>JAFMOC010000263.1:0-272500 GCA_019802505.1 Corydoras sp. C115
GGCAGTGGCAGATGAAGGAACCCTTGGTGTTCTCACAGTCGCCGTGCAGACAGATGTTGTGGTTCAGTTCACACTCGTTGACATCTGGAGGATCAAACACGCGCAGGTGTAAATACAAACAATGAGCCGTGTATGTGTGTGTGTGTGTGTGTGTGTGTGTGTGTGTGTGTGTGTGTGTTTGGGTGGGCTTATGTAAATGAGTCCATGGCCCGTTTACTGACCGACACATGTGCGCATGTCCGCAGAGGACATGAATCCGTCGAAGCACAGACAGCGGTAATCTCCGGGAATGTTTGCACACTGACCGCCGTCGCAGATGTCCGGCGTGTCCTCACACTCATCAATATCTAAAACACAGATAGAGATAACATGTCCGGCGTGTCCTCACACTCATCAATATCTAAAACACAGATAGAGATAACATGTCCGGCGTGTCCTCACACTCATCAATATCTAAAACACAGATAGAGATAACATGTCCGGCGTGTCCTCACACTCATCAATATCTAAAACACAGATAGAGATAACATGCAGGTCGCGTTCTCACTCATTCTTATTAATGTGTTCATGTGTTATTTATCTATGCATGTATTATGTTATGTGTTTGCATGAGTGTATTTGAGTGTGTATGAGTCTATTTGAGTGTATTTGAGTTTGAGTGTATATGAGTGTATTTGAGTGTGTATGAGTGTGTATGAGTTTATATGAGTGTATTTGAGTGTGTATGAGTTTATATGAGTGTATTTGAGTGTGTATGAGTTTATATGAGTGTATATGAGTTTGAGTGTATATGAGTGTATTTGAGTGTATTTGAGTTTATATGAGTGTGTATGAGTCTATTTGAGTGTATTTGAGATTATATGAGTTTATGAGTGTATATGAGTGTATTTGAGTTTATGAGTGTATATGAGTGTATATGAGTGTATTTGAGTTTATGAGTGTATATAAGTGTATATGAGTGTATTTGAGTGTATATGAGTGTATATGAGTGTATTTGAGTTTATATGAGTGAGTGTGTATGAGTCTATTTGAGTGTATTTGAGATTATATGAGTTTATGAGTGTATATGAGTGTATTTGAGTGTGTATGAGTTTATATATGTGTATTTGAGTTTGAGTGTATATGAGTGTATTTGAGTTTATATGAGTGTGTATGAGTTTATTTGAGTGTATTTGAGTTTATATGAGTTTATGAGTGTATATTAGTGTATTTGAGTGTGTATGAGTTTATATATGTGTATTTGAGTTTGAGTGTATATGAGTGTATTTGAGTTTATATGAGTGTGTATGAGTTTATTTGAGTGTATATGAGTTTATGAGTGTATTTGAGGGTATATGAGTGTATATGAGTGTATTTGAGTTTATATGAGTTTATGAGTGTATATGAGTCTATATGAGTTTATATGAAGTGTATAAGAGTTTATATGAGTGTATATGAGTGTATATGAGTGTATTTGAGTTTATATGAGTTTATGAGTGTATATGAGTGTATTTGAGTGTATTTGAGTTTATATGAGTTTATATGAGTGTATATGAGTTTATATGAGTGTATAAGAGTGTATATGAGTTTATGAGTGTATTTGAGTGTATAAGAGTGTATAAGAGTGTATATGAGTGTATATGAGTTTGAGTGTATATGCGTGTATATGAGTGTATAAGAGTGTATATGAATTTATATGAGTGTATATGAGTTTGAGTGTATATGAGTGTATATAAGTGTATATGAGTGTATATGAGTGTATTCATGCAGACATCCCGAGGTGCAGTACTTACCGGCACAGGTCCTGAGATCGGGCATCAGAGCGTAGCCCTCACTGCAGCTGCACTCGTAGCTCCCCTCAGAGTTGGTACAGTGTGTGTCACAGCCTCCGTTCATGATGGTACACTCATCCACATCTGTCACCAAAACAAAAAAATCAAGCTTTTTAACAGAACTTAATGTACATTTTTGGGAATTTGAAGAAACTGCTGAGGCGCGTCCATCCATGACGCCACATAGAGGCCACTTACCCACACAGCCCTGCAGATCCGGAGTGGTCTGGTACCCAGTTTCACATGAGCACTGGTAGTGACCCACCATGTTGATACACTTGCCGTTCCGACAGAGGTTGTTGCTCAGTTCACATTCATTCACATCTGTGGGGTTAAAATAATGCACAAGTTTGACCTTAGTATTAAAAAAAAAAAAAAAAAAAAATATATATATATATATATATATATATATATATATATATATATATATATATATATATATATAATAGTAATAGATGGATGAATGTGGGTTTGTACCTTCACAGGCAGAGCCTCCGGGACTCAGTTGGTGACCGTGGGGACAATCACACTCGTAGCTGCCCTCCGTGTTCATGCAGGTGCCACCATGGCAGAGCATCGGGTCCCTCTCGCACTCGTCGATGTCTGTTAGAAGCGGGTTTTAAAGCGGAGAGACGAGTTATTAAACCGTACGAACGCACCGCACCCCTGAGGTTGGAGGTATAATGGTGTGACTGTCTCACCCATGCAGTTCTTCATCATCATGAAGCCGCTCTCATAGCCCTCGAAGCACTCGCACTCGAAGCTGCCTGGTGTATTCACACAGGTCCCGGGTCCGCACAGGTCCGGAGAGATGGAACACTCGTCGATGTCTGAGGAAACAAAATACGCAAATAAGGACGTGGACATCGTCCGTATCACGGTAAATAATAATGTGTTTCATTCTGCATGTGAAGTGTGTGTGTGTTGCACACCTGTACAGTTCCTCTGCTCCATCGTGGGAGCAAAGCCATTGTTACAGCGACACTTGAAGCTGCCAATGGTGTTCCGGCATGTTCCATGTGTGCACAGCCCCTTAAATACTTTACACTCGTTAATATCTATACAGGAGAGACGAAGGAGAGACTTACAGCATGCAGAATACAACTTCAGATCACAGAACAATGATGTTCATGGATAAAAAAATTACTAAAACATCGATTAGGATCTGGCATCATTTAATAAATAACTTTTCTTTTGTGTAGTTGTATAGTTAACCACCCTAAAGTCTGAAGCCATCAGTGAGGTTGCAGTACCTTTATAGAAAGGTTTGCCCGTGATGATGTCTCCTTTGTTGGAGAAACCGGGTCCCCTGGGGCAGATGCTCTTGTAGTCCGGTGTTCCAGGTTTGGGACAGGCCTCGCAGTCCGAGCCCCACCCCTCTCCCACGGAGCAACAGCACATATCCAGGCGGTACCGACCCGGCAAGGGTTCTCCACATTCATCCTCATCCCACTTCAGAAAGCACTGCTCACTGCGCACGTCTGCAATCATTCGTTAAACGTTAGACGAGTGAGAAACGAAGCCATGACACACTTTAAAAAAAATAAACAGAACGGATGGACGTACAGTTTATCACGTTCATCCTGAAATAGTGAAACAACGATTAACATAAAAATATAAAAATATAATTAGTTTGGTGTTCTTACCGACACACGTTCGTCCGCCCTCGTCCAGGGTCAGCCCCTCGGCGCACTCGCAGCGGAACGAGCCATGCGTGTTGACGCAACGGCCGTTGGCACACACTCCCGGAAAGACCTCGCACTCGTTAATGTCTAATATATAATAATAAATAAATAAATAATAATAATTATATAATAATATATAATAAGTTCAAATATTTAGGGCGGCACAGTGGCTTAGTGGTTTGGCATGTTCTCCTCTCAGCACTGGGGATTCCCGGTTCGAATCCCCATCTGCGTGGAGTTTCCATGTTCTCCCCGTGTCCGCGTGGGTTTCCTCTGGGTTCTCCGGTTTCCTCCCACAGTCCAAAAACATGGATCAAGTCAATTGAGTTCTCCAAATTGCCCCATATAGCGTGTGTCTGTGTGAGTGAGTGCATGCCCAGCGATGGTTTGGCACCCTGTCCTGGGTCTATCTGCCCAGCACCCGAGATGTTCTCCCCTGGATGGGCATGGGGAACCCCACCGCGACCCTAATAGAGGATAAAGCGGGAGATAATTAATAAATGAATGAAAAGTTCAAATATATTGGGGCGGCACGGTGGCTTAGTGATAAGCATGTTCTCCTCTCAGAACTAGGGATTCCCAGTTCGAATCCCCATCTGGGTGGAGTTTCCATGTTCTCCCCGTGTCCGCGTGGGTTTCCTCCGGGTTCTCCGGTTTCTTCCCACAGTCCAAAAACATGGATCAAGTCAATTGAGTTCTCCAAATTGCCCCATATAGAGTGTGTGTGTGTGTGTGTGAGTGAGTGTGTGCCCAGCGATAGATTGGCGCCCTGTCCTGGGTCTATCTGCCCAGCGCCCGAAACGTTCTCCCCTGGATGGGCATGGGGAACCCCCCCCCCCCCCCCCGCGACCCTAATAGAGAATAAAGCGGAAGATAATGGATGAATGAATGAATGAAGTTCAAATCTACGAAAGAAAACTTGGTGTTTGCAGAGAATTGAAGCACGGCGAGGCAATAACGGCAGGTATTGGAGTGTGTGTGTATGTGTGTGTGTGTGTATGTGTGTGTATGTGTAAATGTGCTTTGGTACCTTCACACACAAGTCCCTTTCTTCGAGCGAGGCCACGTGGGCAGGCCGGGTCTGAGGAGGAAGAGTAACGATCATCATCACAAATAAATGAACCCAGAGCTTTCAGGAGCTCCGTGTGTGAGACCTGAGTGTGTGTGTGTGTGTGTGTGTGTGTGTGTGTACACACCGGTTTCACAGGCTTCACAGGGACTCCCCCATGCCGCACCCAGAGTAGAGCAACACTCTGACTTGAGCGTGCCACCATTGATGTTCATCTCACAACGGCCGTCGTGCATGTTCAGCCAGCAGGTCCCTTTAACGCTGTCTGTATGAGACATGAACCATAAGATTATATGACTTCATCTTTTACTGTTATATATAAATATAAATATAAATATAAATATGATGCCATAATGAACAATCCCACTGAGCAGGGGCGTCGTTAGGCCTGGGCTTTCGGGGCTATAGCCCCGGATGTTTTGTCAGTAGCCCCTGATCAAATGAGAGCAGAGTAAAGTTACCACAATTACCGTAATAACTGTATGTTGGCTGTAAAGAGCAACTTCTCAGCTTTCATAAACCATCAGAATTTTTCTGAAGGCGCAAACTGCCGCAAAGTTACGGTACGCAGAGTTATCTGCGACTGTCTCGTAAAACGGATTCATGCTTTTCTTATTAGAACTGAATGCGCTCTCCACCGCTGACAGACATATTTTGTATGTCATTTAATTTTATCCAATATCACTAATAAATGAACAAACAAAACGAATGTACACTTACATTTACATTTAGTCGTTCAGCAGACGCTTTTATCCAAAGCGACTTACAAATGAGAACACCACAAGTCAGAAGCCAGGGAGAAAACCAACTATACTGTAAATTCATCAAACCTGATTGTTATTCGATGCTGCGGCCCCTCTCCCCCCCCCCCTTTTTTTTTTTTTCTTTCTTCTACAACAGGTATTTGTTAAAGACATGTGTCTTAAGTAGTTTCTTAAAACTGTTTAGAGATTCTGCCTTACGGACAGAGTTGGGAAGATCGTTCCACCATTTTGCAGTGGTGAACGCCACCGAGTGAGAATCAGCTCCTCGGTGAGGTGGAACCACCAGGGGGCAATCATCACTGGAGCGAAGTGAACGAGTCGGAGTGTATTTTGAAAAGATAGAGTGAAGGTCGGAGCGGGAAGATCCAGAAATGGTTCTGTATGCCAGAGTCAGTGACTTGTACTGAATGCGAGCAGCTACAGGAACCAATGGAGGGAAGTGAGTAATGGAGTGACATGAGTTCGCTTGGGCTGGTTGAACACGAGTCGGGCTGCAGAGTTTTGGATTAGTTGAAGAGGTCTGATTGTGGAAGCTGGGATACCGGCAAGTAGCGCATTACAATAATGAAGCCGGGATAGGACGCGGGCTTGAACAAGCAGTTGGGTAGCATGTTCAGTCAAAAAGGGTCTGATCTTCCTGATGTTGTAAAGAAGGAATCTACAAGAACGGGCGGTTTTGATAACATGATCAGAGAGTTTAAGGTGGGAGTCTATTGTGAACCCAAGGTTCCGGACCGAATCGGTTGGGGAGATTGTGGAGCCATCAATTTGGAAGGTCAGGTTGTGATGGATTGAGGGTTTAGCTGGGATAATGAGAATGTAACAACAGTTTGAAAAAATGGATAAATAAGCTCATGAATCAGCAATTCTTAAAGAGGACAGAGGGGGAATGGGGGATCTGGGCTAAAGCCCCTGATGTTTTTAAACCCTAAAAACGCCCCTGCCACTGAGAAATGTTTGTTTAATGACAAAAAAGTCCAAAATCTGATTTTCTTACCGATGCAGACGTTATTGGTCGAGTCCAGTGTGCTTCCCCGAGCGCACTCACAGTTAAAGGATCCTGCCACGTTCCGGCATAAGCCATTAATGCAGGGATTCAGTTCACATTCGTTAATATCTAAGGGACAAATGATAGGAATAGGCATGATATATTAATCAGTATTTAAAAAAAAACTTAATTATGCACATCATAAGTATTAATACAATAAATAACAATAATACTCTGCAAAAACCGTATCTTAACAAGTCAGAGAATCCTAAAAAGTGTAACAAACCTTGTTTTTTACATTTACATTACATTTACATTTAGTCGTTTAGCCGACGCTTTCATTCAAAGATGAAATATGAGAACATTACAAATGAGAACATTACAAATGAGAGCATTACAAGTCAGAAGTTAAAAATCATCAAACCTGATTGTTATCTGATGCTTTTTTTATTTATTTTATTTTTTACAACAGGTATTTGTTAAAAGATGACCAAGATGAATTATCAATTTATTATTTTTATTTTGAGAAATCCTAACAAGATTAATTTACTCACTATATTGGCAAATACTTTTACTTCATACATGTACACTTATACATTATATGTACAATTTTTCTTGATTTGTATTTATTGTTGACTGATTTTTTTTGCAGTAATTTTCACATAGGGCTTTAAACAGAGCGTTCAGCAGCCACCCGAAAAACTGCAGGTGCCAGAACCAACAGCATCTTCACTTTTTCATATTAGCTAAACAAAAAAAACATAATGTTTACTATGGTAAAAAAAAATTATTAAAGCAGGAATACTTTAAACCTTAAATAGGTTTTTATATTTAATACATTTTAGAGAACCCCATTAAAAATATGCTTCTTTAATAATTTCATTCATTCATTCATTATCTCCCGCTTTATCCTTTATTAGGGTCACGGTGGGGTTCCCCATGCCCATCCAGGGGAGAACGTCTCGGGCGCTGGGCAGATACACCCAGAACAGGGCGCCAATCCATCACTGGACACACACTCACACACACACACATACACACTCTATATGGGGCAATTTGGAGAACTCAATTGACTTGATCCATGTTTTTGGACTGTGGGAGGAAACCGAAGAACCCGGAGGAAACCCACGCGGACACGGGGAGAACATGGAAACTCCACCCAGATGGGGATTCGAACCGGGAATCCCTAGCGCTGAGAGGAGAACATGCCAAACCACTAAGCCGCCAGTTAATAATTTCACTTCAGAAAATATTAATGTTATGATATTTTTATTTGGGAAAAGGAGAGAAAAAGATTTTACAAGGATTTAAAGATATAATTAATGATTATATAAATATGAAATATTAATATTAATTAATTTAATAATAATAAAATTCATCTGAATGAATCGACTCGTTTAACAGCTAATGAGTGAAGTACGGTGGCTGAAGGCGGGGGGGGGGTTGGAAATCGTTGTGTTAGTTAAAAGCGATCTTTATTTGAGTTTGTTTTACAGAAACATTAAAATAAACAAAAGGTTTTCAAACAAAAAGTTGTTTTAATTAAAGTTGCAGCTGATATAATTATTCACGCGCTGCGCTGCGCGGCGTTAGTTCGTTAGCATGACGCTAACGGCACACTGAAGCGGTGAGTGTTTGATGTTGGGGTTTCATTTATATTTACTTTGTTATTTTTTTGTAATAAATCTTTAATAAAGCGTGGAATTTAAACTTCTGTCTGTATTAATATGTTCATACAATGCAGGCAAAGTCACTAACAGTCACACGTTTGTTTATTTCTAACTGAACTTCATCTTAATGAGTTACAACAAAGTTTATTTTCAATTAAAAAAATTAATTAATAGGTGACGTTAACTAAGTTTAGTCAGATTATACCGTCAGGATTTCATAAAAGAGCTTTAATTTAAGATGCTTTATTTTAAAATGATTTTTTGATGTACATAAGTAAACATCCCATATTACCTTCATTTAACTTTCCTCTGTGCAACTAAACCCCTTTTAAAATCTCTTAAACATTTTAATTGAAAGAAAAAATATTTTATTATTATTTTAATATTATTACTTATTTTTATTTTATTTTCAAAGTTTATATAATATATAATTCATTCATTCATTATCTCCCGCTTTATCCTCTTTTAGAGTCGTGGTGGGGTTCCCCATGCCCATCCAGGGGAGAACGTCTCGGGCGCTGGGCAGATACACCCAGGACAGGGCGCCAATCCATCGCTTGGCACACAATCACTCACACACTCTATATGGGGCAATTTTGAGAATTCAATTGACTTGATCCATGTTTTTGGACTGTGGGAGGAAACCGGAGAACCCGGAGGAAACCCACGCAGACACGGGGAGAACATGGAAACTCCACCCAGATGGGGATTCGAACCGGGAATCCCTAGCGCTGAGAGGCGAACGTGCCAACCACTAAGCCACCGTGCCGTCTATAATATATAATATATAATAATAAACCCACAGACTTTTCCATACACCCTCTCCCAATTCCTTTTTATTTAATTCCATGCCTTTCTTATATTTTAATTTCATTGTATATCTTCTTTTATGGGGTGGCTAGGGATTCCCGGTTCGAATCCCCATCTGGGTGGTGTTTCCATGTTCCGCGTGGATTTTCTCTGGGTTCTCCGGTTTCCTCCCACAGTCCAAAAAACATGGATCAAGTCAATTGAGTTCTCCAAATTGCCCCATATAGAGTGTGTCTGTGTGAGTGAGTGAGTGTGTGCCCAGCGATAGATTGCCCCCTGTCCTGGGTGTATCTGCACAGCACCCAAAACGTTCTCCCCTGGATGGATTTTCTTTTAGGTGAATTCTTTTAACATTTAATAAGATCTTCTATTCATTTTTATAGGTACAAAATGTATGGAGTGTGCAGGTTCTAAAGAGTGTACATGTTATCACCTGAAGGTGTATACGTTCTGTATGGAATTACGAAGCTGGTGAGGTGACGCTTTAACATTTAATTGCACAATAACACATTATTATCCATCCATCCATATCTTCCGCTTTTTCCTATATTAGGGTCGGGCGCTGGGCAGATAGACCCAGGACAGGGCACCAATCTATCGCTGGGCACACACTCACTCACACAGACACACTCTATATGGGGGCAATTTGGAGAACTAAATTGACTTGATCCATGTTTTTGGACTGTGGGAGGAAAGCGGAGAACCCGGAGGAAACCCACACGGACACGGGGAGAACATGGAAACTCCACCCGGATGGGGATTCGAACCGGGAATCCCTAATGCTGAGAGGAGAACGTGATAACCACTAAGCCACCGTGCCGCCACACATTAGTATAATAATGCAAGTTATTTACATGGAAATCAGAAATCACTTTTATAAAATGTGTTTATAGAGCAGGACAAACGAGTAGATGTGTAATATGTGTCATGTCAAAAAGTCGTCATGTATGAAATGGCATAAATTGAAAGTTACCACGTGCAACTTTTAACCCTGCACTGCATTATTTGCAAATAAAAGCACAACTCACTTTAACCTTTAACTTATAAGACCATTTCCGTTCATATCTGTTAGTGCAATAATTGTACAGTTCTCTTATTTTCAAAATTATTGTAAATACGTATTAAATTTTATTTTATTTTTATTTAATCTTTATACTATTTTCCTTATCCTTTTAAATTTAAAGCTTTATGTGGAGAAGTCAGGAAAGAATTTCACTGCTGGCTGTACAACATATATATATATCTACGTATGTGACAAATAAACCTGATTCTGATTCTGATAACAGAAACTTGGCATTTAGAATGGTACCAGGTGTCAAACATCATCTGTTAGGTGGTATATGTCAAGGTGGACAATGATGAGTTACCTTCACATGTCTCTGAGTCAGACTTAAAGACATATCCCGGTGGACATGAGCATGTATAGCTGCCCGGTGTGTTCCTGCACAGGCCGTTATCACACAAAAGCCGGTTCACCAAACACTCGTTCACATCTGGAGCGGAGGAAAGGGCCGCGATGGTTTAAAAACCAAAACGTTTCAAATAGCAAAGATAAAAGCTTATTTCAGTTAATGCAGCTCTTGCGTGGACTCGTTTATCAGTTTGTGAAGTACGTGACACTCACCGACACAGTTCTTGCCACTGGAATCGGGTTCGTAGCCGCTCCCGCAGATGCAGCGGTAACTCCCTCGCAGGTTCTCACAGATCCCGTTCTGGCAGATGTCTGGATCTAAAGCGCACTCGTTGATGTCTGCGCAGGTACAACAGGTGGACAGCGTTAGGACTTAAAGGATGTGATGTTCGTGTGTGTCTCTGAATCTGAACGCATGTGAACGCACCTCTGCCATCGATGGTCATGCCGATGCCACTGCTGCAAAGCGCCTGGAACTCGGCTGAGGAGAACACGAGAAGATTGATATCTTATTGATAACATATAAAATTCTACATAATCAGGCTCCACAGTATCTGAGTGAGCTGATTCAATCATACAAGCCAACACGTGAGCTCAGATCTCAAGGTGCTGGTCTACCCTTAGCTCCTAGAATAAATAAAGTTACTGCTGGTGGAGGAGCGTTCTCTCACAAGGCTCCTCAACTTTGTAATAGCCTTCCAGTTACTGTTTGTGATTCTGAATCACTATTAATCTTTAAAAATAAATTAAAAACACATTTATTTAATCTTGTGTTTAATGAATCCCCTGTAGATAAAGATGTAGGTCTCAGACTTGGCTGTGTTGGGGGGGGGGGGGTAATCTGTGATCAGTGTATGCTGGCGTTTCACCTCTTCACCCACCTCATCATTAATGGGGGGGTGTGGCGCTGAAATGATGCTGTTCCGGGGAGCCATCTCAACTATGTACCCTGCAGTATCTGCCTCTTTTAGTTCTGCTGCTCTAGTCAGTGATTCCGGAGTCACATGATGCACTGTGTCAATTAATTATTCATTCATTCATTCATTTTCTCCCGCTTTATCCTTTATTAGGGTCGCGGTGGGGTTCCCCATGCCCATCCAGGGGAGAACATCTCGGGCGCTGGGCAGATACACCCAGGACAGGGTGCCAATCCATCGCTGGGCACACACTCACTCACACAGACACACTCTATATGGGGCAATTTTGAGAATTCAATTGACTTGATCCATGTTTTTGGACTGTGGGAGGAAACCGGAGAACCCGGAGAAAACCCACGCAGACACGGGGAGAACATGGAAACTCCACCCAGATGGGGATTCGAACCGGGAACCCCTACCGCTGAGAGGCGAACGTGCTAACCACTAAGCCACCGTGCTGTCAATTAATTACTTATTAATTAAATGCCGTGCTTTATTATCAGCTCTAACTGCCTTCCTCGTCTGTTTCTTTTGAGGTGTGAGCGGCTTTCTGGAGATCTTCATCCATGGCTCTGCTGACGAATACTGGATGGAACCTGACAAGGCGGTCCTGCAGGACGCCCCCTAATGGACTCACATATAGTTTTCCCATTTGTTTAATATCTGGACATGTCTGTCCTACATTGTTGTCGCTGCCCGGCCGCTCAAGGAGGACGAGTCCCCCACTGAGTCTCGGTCCTCCCAAGGTTTCTTCCTTAAATAACAACATAAAAGGGAGTTTTTTCTTGCCGCTGTCGCTTCGGCTCGCTCTTTGGGGGTTTAAAGGCTTTTCATTCTGTAAAGCTGCTTTGTGACGACGTACTGTTGTAAAAAGCGCGACAGAAATAAATAACTTGAACTTGAACTTGAGAAGATCAAACCCGTCGTCTCGGCTTTTGTCGACGTCAGAAGCTTCTCACGCGGTTCACGTTGCAAACGTACCTGAGTTCCGAGCCGGGCATGACTGGCACGGCTGGCCAAACCCATGCTCAGGACTGGAGCAGCAGCACTCCGACTTGGTCACGGCGCCCGGTAACGGCCGGGAACACGTGCCCATCTTGATGGCCCCGTAACAGGTTGTGCGTATGTGTGTGTCCACACACACTCTTCCATCCAAATCAACGGCCAAGCCGTTCGGACACTCGCAGCGGAACGAGCCCTCGGAGTTCAGACAGCGGCCGTTCATGCAGATGCCGGGTGTCTGGCATTCGTCGATGTCTGCCATTAAAAAAAAAAAAAAAAAAAAAACGGAGAGGATGGCCAACCCAGTGATTATAAACTGTCCTAATTAGACTTATTTATTTATTTTGATTGTGACATTAGGTTAATTAATATCTAGCTGACCGGTGCAGTAGCGCCCGCTTGGTGCCAGGGTGAACCCAGGTTTGCAGATGCACTTGAAGCTGCCGTCCTCGTTGATGCACATGCCGTTCAGACACATGTTGGTGGTGGCACATTCATCATGATCTATGAGAGAGTAATGAGCAGAGCCATTTAAAGAAAGTGGTCACCACGGAGACAACGATACGATACTATCACGATACTAAATTAAATTATATAGAAAATATACTTTAAAATAGGGCGGCACAAATAAACCGGCAATATGTCCAGTACTGACCTGAGCTATAACAACCCTGATCTAAATAAGATATATATAGAATAAATATTATCAGGTGAATAAATGTAAAAAAAAAAAAAAATGTGCCACATGTGATATTAATGATAATAAAATTTTCTTGAATCTTGAAAAAATAAACTGTTCTTGTATCGATAAAGTATCGTGCTAAATATTATTGCGATACTACATGGTACCGATGTATTGTCCTCTATACTGTATGACGGTCTCCTGATCTGAAGCACTTGTGTTGTTTGAAACCAATGAAAAAATGTTAATGCAATTCTATAAAACAATACTTTTATGATCTGTATAATGCACATGCTTAATATTAATCAAGTTTAATTACGTGGGCTGCTTTGAGTCTCACCTATACAGTTCTTTCCATCAGAACTGATCTCGAAGCCGGCGTTACAGATGCACTGGAAACTTCCCTCGGTGTTGACGCAGCGGCCGTTGCGGCACATGACCCCGTTGACGATGCACTCGTCGATGTCTGGAAGCACAGCGGTGTGTTGGTTTTTGGAATCGCAGGTCAGACTCATGCACCCACCAATAGCTCACCAATAGGACTCGTTCAATATGTTTGCTTGTGAAATGAGAAGGTTAAACGTTTTTAAACTGTGTACCGATGCAGGCCTGCTTGGTGGGCGTGCCCTGGTAGCCCTCGTGACACTTGCAGTGGTACGACCCCTGGGTGTTGATGCAGTCACCGTTCACACAGGGGTTACTGATGCACTCGTCCACGTCTGTAAGGACAACAGAAGAATGAGAGAACTTCATACCAGCAGGTAAGAACGTATTACCACCAGCGGCCTACAGAGGGCAGCAAAGGCGGAGCATCACCACCATGTAAAATAATATGTAAAATAATTCCAACGTTTAGAATTTACAAACATTTACGAACTTGTTGCATTTTCATGTACATGAGATAAATAAATACACGCTAAAATAATTAAAATTCATAATTTATTAAAGGATTGGGGTAAACATAATGTGGCTGGTGTAGTATATATTACAAATTGAATAAATCCAATGTATAGAATTTACAAACATTGACAAACTTGTTGCATTTTCATATACATGAGATAAATAAATATAAGCTAAAATAATTTAAATGCATTATTTATAAAAGGATGGGGTAAACATAATGTGGCTGGTGTAGTATATATTACAAATTGTATGTGCCATCACAGACAGCGTTTTGTAAATGGTTAAATGTGATGTAATGAGATGCTTTTTGATTTATTTAGATTTACCGTTGCACTGGCCGGGCTCCTCCTGTCTATACCCCATGTTGCACTCGCATCGGAAACTGTTGGGCGTGGGAACGCAGCGCCCGTTCAGACACAGGTTGGGAAATTGTTTACACAGGTCGAGGGTGGTGCTCACGTTCTCAGATAGTGGCCCTAAAAACAGAGGAAAGGCGCACCAGTGAGGCCCCCGGCGTTTTAAGATGCGCCCGTTTAAAACCCGAACCTTGTGAAATGATGTAAAATGATGTAAAATGTAATTACCGATTCTGGGAGGTGTGTGGCCGTTCCAGGTGCCGCCGTTGCCGTCCCCGTTACCGTGACCGTGACCGTTGCCGTTACCATGGTTCCCGTTGCCGTTATGTCCGTTGTGTTTGTAGCCGTTAAATATAGTAGTATCTCTCCCATTAGTGAAGGGGATTCCTCCGACGCAGAGCCGCCGGTATTCATCTACACGCACAGAGAGCCAGAGTAACGCCGGGTGGAACGGAAACGGGCCTTCCCCAAACTATTTAAAAGCATACAGTTGTTTAAAGTGCTACTCTCGAGGTGTGTTGATGGGTTTGATTCGGGAAGCTTTTCTGTTTAAACCATATGGTAACCGATGGACTGTAGAACTGGTCACTGTGTGTGTGTGTGTGTGTGTGTGTGTGTGTGTGTGTGTGTGTGTGTGTGTGTGTGTGTGTGTGTGTGTGTGTGTAGGTTACAGTTTATAGACTGTAAGGCGTTTTATAGACTTATAGACGGCCGAATTGACTTCTGCATCCCAAGAGCCGTAATGTCTGGTATAATGTACCTCGTATCATAGCCCTCTGTGCGTTTGATGCTCCCCAAACCTAAACACCATTCAAATTGAGAGGCGAGCAGTGTGTCCTGTATATATACAGTCACAGTGTGTGTGTTATAAGCTTTCTGGCCCTGGATGAGAGACAGATGTGTGTTCTCTCTTATAGCAGGAACATAACAGATGGAAGCGAGCACTCGGTGGGTGCATTCCTCAGATTCACACACACGTGTTCAGGGCCGGTGGAACGGCTCGCACTTGGGTGAAAGGGGGAAGTACCCGAAACGCTGGGAATGTCTTTGCATGTTGATGTTTGAAAAGGTTGGTGAACTTGTGGCTCCGTTACCCCCCCCCCCCCCCACACACACACACACTCCCAGTGTTTACTTTGCACTCCCCATCAAGCAGCTGAATGTCATCAAGTGATACATCTGCCTGCTTTTCATTGGAATGTCTTCACACGTGGAATTTTTTTTGGTATGTACAGTATCCCAAACACCCCCCCCAAAAAAAATAAAAAACTTACCCGATCCCCGCACTGGACACATCTCTGGGATGTGACTCATGGCCCAGCAGCGACCCGCCTCGCAGCAGCACTGCATCTTGGTGTACTGGCCCGTCAGTTCCAGCGCGCAGCGTCCATTGGCCAGGGAACTGAAACAGGTACCAAAGCGCTGATCTGCGGCGGAAGGGTGGGGGGGACGGGGACGGAGATGAGTCATTTGCACCGGCTCAGCACGACAGCACGAGGATTCCGAAACGCTTTCGCGTGGGTTATTCAAAATAACACAAAAAAAAAGGACCGTGAACTTTTTGAGTTTGTTGTTGTGAATGGCAGGCAAAAACGTCTTGTCCGTCAACCGGCCGTTACGCTGAAAAACGTCTTGTATTAAAACAAACCGGACGGGGGAGAAAAAAAAAGATTGAAACGTGTCCCAGAAACAATAAAAGCACCTTCCAATAACACCAAACGCGTCCTGTAGTTGGGATGGCCAAATAGTTTCGATAAGCACAGCAACGGACCTTCAGGACTTTTTGGGGTTTTGAAAAGCGAGACCTGTAGAGTGGGCGGATAAGCCAACTATTTGTGGTGTAATTACGACTGTTCTGGTGTATCAACGTTTTTTTAAAAGTACTTACTGGAGGACGTGGTTCCATCGTTTAGCGTTCCGTCTTAGTCCTCAGCAACATATTGAACATCACTAGGTTTCTAAGTGGGCGGCACGGTGGCTCATGTTCTCCTCTCAGCTCTAGGGATTCCCGGTTCGAATCCCAATCTGGGTGGAGTTTCCATGTCCTCCCCGTGTCCGCGTGAGTTTCCTCCGGGTTCTCCGGTTTCCTCCCACAGTCCAAAAAACATGCATCAAGTCAATTGAGTTCTCCAAATTGCCCCATATAGAGTAGAGTGTCTGTGTGTGAGAGTAAGTGTGTGCCCAGCGATAGATTGCCCCCCTGTCCTGGGTATATCTGCCCAGTGCCCGAGACGTTCTCCCCTGGATGGGAACCCCATACCCCCCCCCACGACCCTAATAGTGGGATGGATAGATTTCTAAGTTTCTTTTGATGGTTTTTAATAATGTACCTGACCCTCGTCTTTTAAAACTGGGGGGGGGGGCGCTGATCAGATACACCCAGGACAGGACGCCAATCCATCGCTGGGCACACACTCACTCACACACACACACTCTATATGGGGCAATTTGGAGAACTCAATTGACTTGATCCATGTTTTTGGACTGTGGGAGGAAACCGGAGAACCGGAGAACATGGAAACTCCACCCAGATGGGGATTCGAAACCGGGAATCCCTAGAGCTGAGAGGAGAACGTGCCAAACCACTAAGCCACCCTTTTTTTTTTAATCACTCTACTGTCTATTTTGGACACATCACTATAATATAAGCAGGACTCCGAATCTGTCCGAAGTTCATGAACACACGGCAGCCCCCCATCCCCCCTCCCCCCCCAGCCATGTCCACATTCATAATGCCGAGCTCCCGTCATGGGGATGTTCTCACGTGTACGGGATTCCAAGTACCGCTTTACACTGGAGAATAGAGCCAGGAAGTGCCTGCCCTTCTCATGGCCGCCGTCCAGGTCGCTCCTTTATGAGCAGCGAGCTAAAGAGTGGGGGACGGGGGGACGGGGGGGGGATTGACACACACTCGAAAGCTGTCTGCGATGACTAAACGTTTCCTTCGTTCAGGTGAGGAAGACGTTCACGCCGTGGACGAGGACGGAGGGCCGTGTGGGGACGAGGGAGTCGGTTCCACGTGTCGAGATCTTTGACAATATAATATAATCATCCATCCATCCATTATCTTCCGCTTTATCCTATATTAGGGTCACGCGGGGGGGGGGGGGGGGGGGGGGTTCCCCATGCCCATCCAGGGGAGAACGTCTCGGGCGCTGGGCAGATACACCCAGGACAGGACACCAACCTATCGCTGGGCACACACTCACTCACACAGACACACTCTATATGGGGCAATTTGGAGAACTCAATTGACTTGATCCATGTTTTTGGACTGACACCGGAGAACCCGGAGGAAACCCACGCGGACACGGGGAGGACATGGAAACTCCGCCCAGATGGGGATTCGAACCGGGAATCCCTAGCGCTGAGAGGAGAACATGCCAAACCACTAAGACACCGTGCCGCCCATAATAGCTTTATATTATGTCAATTATCTTAATTATGTCTTATATCTTAATATAATGTAATATATTAATATAAATATAATGTCGCCGGGGGGGGGGGGGGTATTTTGGGGTAGTATGAAAAATCTGAAGCTGAAGCCCCTTCGTGGTTGGGGAGAGGGGGTACGAGGTTCGGTTTAAAGCGGTGACGCCGTAATTGCAACCAGACCTCATGAGTTTTTATACAAACACATGCCGTCTGCCTTTTCTTTAATGCGTTTGTGAGCAGATTCAAAGCGATGTGTGGCAGATGACGGTTATTACCACGTTTTACACCGAAATGCCCCGAAACGTAGTTAAAAGAGGGCAAACTAAATGTTTCCGCATATAAACGATGCCTGCTAATATACTGCAGTTCAGGACCGAAGGGGTTTGGCGGATGATTCCTTTAAAGGGGAAATAGTTAAATGTGTTGGGTGTCTGTACTAGAAACAATTAAAGGTGCAATGTGCAAGATTCCGACCGAACTATTTCCATCCATCCGTTATCTTCCGCTTTATCCTCTATTAGGATCGCAAGGGGGGGGGGGGGTTCCCCATGCCCATCCAGGGTAGAACGTCTCGGGCGCTGGGCAGATACACCCAGGACAGTGCGCCAATCTATCGCTGGACACACCCTCACTTACACAGATACACTCTATATGGGGCAATTTGGAGAACTCAATTGACTTGAATCCATGTTTTTTGGACTGTGGGAGGAAACCGGAGAACCCGGAGGAAACCCACATGGACACGGGGAGGACATGCAAACTCCACCCAGATGGGGATTCGAACCGGGAATCCCTAGTGCTGAGAGGAGAACGTGCTAAACCACTAAGCCAACGTGCCGCCATACGGATCTATTTAAAAATAAATTAATTAATTAAAAAAAAAAAAAAAAAAACGACTGTAGTATTTATATTTCTGTATAAACACCTGTAACTTCAAATGTTGGAGCCTTTGGTAGGTCGTGGTGTATGGGTGTTTGGGGCGGGTCGCTCTCAAGAACGTCGCCACGGTTCCACGTTTCTACGGTTCATATGTGGCAGCCATGTTGCTCAGGGGAAGTGACTTCCCACTAAAGTCCCAGACGCGGCTCCTTTTTAAAATTTATTTATAGCACATCTACACATTATAACCACAAGGGGGAGCTTTGATGATGTTTTGTATTTATTTGGACCCTACAGCTTTTATTCTATGTTGTTCTGTTTGTTGTGTATTTACATTTAGAACCTCATTCATTCATTTATTCATTATCTCCCGCTTTATCCTCTATTAGGGTGGCGGTGGGGTTCCCCATGCCCATCCAGGGGAGAACATCTCGGGCGCTGGGCAGATAGACCCAGGACAGGGCGCCAATCCATCGCTGGGCACACACTCACTCACACAGACACACACTATATGGGGCAATTTTGAGAATTCAATTGACTTGATCCATGTTTTTGGACTGTGGGAGGAAACCGGAGAACCCGGAGGAAACCCACGCGGACACGGGGAGAACATGGAAACTCCACCCAGATGGGGATTCGAACCGGGAATCCCTAGTGCTGAGAGGAGAACATGCCAAACCACTAAGCCACCGTGCTGCCCATTTAGAACCTATTTCTTGTTAACTATAACACTTTTTAGTTCAAAGTTTTCAAACTGGTTCCCCAGCCTTAATACCCCACCCCACACACACACACACACACACACACACACACACACACACACAGTTTGCTCAAGTTAGAAAAAGCCGAAAATAAACAGTCAGCTCAGGAAAAAAAATGAAATTGAAAGAAGTTCAGCAAGACCGGGCGCCAGAATCAACACGGCCTGAGCGCGGAGCGGAAATAGCCGAGCAGCTCGTCGTCCCGGCGCTCAGCCGTCTCCTCCCCTCTGAAATGAAGACTCCAGCAGCTTGAGGCTCGAGCCGCCCGGTGCCAATAAAACCTGCCTTCAGGTCAGCCCTCAGCATCCTGCCAGAGACGATCCAAAAATAAACCGGGCGCTCCGTTATCGGCGTGCCGTACCTGCGTCGGTCCGGAATGGCCACATCGTCCCGGTGAGGATGCACAGAGGAACGTCCTTTCCATGTCGTGATGCAAGATCAAGAACGAGATCAGTGCATTCAAAAAAAAAAAAAAAAAAAAACATCTGCTGATTTGAACATTCATTAGAGGACACCTGGTTCTAGACCCGGTTCTAACCTCTAAAGACGATTTCCTGTAACCGCATGATCGGGTTCCATTGCACAAAGCAATGTAGTATAGAACTCGAACGGAGACTTTGAGGAAAGTCCTCTCGTCCAACATCGGTGTCTGACCCCAGTGCTTTTCTGGGTCAAAAGCAGAAATTCCCACAGCGAGCTGATTGATTGGTATCTTTATCTCGTAACACTTCGGCGTCCCGATTCAACTTCAAAAGGAAAGGCAAACTGAGCAAAAGCACCTGCGCAAGAAGCGTCCAGCCGCCGAGAACTGAAGAACCAGAACAAAGGAAAAGGCGTTCTAATGACCCGCCACATCCACGTCCCCGTCCCCGTCCCCGTCCCCGGCTCAGACACACCGCAGTTCAGAGGGTTAGTTCAGGAACGAAAGCGTGTTATAGATCCATTAACAGCAGTTGGCATTTCACAACAGATGTTGATGTGAGTCACACACACACACTCTGAGACACACACACACACACACACACACAAACACACACACACACACACACACACTGACACACACACACAAGCACGTGTCCCAGCTTGTACAAGATGACCACAAGTTGAAAGGCCAAATGACTCAGAGTTTTGCCAGATGTCTGGCAAGTGCAGGTTAGGAGTGTGTGTGTGTGTGTGTGTGTGTGTGTGTGTGTGTGTGTGTGTGTGTGTGTGTGTGTGTGTGTGTGTGTGTGTGTGTGTGAGAGTGTGTGTGTGTGTGAGAGTGTGTGTGTGAGAGTGAGAGATTTATTTGAAATGATACCTTTTCATTTTGTGTTAATGATGTAATAAATAAGTATATATTTTATCTAAAGTCATGCCTTTTCGTCTCTCTGTGTTAATGACGTTTTCTAGTAAGGATGCGGCGTGTGTGCGTGTGCGTGTGCGTGTGTGTGTGTGTGTGTGCGTGCGTGTGCGTGTGCGTGTGTGTGTGTGTGTGTGTGTGTGTGTGTGCGTGCGTGTGTGTGTGTGTGTGTGAGAGATTTGTTTGAAATGATACCTTTTCATTTTGTGTTAATGATGTAATAAATAAGTATATATTTTATCTAAAGTCGTACCTTTATATCTTTCTGTGTTAATAACGTTTTTTAGTAAGGATGTGGTGTGTGTGTGTGTGTGTGGAGTGTGTGTGGAGTGTGTGTGGGGTGTGTGTGGGGTGTGTGTGCGTGTGTGAGAGAGATTTATTTGAAATGATACCTTTTCATTTTGTGTTAATGATGTAATAAATAAGAGTGTATATATTTTATCTAAAGTCATGCCTTTTCGTCCCTCTGTGTTAATGACGTTTTCTAGTAAGGATGCGGGGTGTGTGTGTGTGTGTGTGTGTGTGTGTGTGTGTGTGTGTGTGTGTGTGTGTGTGTGTGTGTGTGTGTGTGTGTGTGTGTGTGTGTCAGTCTGTCCACCTTACCTATACACTTGGACCCATCCGCGCTGGTGATGTAACCCCGGGGACAGTTGCACACGTAGCTGCCGGCAGTGTTGCTGCATTCGCCGCCATCACATATCCCGGGTTGAGTGGTGCATTCGTCCACGTCTGAAACATCCCATAATAATCCATCAGTACAGTTACTACGACGATGACGAAATCAGAGACTGAAATCAGGTCGATGAACGATGCTTCTAATAATTCAGCATTTTATAAATGGACACAATGACAAACATCTGGACTGACGAGCCAAAAGAGCACATCCCAGAGGTCAAGAGTCCAAAGAGGGGTTGACTCCCTAAACAGACAGGCTACCCATCGCACGGTACACACACACACACACACACACACAGTAGCATATTCTGCATATTATAATAAATTATTATAATTAAATATTAAGCCCTGCAGAAAAATTGCAGATAACTGGCTATAATATATATATATATATATATATATATATATATATATATATATATATATAAAAATGGGGTGGCACGGTGGCTTAGTGGTTTCCAGTATTTAATACACTTGCAGCGGTTTGGCTTAGTGTTAGCTCTCCTCTCAGCACTAAGGATTCCCGGTTCGAATCCCCATCTGGGGTGGCTTGGGTTTTTTCCATGTTCTCCCCATGTCTGCGTGGGTTTCCTCCGGGTTCAGCGCCCGTTCTCCCCTCCTCCACGTTGCACAGTCCAAAAACATGGTTAAATCAGTCCTCGATTGAATTCAAATGTTTATGGCCCAACTCCCATATAGTGATGTGTGTCGCTCGTATGGCGGGTTCAAGGCAGCATCCGATGCCGGATGGGAAACAAGAAAGGAAGCGGTGCTGCCACATTCGCATCGTAATTAACAGCGTCATTGTACTCTGACTGTGAAACAGTCTGTCGTTGTCGGTTCCACACGCGCATGAGAACAACATTACAGATTTGTTGTGATTAGGCTCGCCGTGAACTAATCCTGAATATTTAGAGCATGTTTGGGGAAATGGCTGCCACCTGGATTTACCGGGCGGCACGGTGGCTTAGTGGTTTAGCACGTTCTCCTCTCAGCGCTAGGGATTCCCGGTTCGAATCCCCATCTGGGTGGAGTTTCCATGTTCTCCCTGTGTCTGCGTGGGTTTCCTCCGGGTTCTCCGGTTTCTTCCCACAGTCCAAAAACATGGATCAAGTCGATTGAATTCTCCAAATTGCCCCATATAGAGTGTGTCTGTGTGTGTGAGTGTGCGCCCAGCGATGGATTGGCGCCCTGTCCTGGGTGTATCTGCCCAGCGCCCGAGACGTTCTCCCCTGGATGGGCATGGGGAACCCCCACCGTGACCCTAATAGAGGATAAAGCGGGAGATAATGAATGAATGAAAAAAAAAGATTTACCATTTATATACCGTGTGGCGACATCAGTGTCTAGGAGTTTACATTATATTTACATTTAGTCATTTAGTCGTTCAGCAGACGCTTTTATCCAAAGCGACTTACAAACGAGAACATTAGAGTCAGAAGTTCTGCAGAAAACCAACTATACTGTAAATTCATCAAACCTGATTGTTATTCGATGCTGCGGCCCCTCCCCCCCCCTTTTTTTTCCTACAACAGGTATTTGTTAAAGAGATGCGTCTTCAGTAGTTTCTTAAAACTGTTCAGTGATTCTGCCTTATGGACAGAGTTGGGAAGAACGTTCCACCATGTTGCAGTGGTGAACGCCACCGAGTGAGAATCAGCTCCTCGGTGAGGTGGAACCGTCAGGCGGCGATCATCACCGGAGCGAAGTGAACGAGTCGGAGTGTGTTTTGAAAAGATAGAGTGAAGGTCGGAGGGGCCAGATCCAGAGATGGTTCTGTAGATCAGAGTCAGTGACTTGTACTGAGTTTGACTTAAATACCGAAGTCCGGCTATAGAGGGTTCCTTGAGCTGAAGCATGTGCGAATGCCATTTGCGCTTCCAGATGTAAATGTTCCTTTGTTCAAACTTTCAACAGCTGGCCCATTCCCAGAGCCCTGTATTTACTCAGGGGAGCGAACGTGGGAAAATAACTGAGCGCTGGCGATAAGTGCATGGGTCTTACAAGAGTGATGACCGAAGTCGCAGAGGCGAAATGCCCGCAGCAACGGCCCCGACGCAGCGCTTTAAAAAAAAAAAAAAAAAAAAAAAAAACATGCAAATTTAATAACACCTGCAAAAATATCCAGGTTCGGGGTTCGCACACTCGAGGGTTCTGTTCTCTGGTAACGAGTCTGCTTTGTAGATTTGCAGGGCGGCGACAGCGTTGGATCCCAAACACAGAAATTTGGGAAACCTGATACGCTGAGACCAAACGTGGAGACTGAATTAATCACGCGCTCTTAAATCGAGGTCTTGTACACGTTCCAGGACGCATGCTTTTAAAAAGAAGCCTAGTTGTTCCTTATTTTAGTTTGTTTATGTTCTTTTAATCAAGTTCGAGTTTAATTCCTTATATTATTTTGACGGTATTTTCTTTTCCTCTACGTTGTAAGTTCGGTGGATTATCAGCTCGGAGTGCCGCTGCTGGATTTCAGCTTTTTTTTGTGTTAATTATCAGCGCTGCAGCCGTTTCTGGATGCGCGGTGGGTGGTCGAGTTTACTCTGTACATTTACAAACAGCTTTGAGTGTAAATACACTGTGGAAAATGAAGCTGTGAGGGGAATGTGTTGACTCTGGAGGAAAAGCCATTATTCCTGCGGTATCTGTTAAATTCAAACCCGAATCCTCTGCCCGGGACGAACACCAGTGTGCAAAATGAGGAGCTTTTAATGAAGCTAACGGCGAATTACAGTCCCAAAAATAAAACACGGCTGAGTCTGGAGCCACAGACGGTCGGGCGGCAGTGGAGATTAGGGGTGTATTCAACAAAGGATTTTCATAGTCGAATCTGATTCGTCAGATTTTCCCTATAGTCGACTGATAGTCGAATCAGTTAAAATTTCACCACAAGATGGCGCTATAAGCGTGGTTTTTAAAAAAGTTTTTTTTTTATATATTTTACATGTTTTTCTAGAGCACCGTAAATGGGATCTCCGTTCTGGACTTTTTTCCACTTCAAAGGAAAAACCTAAAAAAAAAACTAAAAACCTAAAAATTAGGATGATTTAATTTGACAAAAGGCTATATATATATATATAACGAAAACAAAGACATTTCATGTAAAAACTAATGCTTAGCAGCAGCCATGGGCGCCCCCATGTGGTCAAAATGGTACATTCGACTATGAGGTTCATAGTCGACTACGGTTCTCCGAATCGAATCGTCGAATCAGCGAATATTGCAGCTCACCCCTAGTGGAGATTATTAAAATAATAGAGAAATTCCCTCAGATTCTCTTCTTAAAAACAAAGATACCTTCAGAAAGTATTCAGAAAGCTCTGGTCTTCTGTGAGGCACAGGGAGGACATGCAGCTCTCACAGAGAAGCCAGTAAGCGCTCACCGCTGCGCAATTGTGCCGCGCAATTCAAGTACAAGGGATTTGATGAAGTCCAGCGCCGGTGTTTCTTTCTTCCCATAGTGAACATGATCATGTTTTGTGTAGCTGATAAAACAATGTACTGGGATAGGATCCAGTGAATAAGCTGTTGCTTCCTGAACGTGGCATTATAAATATAAATAATAAATAAATAAATTCATGAGCGGCACGGTGGTCCTCTCGGCACTAGGGATTCCCGGTTCGAATCCCCATCTGGGTGGAGTTTCCATGTCCCCCCCGTGTCCGCGTGGGTTTCCTCCGGGTTCTCCGGTTTCCTCCCACAGTCCAAAAACATGGATCAAGTCAATTGAGTTCTCCAAATTGCTCCATATGGAGTGTGTCTGTGTGAGTGAGTGTGTGCCCAGCGATGGATTGGCGCCCTGTCCTGGGTGTATCTGCCCAGCGCCCGAAACGTTCACCCCTGGATGGGCATGGGGAACCCACCCCACGACCCTAATAGAGGATAAAGTAGGAGATAATGAATGAATGAATAAATGAATGAATGAATAAATCCATGGGCGGCACGGTGGCTTAGTGGTTGGCATGTTCTCCTCTCAGGGTTAGGGATTCCCGGTTCGAATCCCCATCTGGGTGGAGTTTCCAAGTTCTCCGCATGGGTTTCCTCCGGGTTCTCCGGTTTCCTCCCACAGTCCAAAAACATGGATCAAGTCAATTGAGTTCTCCAAATTGCCCCATATAGAGTGTGTGTGTGTGTGAGTGAGTGTGTGTCCAGCGATAGATTGGCGCCCTGTCCTGGGTGTATCTGCCCAGCGCCCGAAACGTTCTCCCCGCGACCCTAATAGAGGATAAAGCGGAAGATGATGAATGAATGAAAATAAATACATCTGAAAATAGAGAAATTCCCATAGATAGTCTTCTTATAAATAAAGCTACTATAAAAAAATGAACGTTAAAAATTTTCATAAATGTATTCGGTCTTGTCTTGTTCTGTGGCACAGGGAGGACATGCAGCCAAAATCGAACCCGGGACTGGGAAACGTTAACCGCTGCGCCGCTGTACCGCTCAATTACAGTGCAAGACTTTTAGTTTAAATTGGATTTTCAGGTTTGAACTCGGTTTTTATCAGATTTTTCTGCTTCGTCTCGTTTTCATTCTCCTCTGTAGATACTTTTCTTACAACGTCGCCATTTTATTGGGATCTAATTCAGACGTGTAAGTGTCTCTTAATTACAGTTTTCGTTCGAAAGGAAATGATTTCCTCTCCAGAAACGGGCCCTCTCAGCAGTAAACCCTGACAGAAAGTGCGGGGCCTCGGGGGAACACGTCTCTGCCGCTTGCCGCTGTCTTGTAATTAGCTCAGCTGCTCTAACCGAGCGTTCCGTCTGCACCACCAGCTGGGCTCTCGTGCCCTGAAGACATGTTCTCCAGCTGAATAACCTTCTGGTCTCTGCAGAGTCGAGCTGGATCCCTCCATTACTGCCGGTGTCCGTCTCGTCCTCTCGCTCTCGTCTTTCTCACTTTCTATAGTTTCGACCTGACCTTAAAGAACTGACCCGTCAGACAATGAGCGATTCTCCCAGCGCACCCGTCTATCAACCATGGAACATCTAGAACCTGAAACTGATCGGGTTCATTTAACAAAACTGGCTGCCTTAGTGGAAAATGGTGACTTAGCTGGTGAGAGAGTGTGTGTATATACTGTATATATATATATATATATATATATATATATATATATATATATATATATATATATATATATATGTGTGTGTGTGTGTGTGTGTGTGTGTGTGTATATATATATATATATATATATATATATATATATATATATATATATATATATATATACACACTCACACACACACATATATATACATTCATTCATTTATTATCTTCCACTTTATCCTCTATCAGGGTCACGGTGGGGTTCCCCATGCCCATCCAGAGGAGAATGTTTCGGGCGCTGGGCAGATACACCCAGGACACGGCGCCAATCCATCGCTGGGCACACACTCACTCACACAGACACAGACACACACACACACTCTACATGGGGCAATTTGGAGAACTCAATTGACTTGATCCATGTTTTTGGACTGTGGGAGGAAACCGGAGAACCCGGAGGAAACCCACGCGGGCACGGGAAGAACATGGAAACTCCACCCAGATGGGGATGCGAACCGGGAATCCCTAGTGCTGAGAGGAGAACGTGCTAACCACATATATATATATATATATATATATATATATATATATATATATATATATATATATATATATATATATATATATATATATATATGTGTGTGTGTGTGTGTGTGTGTGTGTGTGTGTGTGTGTGTATGTAGTAGTCTAGTATTATTTAACTGTACATGAAGCAATGACACCTATATAAGTCCCAATCTCAATATTAGATTTCTAATTCCTTTAATACAGTTTCCAGTCTCCTCCTCGTGTCCCCAGGGGGCTGTCACGATCGTACCCCCCCCCCCCCACCCGGAATCCGACAGTCTGTTTGTTTTCGGCTCTCATTGTTTGAATTCCACTCCATCAATTCGCAGCGAGTAACGTTATCCAGATCACAAACAGACCCCGAGTGAGAAAGTCCCGACGGCTCGAGCATGTCGGCTAATTACAGGGCACTGCAGGCGCAGAGAGGTGGCCTAGCATTTGCAAAACTCCGGCATCGTGATGACGAGGACGATAAGCCAGCGTCTTAATTCCTTTCATGTCACGGAGACAATCGTTATCACGCATGCCATCGGGTCCTGCTGTGGCCAAAATAAGTCCGCTGACGGCATGCAAACGCACAGGTCCCGCCTCCCCGCCGTTAGATTCTGTCAGTGCTTTTACTTCAGGCAGATTACTGGCATTTATTTTAGTTTTATTGAGTTTTGACTTGGGCTTAGTGGTTTAGCACGTTTGCCTTTCAGCTCTAGGGATTCCCGGTTCGAATCCCCATCTGGGTGGAGTTTCCATGTTCTCCCCGTGTCCGTGTGGGTTTCCTCCGGGTTCTCCGGTTTCCTCCCACAGTCCAAAAACATGGATCAAGTCAATTGAGTTCTCAGAATTGCCCCATATAGAGTGCTGCCCCTTGTGGAAGGAAATTAATTATTCATTCATTCATTATCTTCCGCTTTATCCTATATTAGGGTCGCGTGACCTCTGTGTAACCTCGTGCAGAATGCGTACAGTCTGGTCCCGCGGCCCCTTCGCTCGTCTCCAGTCTCTGATATAAAGGTGTCGAGGTGTTTGGTAAAGTTTTTTTTTATTTATTATATCCATCCATCCATCCATTATCATCTGCTTTATCCTATATTAGGGTCGCTGGGGGGGGGGGTTCCCCATGCCCATCCAGAGGAGAACGTTTCAGGCACTGGGCAGATACACCCAGGACAGGACGCCAATCTATCGCTGGGCAAGGACATTAATTATTTAAAAAAATAAAAAATAAAAATACAGTTAAATATTGTTTACCCGACAGACATGTGCTGCATGCAACAGCGCCACTCTATGGCTTTAGGATTTATTGTTGTGCAGCAGCTGCTATTCCAGATGATCGATATGTTAATACGGATCAATCAATACGTTAAGCCTCTGGGATAAACGTAAAGTATTGTGTTCAGAACGTAAAGCTGTGGACTCAGCCGTAACGTACCGCCGTGTGCGCTCGCCGTATTTTAATCTTATTTAAAGTTTCCTCTCTGTAGGGTTCTGCGTGAACGTTGCTCACCTTCACATTTCTGGTTGGTCTCGCTCTGCCGATGACCCGCAGGACACCTGCACTCGTACGAACCCACGGTGTTGATGCAGTTCCCGCCGGCGCAGAGACCCGGAATGGCCTGGCACTCGTCCACGTCTAGTACGAAAAAGAGACACGGAAAAATAAACGAATAAAGAACGGAACACAGAGCAACAATCCAAATCACAAAACATGAATATTAGGGTTCTCTTAATCTGTCATTGGTTGGTTGGTTTGAAAACCGTAAAATCCACTAATCCACTAAAAAGGGAAAACAGCTGTGGGAGAAAAAAAAAAAGACTTAAGGACTTATCAAAAAAAATCTTTGTTTTAAAGTCTATCTTTAGTTTTTTTATATTGAGCTCATCTTTGAATTTTTATATTAGAAGATTTATACAACGAGGGTGGCACCGTGGATTAGTGGTTTAGCACGTTCTCCTCTCAGCGTTTGGGATTCCTGGTGCGAATCCCAATCTGGGTGGAGTTTGCATGTCCTCCCCATGTCCGCGTGGGTTTCCTCCGGGTTCTCCGGTTTCCTCCCACAGTCCAAAAACATGGATCAAGTCAATTGAGTTCTCCCAATTGCCCCATATAGAGTGTGTGTCTGTGTGAGTGAGTGTGTGCCCAGCGATGGATTGGCGTCCTGTCCTGGGTGTATCTGCCCAGCGCCCGAAACACTCTCCCCTGGTCATGGCATGTGTCCTGATGGGTAGCGTAGTACCCCAATAATAACTTATAGGTGGAATAAGAGAAAATGGCACGCTGTATGGCTGCTTTGTGAGTTTTAATGTTTCTAAAACAGGTTTCGGGTGTTTTAGACATGGTCGTCCCGCTATAGTCTTCTCCGTCTCCTCTGCTGTAAGCTGGCATGTCTTCCTCCTGTGACGTCCAGACGTATACTGTACGTCTGTTTTCAGTCAAACGACACTCTTCTCTTTTTTAACAAAGAGCTGAGATCATTTCTGCGTAACCTCGTGCAGAACGCGTACAGTCTGGTCCCGCGGCCCCTTCGCTCGTCTCCAGTCTCCGATATAAAGGTGTTGAGGTGTTTGGTAAAGTTTTTTTTCTTTATTATAATCCATCAAAAACCATTCATTATCTTCAGCTTTATCCTCTATTAGGGTTGTGGGGGGGGTTCCCCATGCCCATCCAGGGGAGAACGTTTCAGGCGCTGGGCAGATACACCCAGGACAGGACGCCAATCTATCACTGGACTATCTACTACTCACACACATACACACTCTATATGGGGCAATTTGGAGAATTCAATTGGCTTGATCCATGTTTTTGGACTGTGGGAGTAAACCGGAGAACTCGGAGGAAACCCATGCGGACACGGGGAGAACATGGAAACTCCGCCCAGATGGGGATTCGAACCAGGACTCCATAGTGCTGAGAGGAGAACATGCTAAACCACTAAGCCACCATGCCTCCCTTTATTTATTATAATTAAAAATATATATAATTAGACTTTAGACAGTTTTTTTTAATATAAAGACTTTTTGTTTGATTGAATTCTTCACTAGTCGAAGGAACCCACGGAAACGGGTCCGGGCCCTGGTGTGAAGCGCTCGGGGGCGAGGTGGGGCCACGCCGGGCTCCGGCAACCAAAAGGTTATCTTCCGTTTTAATCTCATTCCGCTTTTTTTTCTGTAAATTAAGCTGAAGTGCTGTCACCGCCGCGCTGCTGTTTACATCAAAACACCGGCCCGGAGGGCAGCATTCCAGCATGTCGCTGCAGACGCACCACCACATCACAGCACGTCATGTCCCGAGCCATCAACATACCCCCTTCTTTAAATATTCAAGCCAATGAAGTAAATAAACAGCAACATTTTTAAAGATGTGAATACGTTTGGTGGAAACCCCGGTTTCTCAGATGCATTCAAACATCCGTGACAAATTTTTAATTTCGGCTTCGACCAGGCGCCCATTTTTTTTTTTTTTTTTTGCTTCGTCACCACATGGAATGTTAATGCAGCTGAGGTGAAACATGGTTCATACCCCACCACCCCCACCCCACCCCACCCGGCTGATCAGACATCCCTGATATCCAATAGAGTGCAGCACAACAATAACAGCTGCATTTATTTAACTGTAGTTCTATATTTTAACACACTATTTTGCAGCACTTTTCACAATTAAAACATCATTTACATTTAGTCGTTTAGCAGACGCTTTAATCCAAAGCGACTTACAAATGAGAACATTACAAGTTTACTTACAGTATGCTGTAAATTCATCAAACCTGGTAATTATTTGATGCTGCGCCCAGGATATTTTTTTAATTATTATTATTTTTTATTACAGCAGGTATTTGTTAAAGAGATGCGTCTTCAGTAGTTTCTTAAAACATCACATTATGGGACCTGTTTTAATTAGTTTAGCTTAGTTTAGTTTATCTAGTCGCTTATTTAGTCTGGATCTCTTAGTTTGGGCACTGCATGGCCCTCCGGATGCATCCCTTCTATTTATACCGGTTGGGCACCGACACTGTGAGTTTTATAGCCGAGTGGCTTTTAATTTATCTGTCGGCTTGTCTTTAAATGTGGAAGGAAACTCATGTTTGCTTATTGTTGTGAGGTGGAAGCACCATCAATACGACATCAAGAATAATATAAATCTGATTTACAGACTAAGCGACCATCCAAAGCCTTACAAAGCAAACCGTATGATGTATCGTAGGTACTATAACTTTTATGTAGTTTTCTCTCAAGCAAAGCAAATTTCTCTGTTACTCAGCAAGAAAATGCCACAATCACCATCACATGCTGCAGGACCAAAAAATGTGAAGCATTGCGTCCATTTGTGTTTAATTTTGGTTGTAAACATCATTAAGGCTGAACGCCGGTTTTACGAACTGACGGATGCTGATCTAATGTAATGCTGCGATGACATTCCACTGTGGAAATGATCCTCACGAGAACATACCAAAGCGGTTAGATGACAATACGAGGTTTGTTGTTCGCAGTAATTCTTGTCAGGTGATATTATGGGCCGCTGACAGCCTTTGAGCAGCTATTTCTGAATGTGATCTTCCGCTTCATCCTCTACTAGGGTCGCGGGGGGGGGGTTCCCCATGACCATCCAGGGGAGAACGTTTCGGGCGCTGGGCTGATACACCCGATTTTGAGAATTCAATTGACCTTAATCCATGTTTTTTGGACGGTGGGAGGAAACCGGAGAACCCGGAGGAAACCCACGCGGACACGGGGAGAACGTGGAAACGCCACCCAGATTGGGATTCGAACCGGGAATCCCCCAGCGCTGAGAGGAGAACATGCTAAACCACTAAGCCACCGTGTATCACGCCATCATGACATTCAAATATCAACGTATGATTAAGAGGAGAATCCCTGACCTTGACAAGCGCCACTCCGAATGTTGGGGATGAACCCTCTGCGGCAAGGGTGCGGCTGGGCGGGGCACATCTCGCAGGGATGACCCCACGCTCGGCCGATGGTGGCGCAGCATAGCGTTTTGGTGCAGACGATGCCGCTCAGCTGGCCCTGGCACATCTGGTTATTGACCTGAGTGAAGCAAGGACCCGTTCGGTAATCTGCAAGACAGAAGGACAAAGACGTTTATAAAAAAAAATAAAAAAGTCATGAACACTTAAATGATTAGAACAGACAACTGTGTGGGTCCTATCCCATCTTTAGGCCAATGAGCGCTGGCCTAGGCTCCAGAATTTATTGGTGGATGAACAGAATGACGGGAGCGTCCGAGTTACGTCATCTCGAGTGCGCTTAAAAAAAAAAAAAAAAAAAAAAAAAAAAAAAAAAAAAGGCCCTAAAGGCGCATAGTTCCTTGACAGCCCCTCAGTAGGTGGTTCCTCTTAAACAAGACTCTCGGCAAATACAGTACATGTTGTTGATTTTCACATCATCTGCTTTAAATGTCATTTTTAAAGTTTTTTTTTTTTTTGATGACGGGTTAAAAAAAAAAAAAAAAAAAACCCTGACACTTCGCAGAGCAGCTGTCGAGCTACAGGCTATAGAAGTATTAGATTTTTGTCAAGCACACTTCATCGCGAATGGAACGCATCACGCAGCGACTGGTGATCTTTCGGCCTCTGGGACTTTAATAAAGAGAGAATAATTTCATTAAAGTTGGAGGCGAAAGCGAGACGGTGCGAGCGACTCCTGGCCCTCGGGCCCCTCCTGGCTCCCTCTCTCGTCCTCTCTCTCTCCCTTCCTCTCGTCTCTCGTGTGCACCCTTGACCTTGCGATCCTTCCTGGACGATTTGAGTGCAGGAATGCGAGTCTCGCCGGAGCGGGGGCGACGTGCTGGGTGCATCCGATTCACATCTGGATTCGATTAATGATGCCTGGTTGTAACTATGGAGCAGCAAGCCGCAGCCAAAAAACGCATCCATCCATAACCTACTAACAATTCATTATTTCCCTTTTAACGATTCGGCGGTCCGGTCCCACATGTAGATAAATATAAAGGTCAAAATCTACAAAGAAAGTCAGAAGAAAAAGTGAATGTGCTGCAGGGGTTTTGGTGTAACACTTAAAACACTTTAATAAAGCTCCGAAATGTTGCAGAGGTAAATACCCCGTTGGACGATATGACTGTGGTTTTGGGGGACGAACTGGTTCTCGATCTAAGTTGTGAGACCGGCCTCAGACTCGGTCCCAGCGTGATTTTGTCTGTGTGTACTTACAACTGAAGTTCAGATATTCGAAGGCCAAGGTAAAGAGCGGCTCCCCGCGCCTTGTTTTAGCTCAAAGTCGAGCAGCCAAGCTGAAAAAACTCGGGCCGCCGATGTTCTAACGTCCCAGAAACGCCCCAAATCCCAAAGGGGTGATGCGCAGAACATTCTGAAACAATTTCGCCTTATTACAGTTAAATAGACTGGATTCATCAAAATTGTTTATCTTCGGCAAATCTTCCTCCTTCGGTCACCGCACACGGATCGCTCGCCAAGCGGTTCTCGTTCTCCGAGAGAAGCCGGACACAGTTGTTTAAGGCGCTTGTTGAGGAGCCAGTTTACAGTATTCATTACGGTCTAGAGGCGAAGATAAGGTTTATCTGCGTACAGCGATCGGACTCCGGGACGTTCCCCACACGCTCCGGGGTCTCGGCCCGGTTTTATCGTACGCGGAGTTAATGGGCCGAACGCGATAAGCGCGGCACGGGAAGAGAGAGCAATGGCGTTTAATCTCGTCTGGAACGCCGAGCTTTGGGGCCCCCAGGGTTCTGCAATTAATACTAAAATAGTTTCAAGCGCTGCCAAAAACACTTGGTTGGTGATCGTTGGCGTTACCCTTATCTGACCGACCGACACAACAATGTACGCTGCGAAACCAACAGAACGCCATGCGACGGAAGAAGAATCACGAAATGTGTGGCTTTTAACGATTCACAAAAAAATAAAATAAAATAAAAAAATTTAAAAAATTTATACAAAGAACAGAAGACAAAGTTGTCTGCCGAAGCGTTGGACTTTGGTCCGCTGACGACATGCAAACACACATGTCCCTTTATACTTTTAACGTTTTACAAAAAAATAAAAAAATAAAAAAAATTTTTGTTCGCATTGTCGAGAGGCCCCCGGTGAGCAGAAGGGAAATATTAGAGGCCGACTTCGTTCCGTCAAGACCTGGAGGTTTACAGCCCTGTGATTTACTGGACATCTCACCAGCACGGTCGGTTCCGTCTACCCACCGATTAGTCCTTCAGAAGGGTTACAGGTTTTATGTTAATATCCACCAGCTGAGTTTACGTAACCGTCTCGGCCAGCCAACAGACAGACCCCCGACTTAAAGATCGACAGCAACAGATATAGAACCGTCAGCGTTAAAGAAGAACAGGGCCATGAAGGAGGGGAGATGATTAGGACGGACCTCCTGACATCATTCTTTAACTTTATGGTTCACGTCCATGAAGCTCGTCCGAGGAAGGTCAACTAATGGAGAACATGTATTGGGGAAAGGCTGACCATTAGGGTGCAACGTCCATGACCACATAGCCAGGTTTTTCCTTTAAACCCACTGTAAAGGTTTTTATTTTGGCTCTCACGTCAGCCGTTACTGACGGAGGTTAATCCCGTCGTTAGTCCACTTGGGTAGCTTTAGATGTTCTTCTCTCAGTTTAACGCCATCCAGATGATGCGCTCTGGGTTCTCCAGATCATTACGGGCTTTACTTTATAGCACAACTGGCTCAGGATCAGGATCGAGTCTGATTCTCATCTACGGCTGTACGTACGGCGGCTCATGATTTGAAAAGTTCAAAGTTCTAGCGCCGGGGCTTATGAATATTAACGACGTACACTGCAGTCATCGTTATTACAACACAACTCTTGTTCTTTAATCCCGTTGCCACGGGTGAATACATTTAGGCGTCGAGCCAGGAATGTGAGACGCTCATGATTTCAGCTTGGTGGGAACAGTTTGGGGAAGGCCCTTTTGTGGTCCAGCATGACTGTGTCCCGTTGTACATAACATGGTCCGTATAGGCACCGGTGTGAAATAACTCTATCCGACCTCAACCAACATTTTGAGATTGTGAGTCTCTCATCCGAGATCATTGTCTGATCTCCCGAATGCTCTACTAGATTACCATTCCCACAAAAAACCCTCCAATATCTTGTAGGAAAGTCCAACCAGAAGAGTGGCGGATTAAACTGATTATGAACGTCGTGAAAGCTTCACAATATTTTTTCTCTATCCATAAATTTCAGGGAAACGTCATAAAATATTTCTAGACGGATCACATTACACATAAAGACTTTAGTAAGCAGTGACTTTAATGTGATATCTACTCAAAACTACAGTCAACGACGCGAAGCCCATTATTTTTTTTAATAGACACATTTTTAAGGTTCCGGCTTTTTATGATGGAAACGTACAGGACTAAAATAGACGCTTCAGGGTTTAATAGGGATTATAATTAGTCATGAATGGACACATACTGTATTTATTCTGGATTCTGAATGGGTTCTGAATGGGAGTTATGTTTGCAGCGGTTGCGATAGAGTGCCGCTTAACGCTCGCGGTATCTCCAGAGTCTCAGAAACAGGAAAGCCATTGTTAAAAGGTCACCAGTTTGACTCTTTGATAATGTCAATAGCCACCACTGGGGTGGCAGTCCTGCGTCCCCCGGTGACTCCAAACAATCCTGCAGCCTCTGTGACCTTATGTGTAAACACAAATCGAGTTATCACCCTCCTCCAAGTGCGTGTAACTTCCTCGGGACGGTGTATTTGCTTTTGCATGAAAACGCTTCCTGTGCCTCGAACGAGGCGTGTGCTCGCGTCGTGATGTGACCCCCCCCCCCCCCGCCACTCAGCTCGCGGGATGACTATAGCTATGACTGAACTGGAAAAAAAAAAAAATCAATTGCAAAGAAAAAAAAAAAAAAATCAATTGCCAAAAAAAAAAAAAAAAAAGAAAAAGCGAAGGTCTTTTGAAGGTTCCGCCGTTGGAAACAGCGGTAAACTTCAAAAGCAACCGAGGCCTTTGTTATTACGGCATAGTTGACATTCCCAGTCACGAAGTCACGTGAGGCGCGGCGCGCAGACGACGCCGGCCGACGTCTTGGGTCTTTAATGCGCGCGGTGACGTGACAAACACGAACCATATGTAGAGTCGATCCGCGAGGCTTCACAATAATAGAAGCGCCGATTATCCCGGCCGGGCCCGCGTCGGTGCTGATGAATGAACATTTACAGCCCCTTCCGGGCACGAAGCGGGGACTAATCACGACTAAAGTGCTGTTCCAGATTCCGGCGCGCACCCGCAGGCTCCAGAGACCGGGTTAAGAAAGTGAGAGCGTCTCTCTAGGGGGCAGGGGGACCAGCGGCCACCGATCCCAGCCTACAGACCAGACTGTTTGTGCTGGCCTGCCAAAGCTGGGCTTTGTGTACACAGCTGGCAACTTCATTTCTTGCCTCCCTCCCCCCCTCCCCCCCACCACCCCTCTCCGCTCTCTACAACTCCTTGTCCGAGCTCCAAAAAGGAATAAGCACCCAGGTCCAGCCCTGAAATATTTATTGCCAGATGCCCTTTCTCCGTCCCCTAAAGTGTTTTCCAAGAAAACAAGATGCTGTGCGGAGGAAGGGCCGGGGGAAACCCAGACAGGAGTGCACCGAGGTGAGAATGAATGGCTCCTACAGTCCGTCCTCTCGACCCAGACTCCCGAGCCTATGGGTGATTGTGTCGAAGTTATTTGCGAGGTTCATATATCCTCATATTCTAAACATCTGGCCCCTTAGCCCACTTCAGGAAGGAACTCCTTCTAGCAACAGTTGCTATTTATTGAAAGTAGGTCAGAGTTAAAACCATGAAGGTTGCATGATGGGAAAGTTTAATCCGTGAGCTGTGAGCTTGCATTCAATCTCAGTTCCTCATTGGCTAATTCACCCAAAACCGATTAGAGTGCAGGGGGCTGTCCCAGAACATACTGGGTAAAGGGTTGCCATTGGTCTATCGCAGGGCAGACAAACACATTCACACCTACGTTGGCATTTTGTTCCCTAGGTTACACAATTTTTATATATCCAGGGGAGAACGTTTCGGGCGCTGGGCAGATAGACCCAGGACAGGGGGCCAATCCATCGCTGGGCACACACTCACACAAACACACACACACACTCTATATGGGGAAATTTGGAGAACTCAATTGACCTTGATCCATGTTTTTGGGCTATGGAGAACCAGGAGGATACCCACGCGGACACGAGGAGGACATGGAAACTCCACACAGATTGGGATGCCCTATAGCCCCCTTTGTGGGGGTAGTTTGTTTTAAGAGAAAAAGTGGAATATGTTCGTTGTTATTTTGATTGTATATTGTTTACTTTTCCAATAAAATATTCATTCATTCATTATCTTCCACTTTATCCTCTATTAGGGTCACGGTGGGGTTCCCCATGCCCATCCAGGGGAGAACGTTTCGGGCGCTGGGCAGAGAGACCGAGGACAGGGCGCCAATCCATCGCTGGACACACACTCACTCACACAGACACACACTCTATATGGGGCAATTTTTGAGAACTCAATTGACGTGATCCATGTTTTTGGACTGTGGGAGGAAACCGGAGAACCCGGAGGAAACCCACGCAGACACGGGGAGAACATGGAAACTCCACCCAGATGGGGATTCGAACCAGGAATCCCTAGTGCTGAGAGGAGAACGTGCTAACCACTAAGCCCAATAAAAAAAATTTAAAAAAAATTATAAAATTAAAAAACTAAAATGTGCGCACACTGGGTTCTACGTTCCTCACGGTCAGTGATCATAAGAACAGAGTAAACAGCAGAGTGGAGCAGAAAAGGAAATGTCGCTGACAGAGCAAAATTTGTTTTTTAAAAGCAGGCGTTGTTCTGGCGCCGTTCTGTAGGCGAGCGAGAAACGCGTGACGCTGAAGCGTTGATTGAAATGTTCTCTCACCTCTCTCGCACTGCGGTCCCGTAAAACCGTACACACACGCACATCTGTTGGGCCCGATGCAGCGTCCGCCGTTCTGACAGCCGCTCTCGCACACGGCTGCGGAAAGAGGTTCGAAAACGGCGTGAGGGACACGTTTCGGCGTCGTTCTGAAATAAAACACGTACAGCGCGGGACGAATGGGTTACTCACGCTGTCCGCAGTGGGTTCCCGTGTATCCCTTCTGACACGAGCAGGAGTCTTCACTGCAGACGCCGCCGTTCATACAGCGGACACTGCAGGACTGAGCTACAGGACAGAGGGACAAGAGCGTTAGGACCATAGGCTATGCAAATCACATGGGGACTTTGGACTGTAAAGTTTGTATGTTCTCCTCATGTCTGCATGGGCTTTCGTCTCCAGAGATACAAATTTCACCAGATTAGGATACGTCTGCACGGGCGGCACGGTGGCTTAGTGGTTGACGTTCTCCTCTCAGGGCCCGGGATTCCCAATCTGGGTGGAGTTTCTATGTTCTCCCCGTGTCCGCGTGGGTTTCCTCCGGGCTCCTCCGGTTTCCTCCCACAGTCCAAAAACATGGATCAAGGTCAATTGAGTTCTCCAAATTGCCCCATATAGAGTGTGTCTGTGTGAGTGAGTGTGTGCCCAGCGATAGATTGGCGCCCTGTCCTGGGTGTATCTGCGGAAAGAGGCGCCCAATCTGGGTGGAGTTTCTATGTTCTCCCCGTGTCCGCGTGGGTTTCCTCCGGGTTCCTCCGGTTTACTCCCACAGTCCAAAAACATGGATCAAGGTCAATTGAGTTCTCCAAATTGCCCCATATAGAGTGTGTCTGTGTGAGTGAGTGTGTGCCCAGCGATAGATTGGCGCCCTGTCCTGGGTGTATCTGCGGAAAGAGGCGCCCAATCTGGGTGGAGTTTCTATGTTCTCCCCGTGTCCGCGTGGGTTTCCTCCGGGTTCCTCTGGTTTGCTCCCACAGTCCAAAAACATGGATCAAGGTCAATTGAGTTCTCCAAATTGCCCCATATAAAGTGTCTGTGTGAGTGAGTGTGTGCCCAGCGATAGATTGGCGTCCTGTCCTGGGTGTATCTGCGGAAAGAGGCGCCCAATCTGGGTGGAGTTTCTATGTTCTCCCCGTGTCCACGTGGGTTTCCTCCGGGTTCTCCGGTTTCCTCCCACAGTCCAAAAACATGGATCAAGGTCAATTGAGTTCTCCAAATTGCCCCATATAGAGTGTGTCTGTGTGAGTGAGTGTGTGCCCAGCGATAGCTTGGCGCCCTGTCCTGGGTGTATCTGCGGAAAGAGGCGCCCAATCTGGGTGGAGTTTCTATGTTCTCCCCGTGTCCGCGTGGGTTTCCTCCGGTTTGCTCCCACAGTCCAAAAACATGGATCAAGGTCAATTGAGTTCTCCAAATTGCCCCATATAGAGTGTGTCTGTGTAAGTAAGTGTGTGCTCAGCGATAGATTGGCGTCCTGTCCTGGGTGTATCTGCGGAAAGAGGCGCCCAATCTGGGTGGAGTTTCTATGTTCTCCCCGTGTCCGCGTGGGTTTCCTCCGGGTTCCTCTGGTTTGCTCCCACAGTCCAAAAACATGGATCAAGGTCAATTGAGTTCTCCAAATTGCCCCATATAGAGTGTCTGTGTGAGTGAGTGTGTGCCCAGCGATAGATTGGCGTCCTGTCCTGGGTGTATCTGCCCAGGGCCCCCCCCCCCAACCCCGGACCCTAATAGAGGATAAAGCAGAAGGTAATGGATGGATGGATGGATATGTCTGCATGGGCTGGTGACCTGTCCTGGGGTGTTCCTCCACCTTTGACCCAGCGAGAGGCAGGATAGTCTTTGGCACCCAAAGGATGGTGTCCGGTTCGAGCAACAAAGTCATGTATAATCATACATAGAGTTCGAGGGTGTGACCCTAACATGGTCCAGCTGGTTAAAACGAATCCGGCATATAAACGTCAGCCCGGCAAGCGCAGAACGTGTTGCAATCTTAAAAATCGGTAACGAAATGACAGTTTCAAAACTCTATACTGCCCCCCCCCCCCCCCCCCACAGCTGGACCGTTAACAAGGTTGGCAAGAAGCGCAGCACATTTTGCAATAGGCTCTTAAGTGGGGATCCCAGAAAACCCCGGGATAATATTTTATGAGGCGCTCTAAAGGTTCCCTTCAGTTCGTGATTTATTTTCGTGTTTGTAGAAAAGATGCCGCTGAAGAAACATGTGGCATCGGGAGGCGAACGGTTTCCTCTCAGGCTGTACGTATGGTGTGTGAACAGAGCGGTTCCTGCGTTCTGTCCAAATAAACCCAAATCCTGACGCGGTACAGAGTCGGTCACGTCACGAAATAATACGAAACATGGTTCTACTGAAGGTCTTTTTTTTTTTTTTTTTTATGACTGGAGACTGAAACGTTTAGACGTGTGTGATATATCAAAGACTAAAGACCTTCGGTTGGTTCACGGATGCTCTGTGTGCAGAGAAGAACGCTTTTATCAAAGAACAAAGGAACGCTAGAACTGTTCTCTTAGCCATGGCCTTTAGTTCTAGTTCCAGTTCCTGTAACTATTCAGTTCCTGGTGCAAATGTGATCTTGTTTCTATGTGTGTATGTGTGTAAACAGTGATAGATTGGCGTCCTGTCCTGGGTGTATCTGTCCAGCGCCCAAAACGTTCTCCTCTGGATGGGCACAGGAAACCCCCCCTCCCATAACACTTGTAGATGATTAAGCAGAAGATAATGAATGAATGAGTTCTCATAACCGTGACGCTCTGTCCAGTTCCAATGATGATTTTTAAATCACACGGTACCTTTTTAATTTATTTAATATTGAAGAAATCTATATTCTAGGATCATAATCAAATACTAGTTTAAAGTTCCCAAGGGGCGGCACAATGGCTTAGTGGTTTAGCATGTTCTCCTCTCAGCACAAGCAATTCCATGTTCTCCCCGTGTCTGCGTGGGTTTCCTCCGGGTTCTCCGGTTTCCTCCCACAGTCCAAAAACATGGATCAAGTCAATTGAGTTCTCGAAATTGCCCCATGTAGAGTGTGTTTGTGTGCGTGTCTGAGTGTGTTTGTGTGCGTGTGCCCAGGAATGGATTGGCGCCCCGTCCTGGGTGTATCTGCCCAGCGCCCGAAACGTTCTCCCTGGATAGGCATGGGGAACCCCCCCCGCGCGACCCTAATAGAGGATAAAGCGGAAGATAATGAATGAATAAAAAACGTTCCCAAGGTGTGAGTTCTAGAGTCCACAGTGGTCAGATCTAGAGACTACATAAAGCTTAAGAGTGGATATTTATATCTTCCCTGCGATCCAACAATTATCTGCAGAGTCATTATCACTTTGTCCGACTTTAGGAGAACCAAACAAAGAACCAAACAGTTCTTGAAACAGCAGACGGATTATTACGAGGTCGTACTCAGCCGCATGCATACAATGAGCCTGGCCTCCGTCATCACGGCGGCTGTAATCCAGGCCAGCTGCCATGACTGTGGTTTATTATTCATGAAGCATGTACAGATCCATAGTCGCGTTATGAATGCGGGCGCTTTACTGCGGAATGACCGAATCCAGACTCCTTGGACATCGTTAATACCGAAACGCTCGAGCTCTGCAGCAGCGACTGGCACCGCGGATATGTTTGTGATTCAAGAAATATGCTTTCAGGACGTGTCCGGGTTTAGAGAATTACACGCTCGACTTCGCCCTCTGCAGTAAGATGATCGGGGTTTGCAGCCTGGGAGACCATGTCCTGCAGGCACACTCGGCTTCATTTCTCCGTGATGGAACGCCAAAGTCATATGAAAATTATTGGTGGAACCAGAAAGAACACAAACAAATACAGTTCGTGTTGGCCCACGTGACGTACAGCAACATTTTCCTGGTCGGCGGTCAAATTGGCCGTGTTTTTTAGCAAAACGCTCACAGATTTCTACTCCACGTCGGGGGTTTTCCGTGGTGCTGAATTTGGGGCAGTTGGTTTCGATGGAGGGTCGACTTCTTTCGGCTCGTTTCTATTCCAGATGCCACCGGAAAGCAGATCCACATATTCCACTTGGCACCTTCTGGATGCCCTTCCTGATACAACCCTTCGATTTATCTGTTGATATATTAAACCCCTAATGGCTTGGACATTGTAGTTTCTTAAATTTAAATATTTAATATGTATGATGGTGGCACGGTGGCTTAGTGGTTGGCACCAATGCCTCTCAGCACTAGGGATTCCCGGTTCGAATCCCCATCTTGGTGGAGTTTCCGTGTCCTCCATGTGTCTGCGTGGGTTTCCTCCGGGTCCTCTGGTTTCCGTCCACAGTCCAAAAAACATGGATCAATTCAATTGAGTTCTCCAAATTGCCCCATGTAGAGTGTGTGTGCATGTCTGCGTGAGTGAGTGTGTGCCCAGTGATAGATTGGCGCCCTATCCAGGGTGTATCTGCCCAGCGCCCGAAACGTTCTCCCCTGGATGGGCATGAGGAAACACCCCCCCCCCCCAACCCTCCATGGTCCACAATATTATTGGGTGGGTTTGGTGTGGAAGAGTTCAATTAGCCTGCACTGAACACCTTTCAACCTTTTTGGTGAACTAGTATGGAAATAAATAGATTCTTAGCCAGGTTCTTTAATCCAACATCATGTTCTGCCATTGGGGCAACCAACTTAGAATGGAAAGCCATTGGGGGAACCAACTTAGAATGGAAAGCTATTGGGGAACCAACTTAGAATGGAAGGCATTGGGGGAACCAACTTAGAATGGAAAGCTATTGGGGAACCAACTTAGAATGGAAAGCCATTGGGGGAACCAACTTAGAATGGAAAGCCATTGGGGGAACCAACTTAGAATGGAAAGCCATTGGGGGAACCAACTTAGAATGGAAAGCCATTGGGGGAACCAACTTAGAATGGAAAGCCATTGGGGGAACCAACTTAGAATGGAAAGCCATTGGGGGAACCAACTTATAATGGAAAGCCATTGGGGGAACCAACTTAGAATGGAAAGCCATGCAGGGTGCAATGTGTAATGTATTTACATATCGTGGGATCTTTAGGTTCTCTTACCCGCGGCAGCCGCAGCTCCACAGCTGGAAGAGAGGTGTCCGCTGGAGCAGGTACACATGTTCGGCCTCGAGCAGAATCCATCGCCGCATGAGTTTCTGCAGATGGCTAAAGAACGAGACGAACAACACCCAACGGACCGATTGAACAAACAAACTTAATAAAGCTTTTAAAAAAGTTTTAAATAGAGGCGACGCGTGCGTGCTCTATAACCCCCCCTGCAGGTGTTCCACTCCGTAAAGAGTTTTAAACACTTTAAAAAACCCCCCCCCCCCCCATCTCCCAAAAACAAAAACTTCCTGATCCACTTCAGCTCAGAGTCATGTGACGCTACTCACGAACTATGCACTGATTTCCCCCGGGCAGCGTTTTCCAGCCTGGACAGCAGTACGACTGGAATCGAGATCCGCACACATTGGGTCTGAAACAGATGCACACCAAAATCCTTTTACCAAAAACGATTTTCACCAAAAACATTTTTTGAACAGATTCATATTTCATTGACACTCGCGTGTTAATCTGCATAAACATAAGAGACACATGGGTTTGTTCAGCTTATTGTGGAAGCGGGACCACACCGCACGTACACAAACTACACAATGGTAAAGGTTCTGTGTGTTCTCTACAATAAATAAGTTCCGTTTCTCTCTACTGTAAATAAAAAAAGCAGCATTACATAATATCAGTGACCTTAACACCATCAACCTCACAGCCATGATGCTGTTTCAGCATGTTTTGGGATTGTGAAAAGAACTCAGAGCACAGGGGCATGAGAGGAGAACATGCAAAATCCACACTGAGAATACACATGGGATGGAAATGCAACGTGCCAGCACACAGTAACTGCCCAGGTCGTAGTCACAGGTAACTAAACCTAATTTTTCAGAATTAAATAAGTGTAAAGCCACGGGGAGACGAGCGGAACGCAAGAGAGCAGCGGGACCAAGATGGAAGTGGGAAGAGATAAAGGAGCAGCAGCAAGAGGCAGGAAAGGAAAGTGGTGGGAAAGGAATAAAAATCGACAGGAGGGAAGGAAAACAACCTCACGTTGGTGTCTCTGGTGGGTTCATGAAAAACAAAAGTCATGGAAATAAAAGCTGGATGAAGATACAGCACCAGAGATCTTTGTGAAAAAAAACAAAAGAAATCCACAATGGTCACAACCCTTTCACCCTTATGACCTGAAAGTCTCCTGAAAATCTCCTAAACAGAATAGTACTAAATGGGTTACAGTCATATATGAGAAGAACATGCAAAAGGACGCTATACACCCTGTCTGAAGATCAAACCCATGACCTATTGGCTGTAAGGAGATGGATCTCTGGCCTTAATGAAAATCTTGAGTATATTATTCCCCTCAAGGTTTTTGTCCAATGTGTTGACGTCTTTAACCAATCAGGTTCTTTCACATCCGAGACTTGGCTGAGCTGTAATGAGCATGCTGTCTGTACACATGAATCTTCACCATTTTGGGACAGTGTTTTTTTTTTTTTCTTTTTTCTCAGTCATCCAGAAAGTTCCAGGATTGCTGGTGTCCATCCCGGTTCTCCCTAAGCAAAATGCTGGGAACCATAAAAAGGGTCTCCAGGATACTGCAGGGCAGACATCAGTACCTCTCTAAATCATCGACTGCCATGTATTTGCCATGAGACACAAGGAGAACATGTGAACTTTACTCAAAAAGGTCCCTTTTTGCGGTAAGTTAACGTCATGGCATACTTCACCAGTTCCACTTTTATTTCATTCAGATTTACCTTAATGAACCTCACATGACACAACAGTCATGGTGTACTTTTATAGTCTTCTGCCTAGAAAACAGACGAGAGAAACTCTCTGCCCTGAAAATTCGGTCTGGCTGAGAGGAAAAAGCAGAACCCTTTGGCCCCAGCGTGACTGGAAGCGAAACTTGAAGGAACGTCGCTGCAGCCAGCCAACCTTCAACATTTCCCCCGAGACCCGTGCAAGGCCTCCCAGCCAATAATCTGTGTTTCTTCTGAGGTCGACGAGTCCTTGTTACTCAGGGCCTTAAAATATCGGCAGCGGGACTCGCACCGCACATTCTTACAAACTGCGGACCTCCAAAAGCCCGTAAATCAGATCCACTGCAAATCAAACGCTCCAATTAAAGGCTCAAGTAGGTGGGATTGACGGCTCCTTTCATCAGCACCACGTTTTCCTTTCCGTCTTTTAAGTAGACAGCAAAAAAAGCAAAAAAAAAAAAAACAACCTGTATTTGGGGTTTTTTTGGATGGAGCTCCACTATGAGCAGTAAACATGAGACTGGATGAAGCTTCTCTCAGAAAACAACGTAGAAATTAATTTGGGACGTCGTCATCAAGTTCCGTATGGCTCTGTCGGATCTACTTCGTTCCCCAGCTGCTGGCAAACGTATTAACCAGTTTTTTTTTGTATGCGTCCAACTTCTGGGAAACAGTTTGGGGAAGGCCCTTTTTATTCCCAGTGAATAGAGATGAAGTGGTTGTGCAAGTGTGGATGAAAGAACCCGAATGGGCTACACTTTTTGACCTCATCTTAATCAGACCCTCATCCACCATCAGGGTGTGACCTCATCAATGCTGTTCCTGATGAAGGGGGCCAAAAATCCCACAGGGGTCCGACTGATAATTGGATTTTATAAAAGCTCCAGCAGGTGTAATGAGTTGCGGTGCCAAACTTGTATGTAAAGTGGCCTATCAAGCAAAATAACATTGCCGTTCTCATTTAGACGGGTCAAATACATCTCTGCCTGACATGTTCTACAAGGTGGCTGTGATTTTGTGCCCAGATTTGAAGATCAATTAAGATTCAGACACCAAAATGGCGAAACTCCACCGCCCGCCTGACTCACTTATGACGTTAAACAAATAAACAGGTTCCCGCCGGGCATGGCGTGGTTGGTTCTGTTTAATGTAATTACAGATGATTCGGGGTAATGATGACGTCTTGGTGTTTACCGGGCCTCTGGCTCATTTTCACCTGCACCCTGGAAACAAATGGCCTTTGTACCAGCCCCCAGCCCCCCCCCCCCCCCCCCCCCAAACTGATGGGGATACCTCATTTTCCATGGCAGTTTGCGGGGGAGTCATAAGCAAGGACAGATGAGAGGCTGATTGAAAACCACAGCGAACAAAACATCTCTTGTTGTTCCAAAAAAAAAACGAAAAAAAAACTGCATAAATATATAGGTCTACGTACGGCAGTAACCGGCTCTGTGGACTTACACCTACGTCCCCGGGGACCCTGAGCGAACCCTTGTGGAAAGCTGCCATCCATCTATGAATTGTTTGCCTTAATTTGAAAATAATGGGGTTCAAGAAAGTCTTAATCCTGTATCCGAGGTAGCCGACCAGGAATGTAAACGCCGCCGGTGGAGCGGCCTCGCCGTGCGGCTCGCGCTGCCAACGCATTCCCATATTTTGACGTATGAAAACAATCTGCTAGTTGGCTTCACATCTGTGACATTTCTCTCAGGCACTAAAGCCGCTCTGTTTTGATCTTCGGGTGATTTTTGCCGTGGAAATCCAAGGAGAGTGAAATTAATTAGCTGTGGAAAGCTATTAAAGCTCAGACATTTTTAACGTACACAGCCGTTTTCCACCGCTGTACTCCACTGGGAGCGTGAACCCATCAACGCATCAGATATCCGTCAGACGATGTGAGGTCACCTGATTAGATTTGTAGTTCTACAGTTCCGTTCTGTAGTCCATCTGTTTCTCTACATGTTCTGTAAGTCCCTTCACTCTGTTCTCTGATGATCAGGTCAGGCATTATTAGGGTGGTGGATGATTCTCGGTACGGCAGTAAACCTTGTGTCCACTTTCTGTGGCACATCCACCTTTTGGCTCCACCTTGTAGATGTGGAATCACAGACCGTCGCTCATCCGAGGCTCCACAGTTTGTGTTATTCATAATCTAAGTGTGGGAACATTCACGGTGCACATCGGCGAAAGGTTTCGGGAATTCTCTTACCCCCTGAGGGAATCCTGTCCTCTCCGGCGCACCCTCTGCTGGACCTCCCCCTCCGGCTTTCCATTAAAGAGACTGGCCTGGACGCCTCCGTCTCCCTGAGCCTGCACCGCCTGGAGCGACGCCCAGCACACGGCGGCCCATCCCAGCACCACCCTGGCTACGGTCCACGTTCCCATCAGCCCACGCCGCTCTGCTCCCCTCGAACCGGGTCCTCGCTTCTTGCGCTCGCACTCACTTTTGGAGCCTCCAAGCTACGCTTCGTCTTATCCAAGTCCACTTCAAGATGATATCTGGTTGGGGGGTCAGAGAAAGTAAACAGACAGAAGATCTCTGATTAGGACGGGGTGGGGGGTGGGGGGGTAGAAAGGCGCTCGCTGTGCACATGATCGTGATTTTCCTAAAGGAGTTGTATTTTATAGTTTTATAGTTCGGGGCTGGTTGCCAGAACCTTCTGCTTTTTTTTTTTTTTTTTTTTTTTCTCTTCTTTCACTAAGCCCCTGCAATTTTTTATTTAATGACTGAGTCATGTCACTTTTTTGACTTTTTTCTTTTTTAACATGGCTTTAGTAACACGGCTTAAATCAAATAAAAATTGGGGTATTAGACGTAATCATGTGTTCAGCATAAAGCCAAAACCTCAGGCGCTCATGCATTTTGCTAGTTAGTAAGAGAAATGAGCTAAAAACGGGCTGGTTAGTGGATCTAGGGCATTTATAAGGACTGGCATTGATGGTACTGCTAAAATCAGACCAAATCTAATCAGCGATATCCGCTGTCGTAGTCATAATGGGGAAACTTAATGAACAATGGGTTAAAAATAAAACCTCAGACAAACATAAAGTTACTGACCACAGACATATTTTATAACTGGAGTAATGACTGATCCCTGAGTCGAACCTCTAATGAATGGTAGGCATCGTTTCTTTAGGATGAAGAGTCGCAGCAGCACGCTGATCTTTATACCACGCCGGAGCTCATTATTCTCACTGAATGGCTCGGCATTCGCAGGCAAAGCTATTTTAAATTACACCCTAGCCCGAAAACCTTTACAAGTCCACATCGACCGCATCAAGACTATTATCCTGAAACTTGGCCAACGGTTCATTGGGTCCTCTTATTAAAGTAAGTACGGGCTAAATCACCGCTCTCCAGAGATTTATAACCGGTAGAAATTGGATTCAACTCTCGGGAGGTTGTGAAATAACAGGGTGTTCAGACTGGTTACTTCCCTTCTGCACGATCGGTTAGTATGCAGGGTTTAAGGGTGAGAAGTTAAACCTCAGGACTCTGGGTATCAGGAATTTTATATAAATTTGGGCTTGTAACATTCAAAGCGCTCACACCGAATAAATAAATGCAAACATTTTATTATAACCTATAATATAATATAAAACCATTCTGTACATTAAACTTTAGATTTAAGTCGTCTCCTCCTGTACTGAACTCAGGCTTCACAAAACCTTCCCTCAATGATTAAAAAGACACAGGAACGTTTTATGCTACTAAATAAGTTTTTAGTGAGGTAATTGGACTGTAACGTTTGACTGGACGATGGAAACAATTATTCTAATTTTTACAGAATTTAATTACAACGCCAAAACTTCAAGAACCCCTAAAGATCCTTTGGTGGTTCCTAAGGTCCTTTAGTTTGAAACAGTGGAACCCTTCTGCTTTGAGGAACCTTCTGCCTCCTCAAAAGACTAAACATTTCCGATGGTTCCTCTCAGAGGTCTAAAAAAAGGTTCCTCCAACATTACAAGTTGAGGAACCCTAAATATCTGTCTGAATAAAACTGTGGATTTAATGGGTTTAAAAAAAAACAAATGTGGTTTTGCAGAATTCTCATCCAGTCGTGTTTTTTTTAATTATCAGTTACACTTTTTCTTTAGTTTAATTTTAAGGTTTAATGTTTACATTAAAAAAAAACTGCAAAAATTCTTATTCGCATTAAAAAAAAAAGAAAAAATCGTTTAAACCATTAACTTTAAAACGACCAATTAATGAATCCAAGTGTATTTACAAAGAAATAAAAAGAACTTGCTGTTTGTTTCGGATCTGGAGCTGAACATCTCGCTTTGAGACCTCATTTAATATTAATAAGTTCAATCTTCTCACTGACTCTCGATCAGATCCCCACCCCCTCCCCCCCCCCCCCCCCCCCCCCCCCCCCCCCCCCCCCCCCCCCCCCCCCCCCCGAGTTCCACCATCATCACTGTTCCGAATTTACTCCTGACTTTAAATAAATAAATACAGAACTAAAGAAAAGCCTGCAGATGTTTGGAGAGCCGCAGCAGAACGTTAGGAAGCGGAATACCTCGGATCCAGATGCGCGTCGCGGCTTCGAGCGCCGAGTCCGATCGACGGAGTTAGAGATCCGAACCCTGAATGAGAGCCGCGCAGCAGCCGGTCAGCAGAGAGAACTTACTGAATTACAGACGACAGAGGCAAAGAAAAAAAGGGGAGGCGCCTTTTCTGCTGCGTAGACAAAGGGGGGGGGGGGGGGGGGCGGGGGGGGGGGTGGGTGGGGGGGGGGGGTGGGGGGGGGGGGGGGGGGGGGTGGGGGGGGGGGGGGGGGGGGTGGGGGGTGGGTGGGGGGGGGGGGGGGGGGGGGGGGGGGGGGGGGGGGGGGGGGTGGGGGGGGGGGGGGGGGGGGGGGGGGGGGGGGGGGGGGGGGGGGGGGGGGGGGGGGGGGGGGGGGGGGGGGGGGGGGGGGGGGGGGGGGGGGGGGGGGTTCTGGCACCCCATAGGGGGATTCGCATACCTCTGCTGCCATGAGATAATTGCGCTCACTGACACCGCTGGATTCACATCTGGCTGCGGCTGCGAACTGCATGCTGGGCCAACTCTCACCTGGAGCCGATCCCTTACAGTCGAGAGCATGTGTTCCACATGGACTAACGTTCTCTACAGCATGAGGTCAAAAGTATGTGGACACAACTCTCTCTGAGCGACTGGACTTTGGAAAACATTCAGTCTCGGTGTTTATTCATCCATTCATTCATTATCTTCTGCTTTATCCTCTATTTGGGGGGGGGGGGGGGGGGGGGTTCCCCATGCCCATCCAGGGGAGAACATTTCGGGCGCTGGGCAGACACAGCCAGGACAGGGCGCCAACCTATCGCTGGGCACATACTCACTCACACACACACACACTCTCCATGGGGCAATTTTGAAGAACTCAATCGACTTGATCCATGTTTTTGGGCTGTGGGAGGAAACCGGAGAACCCGGAGGAAACCCACGCGGACACGGGGAGGACATGGAAACTCCACCCAGATGGGGATCCGAACCGGGAGTCCCCAATGCTGAGAGGAGAACATGCCAAACCACTAAGCCACCATGCCGCCCTAACTTGACGTTTCTTTCATTCATCCATTATCTTCCGCTTTATCCTATATTAGGGTCGCGGGGGGGGTTCCCCATGCCCTTCCGGGGGAGAACGTTTCGGGCGCTGGGCAGATACACCCAGGACAGGACGCCAATCTATCACTGGCACACACACACTCACTCAGACACACACACTCTATATGGGGCAATTTGGAGAATTCAGTTGAACTTGATCCATGTTGTTGGACTGTGGGAGGAAACCGGAGAACCCGGAGGAAACACACACGGACACGGGGAGAACGTTGAAACTCCACCCAGATGGGGATCCCCAGCGCTGAGAGGAGAACATGCCAAACCACTAAGCCACCGTGCCGCCAGTCTCAGTGTTTATTGGTGTAAAAAGAAAAATCATGACTCTTATGTTTCCAAGTTTGAAGACGTGTCCACGAGGTGATCGATTAGTCCATGTTGACGACGAGATTGCGCAGATTAATCTAACTGTGGTTTATATCATCAATAACCACAAGAATAACAACCGTAACTCTGTCTGTGTGCATTACAGCGTCGGCGAGAGAGACTTCAGACCCCAGGCTTGTTTACTCACTGCGGCCTAATTTCCTCTTAAACCGCAAGCGTGGCTCGTCTCCGCTTCTGGCCGTTTGGGTGGCCGAGCAGCTGAACGCACTGTCACCGAGCGCTTGCTGATAAAGCGAGACAGCAGGTTAGAAAAGCAAACATCTCGACTTACGGTGCTTTCGATTTGGGGTTGTGGATCTGCGACGCTCCCACAGGGAGTGAGGGACAAGGATTTATTTTTTTGGGGAGAAATAAACACGGCAAAAATATTTATCTCATATCAACACTTTGGAATTGTTTTTGAGGAAATAGTTTGGGGAAGGAAGGGCGGCACGGCGACTTAGTGGTTTGGCACGTTCTCCTCTCAGCTCTAGGGATTCCCGGTTCGAATCCCCATCTGGTTGGAGTTTGCATGTCCTCCCCGTGTCCGCGTGGGTTTCCTCCGGGTTCTCCGGTTTCCTCCCACAGTCTAAAAACTTGGATCGAGGCCAATTGAGTTCTCCAAATTGCCCCAAATAGAGTGTGTGTGTGAGTGAGTGTGTGCCCAGCGATGGATTGGCGCCCTGTCCTGGGTGTATCTGCCCAAAACGTTCTCCCCTGGATGGGCCCCCCCCGCAACCCTAATAGAGGATAAAGCGGAAGATAATGAATGAATGAATGAAAAATTGCCCCATATAGAGTGTGTGTGTGTGAGTGAGTGTGTGCCCAGCGATAGATTGGCGTCCTGTCCTGGTTGTATCTGCCCAGCACTCGAAATGTTCTCCCCTGGATGGGCATGGGGACACCCCCCCCCCCCCCCGCGCGACCCTAATAGAGTATAAAGCGGAAGATAATGAATGAATGAATGAAAAATTGCCCCATATAGAGTGTGTGTGTGTGTGTGTGAGTGTGTGCCCAGCGATGGATTGGCGCCCTGTCCTGGGTGTATCTGCCCAGTGCCCGAGACGTTCTCCCCTGGATGGGCATGGGGAACCCCCCCCCCGCGACCCTAATAGAGGATAAAGCTGAAGATAATGGATGGATGGATAGTTTAGGGAAGGCCCCCTTTTTTTCATACGTGAAATCCATGCAGCGAAACACTTATAAACACACTGAGTGACGTGAGCACACGTGCCCCCGGAGCGGTGGGCAGCCCTGTACACGGTGCCCGGGGGGCAATTGCGGTTAGGGCACTTCAGGCGTAGTACTTTGGCGGACCCGGGAATCGATCCAGGAACCTCCAGGTCGTAAGGCTGGTTTCTTAACCACAAAAGCCCACAACTGCTGCCCCCCCCCCCCCAATTGGCTTCTCACTTCTGCCATTCTCTTTTTTTTTCATACGGGATGTTAGTGAAGCTCCTGTAGATGTCCTCATACCTTCGTCCGTGTTGTGTTTCCGTGTTCACTTTTATTTTTTAATAGTGGTTGATTCTTCGTATTTCTTGGCTTCTCAAAATATTTTATCTTTGTATGAACCCGCATTCTAAAACACCTTTAATCAGCAGATTCTCCCCCGACATTTACTCCCTGCACCTCGTTCGTAGGATCCACTCCGTCCGAACGGGCTCCAGTTCGATTTGCACGTTTGTTTTCCAAAACCCCGGCCGTTGGGTCAGACCGTGTCTGCTGTAAAACATGGGATAGGAAGAACATTTCAAGCTCGAACCCCCCCGCGCCCACCCCCCCCCCCCCTTCCCCCAAGGCCATTGCTGTTCTCCGCCCTCCCTTTGTGTTAACCAGAACCACATTTTCTGCAGAGCCCAGTAAAATGGCTTCCTCTCCCCCTCCTATATTCCCTGAATCATTAAAATGAGCGGAGTGGGTCTGAATGGCCGCTCTGTGCTTCTGCTGGCGATCAGGTATCTGTTTCGCTGTCTGTCGGACCTCGTGCTAATCCAGGCACGCAGACTTACGGCGCGGCCGTTAAGGAACGTATGAATTATGACTTTTTACGGGGTGAACCGAACACACGTCGCTTACCGGGGTTGTGAAAGTACCGTTGCTAGGCAATTATTAAATATAAAGCAGGCGAGGCGAGCTACGGAACGACCAAAAGTTGAATTTACTAGAGTTGTTTTCTTGCTCATAAGCCTGGACGCTTTAAAACTGTATTTGTTTGCCATCTTGTTTCTTGGCTGGACTGTTTCTCTGTGGAATTTGCATGTTCTCCCTGTGTAGTTTCTGCACACAGTTCCAAAACATTTATCCATCCATCCATCCATTATCTGCCGCTTTATCCTCTACTAGGGTCGCGGTGGAGTTCCCCATGCCCATCCAGGGGAGAACGTCCCCCTCCTCGGGCGCTGGGCAGATACACCCAGGACAGGGCGCCAATCTATCACTGGGCACACACTCACTAACTCACATAAACATGCTCTATATGGGGCAATTTGGAGAACTCAATTGCCCTTGATCCATGTTTTTTGGACTGTGGGAGGAAACGGCGGCCGCACGGTGGCTTAATGGTTAGCAGGTTCTCCTCTCAGCGCTAGGGATTCCCAGTTCGAATCCCAATCTGGGTGGAGTTTCCATGTCCTTCCCGTGTCCGCGTGGGTTTCCTCTGGGTTCTCCGGTTTCCTCCCACAGTCCAAAAACATGGATCAAATCAATTGAGTTCTCCAAATTACCCCATATTGAGTGTGTCTGTGTGAGTGAGTGTGTGCCCCCCCCGACCCTAATAGAGGATTAAGCGGGAGATAATGAATGAATGAATAAATCAGCAACACATATAAATGTGTAAACCATGTGTCTGCCCGGTGATGAACAAGGGACCTCAACTGGGATGTGTCGAGCAAGCACTGGGATAGGCTCCAGTCGAATGGGAAAATGGTATTTGCAAAGATGGTATGAACTTCTGTAGTGATGTGTTAGCTGTTGTGTTCCCATCACAACAATGTGAAAATACCTGGAAGCTTTAAGGTGAATTTCGGTGAGGTGTTCGAAATGTAACAGCGAATTGTACAAAGTAGTTTCTTAAAGAAGTCTGATTCTGCTCTGTACGTCTCTCAGGGCAAATAAACAAAGAAACCAGACTTAACATTCAGTACACATCACTTCCTGCAGAAACCAGATGGGACCGATGATATTTGGTCACCAGATGGGTGCAGAGTTCCCCGGCTCGCATCGGGAGCACGGCAAACGTCAGGCCTGAGTTAGACCGGAGCTTAAATTTAAGCCTTTATCAGAGGAGCTGACCCAATCGTGCAGGTAGCTAGGTAGAGATCTTCCAAACATCACGGATGACGATGCTGAAGCCGTTCTGAGGAGGCGCTGTGGGGTCAGTCGGAGCTCGTTATACGAGAGGCCTGTCAGATGCCATGGTGGTTAGCTGGGGGGGTGCACTCTGTGGTCTGTGGGCAGAGAGGTTCTCCACTGACTTCACCATAAATCTCCTTTTAAACAGGGTGCCAGCGTTGACTAACTTTATTTTAGTCATTTCCTCGAAACATGACAGACCACAGTGAGGTTATATTTTGGAGAGATGATCGCACGGATTTAATTGCGAGCCGAACTGGTTTTTACATTATGAAGCAGAAAGCGGTTCTTATTCTCAGGGCTCACATGTAAACAACTGTCGTTGTGCAATTCCTTTGGTGTTCTACGAACGGCAGCCGTTCAGAACAATATAGCAACACAATAAAAGGTTTACAGAGAACATGACAAGTGCCATGAAGTAACAAACACCAGCATGGGAACCTTTAAAAACCTGATGTTTAACCTGATGTACTGAAATGATGGTGGTGTGGTAGCTCATTGGTCGGGGTGTTGGGCTATCCATCCAAAGGTTGGGGATTCAAATCCCAGGTCCACAGAGGTGACCAATGTGGGTTCTTGAGCAAGAACCTTAACCCTGTCTGATCCAGGGTGCTGTAACCTCAACCATGTAATGTAGGGTTCTTGAGCAAGACCCTTAACCCTATCTGACCCAGAGTGCTGTAACCTCAACCATGTAATGTAGGGTGTACCATGTATGTAATGTAGGGTGGTATGGAACCTTTTAAAAACGATTTAAATTGTCACGTCGGTCTGTCTGTCTGTAATTAGGGGGTTGATGCCAGAGAGTAGACATGGAGGTGTGGATGGTCTTAACCTGATGTACTGAAATGATGGTGGTGTGGTAGCTCATTGGTCAGGGTGTTGGGCTATCCATCCAAAGGTTGGAGATTCAAATCCCAGGTCCACTGAAGTTACCAATGTGGGTTCTTGAGCAAGAACCTTAACCCTATCTGATCCAGGGTGCTGTAACCTCAACCAAATGGGGTACTTGTACATCGCTTTGGATGAAAGCGTCTGCTAAAATTACCAAATGTATGTATTCATTCATCCATTATCTTCCGCTTTTATCCTATATTGGGGTTGCGGGGGTGTTTCCCATGCCCATCCAGGGGAGAACATTTGGGGCACTGGGCAGATACACCCAGGACAGGATGCCAATCCATCGCTGGGCACACACTCACTCACGCAGACACACTCTATATGGGGCAATTTGGAGAACACAATTGACTTGATCCGTTTTTGGACTGTGGGAGGAAACCGGAGAACCCGGAGGAAACCCACACGGACACGGGGAGAACGTGGAAACTGCACCCAGATGGGGATTCGAACCGGGGATCCCTAGCGCCGAGAGGCGAACGTGCCAACCACTAAGCCACTGTGCCACCCCAAATGTATGTAATCATATGTAATGTAGGGTGGCTGGGCTGTTTTGATTGGTTGAAAGCTGTGTGGAGATATTTTGAGTCACTGTAACGTAAACATCTCAATGACTTAATGTCAGAAGAACGTGTTCTGCTGCCCAAAAACAGTGATTCAATGATGTCATAGTGTCCAGGTATCTCGGGCAGCTAATTGAAGCATCATTTCTACCCCCTCCGCCCGCCGACGGATCTCTTTGCAAAGCTGACATCATGGTCGATGCCATGCAGACGTGCCCGTCGATTCCTGACGAGCTCTTTAATTCCAAACTTAAACACCTCGTTTCGCTTTTACGACCCCGTTTCTAACCATAACCTCATCTACCCCCGGGCGGCAGCTGTACATGCCCGGTGATGTAGCGCAGAAAGAATGTGGCCTTTCGAACGCCGACCGCCGACCGAACCGAGTTCCGCTCAGTCCGTGAAGAACGGTTCCCTCCATAACGCTCCACTCCAACCGGCCTCGTCCGTCTGTTTCCTCTCACTCGCTCTGGCGTGCGGGTCGCCCCATTAAAAAACACCAGGAGGTTGGGATCGTACGTACGAGGTTCCCTGAGCCCACTCACTGCCACACCCGTCGTCATCATCGCCGTTTTGTTCGCCGACGAAATGTGGGAGGGGAAAAAGGTGACCGGGAGAGACGGTGGCCCAGGAGACGAGTTCAGAAATCCCTGAACGGTGGACTGAGCAAGGGGTTCCGGAAATAATGAAAACGAAACCCCCACAAGATAAACAGCCAGAAAGCAAAGAAAACAAGAGGTCAGCGAGATCACGAAACGTTTATTAATTCCATTAAGTAGCAATAGCTTTGGAATCATCCAAACTATTTACCAAGGCGATTTTTTTTATCCCTACGGCAATTATGGACTTGAAGAGGATCTGAAAAGAGATCCTCTTTTTTGACACCCGCATCAAAGATTTCATTACTTCGCCCAAAAGTTGTCTGTTTTTTGTTTTTTTTTATTATTATTTTATTATTATTAATATTTTTTTTTAAGTAATAGAGGCCGCACGGTGGTTTAGCACGTTCGCCTCTCAGCGCTAGGGATTCCCGGTTCGAATCCCCATCTGGGTGGAGTTTCCATGTTCTCCCCGTGTCCGCGTGGGTTTCCTCCGGGTTCTCCGGTTTCCTCCCACAGTCCAAAAACATGGATCAAGTCAATGGAATTTTCAAAATTGCCCCATATAGAGTGTGTCTGTGTGAGTGATTGTGTGTGCCCAGCGATGAATTACCCCCCTGTCCTGGGTGTATCTGCCCAGCGCCCGAGACGTTCTCCCTTGGATGGGCATGGGGAACCCCACCGCGACCCTAAAAGAGGATAAAGCGGGAGATAATGAATGAATGAATGAATAAAAAAGTAATAGGCTAAAAACTTTTGTGTAAAGTGTGTAACTTCAAGCCTACAACATAAATTGCTACTGCCTGACCCGGCACTAATAGGGGGAAAAGCGGGGAGGTCCCAAAACCCAAAGGTCGCCTAGGCCGTCTTAGTAGCATTCAGGGTCCTCAGAAAGGTGCACCTAATTACCATGAAGTCTTTAATGTGCTGCAGGAGTTAAATCAGAGTATGTTGTACTTACAGACAGAAGTCCACTCCTTTCGCACCTCTATTTCTGACATTGACAAAAGAAAGGTGCCCACCAAGACATTGGGAGAACATACAAAATCCACACCGAAAGAATCCTATTGCTTAAGAATCGAACCCAGAGGCTTGCCACTGAGAAACACGTTCTATATGCGTGATGAAGGTATTTTTTTTTGTCGTAACCCTATTAATTATTGTTGTTTTGGTGCGTCTCAAACCCGTTGCTTGGTGTTGCTCCGTGAACCTAATTCATCTTGTTTTTCTGACATTCTCAGAACTGTACTGCAGCAGCCCACATGCTGAGAGTTCGGGAGGGCCGTACGGCTGTAACGAGGAGGAAACATACGGACAGTGGGTGTGGTGAGCTACAACATAATCCATTACAAATAACTGAGACTCGTCACAGAAATGCAATATACACCAACCGTGGGTGGGAGGGAGGGGCGCAGCAGAAAGCATAACGTCCGAGGAACTCTTTTAAACTCCATAAATATCCGAAAGCGGACTGGAAAACACGGATATGTACAGTCCTTTAGTTAAGTGCAGCCATTATTATTTAATCTTCCCAATCTGGTTCCAATACACGGCATGGCAGTGAGACAGAGCGTACTGTATATGGACTTGATTCCTCCGTGGACCTGACAGCCCTGGCTGAGTTGCTCCACCCCAGACTTATCTTTAGGAACCGTGCTTTGTGTGCAGAGGGAACCTTGGCCAGCATTCGAGAAGCATTTAATGCTATTATTTTTCTAATGAAAAGCTCCATGGATGCACTACTAATAATAATAATCCGTCTCAATATAAAGTCCATGTACTGTGAGTACTCTGTTCCGATACTGGTTTCCCATTGCTCGGCCTCAGAATCCTGGTTTCCATCTGGTGATCAAATAAAACACACAAACATCGAAATATATTTGCCTTTAAATCAACCAAATTGGCATGGTGACCACGTGAGTGATGCAGCTCTTATTAAGGGAGGCTTCGGTGCGGGCCACAGTCGGTGTGGTCTGAGGCTCCCGAGTCAAAGTGTCTGGCTTTAAAAAAAAAAAAAAAAAAAAAACAGCTTTCTTTAAAGGCCACAGACAGCTTCTTTCATACAAGAGTCACAACACACTCCCTTCTGAAGTGGCCTTGGCCCCGCCGCGAAGGGACTGCCGCTGCGCCGAGTCGACAAGAGGAGCGTTTCCAACAGCCAGGCCTCAACAGCTTACAGATGCGAAGGACGTGTGAGAAAGAGTCATCGAGCGCGAGGCAAGAAACCGAATCGTATCGAGAATCTAGAGAATCCAAAGGAAATGACTCCAAATGCATCACATCCCCGATGCAAAACAGAGACGGGAATCGTCGGCGGTTATTGGCGGGGAAATGATGACCATGTCTGCATTGCATCAGGTTCTCGGTGTGATCAGCGTACAGTACAGTCAGAAACATAACTATACAATACTGCGTTCTAGATGTACACGATGTTTACATTACATTGGTTTACAAACAAGGCGGCACGGTGGCTTAGTGGTTTAGCACGTTCTCCTCTCAGCGCTGGGTGGAGTTTCCATGTTCTCCCCGTGTCCGCGTGGGTTTCCAACGGGTTCTCCGGTTTCCTCCCATAGTGAAAAACATGGATCAAGTCAATGGAGTTCTCCAAATTGCCCCATATAGAGTGTGTGTGTGTGAGTGAGTGTGTGGCCAGCGATAGATTGGCGTCCTGTCCTGGGTCTATCTGCCCAGCGCCCGAGACGTTCTCCCCTGGATAGGCATGGGGACCCCCCCCCCACAACCTTAATAGAGGATAAAGCAGAAGATGATGGATGGATGGGATTATGCCTTGTGCACTTTAAGGAGGAGCTTAAATCCCGTTGTACGATGTACACTTTGTATGCGGGGTATGATGACAATAAAGGCTTTCTATTTCTATTGTAAATAGCTACAGCTCCTTGTGTCTTTACCCCTCTGTTTATTGTATCAGCTCTCACTTACCATATAGTTATCGGGTCAGGCACCGATGCTTGGCCTGAACACACAGCTTGAATTTAATGTTCTAATTATTACTACATCCCATTTACTTCTTCTTTAATTTGGTTTAGAGACATTATTGTGGACACGGTGGCTCAGTGGAGTATCCAGTGCAGGATCCAGGTTCTCCTTGTGTCCCCGTGGGTTTCCTCCCCAGCGTCCTGTCCTGGCTGTGTCTGCCATGTAACGTTCTCCCCTGGATGGGCATCGGGAACCCACCCGCGACCCTAGTAGAGGTTTAATCAGAAGGTGAATGACTTTATTGCATGTTCCTAAAAACATGGACGTCTTTATACTTTTGACCCCCGTCTGAGGCCAATGTAGTTCCGTGGATTTTTAAACGTGTTGCCGTCTGTGGAACCCCGACAGTGTTTATTATGTAAGTGTTTATAAAGAGCTGATTGGCCGGCGTTAGAGATGCAACCCCTGGTTAGCCTCACCCGTCAGTGCCGGCCGTCCGCCCTTCCCCCCAGCCTTCTCTTCAAAGCCTCCACCGAGGTGCCATCGCTCCGTCGCGCTGGTGAGCAGGATCCCACTTGCTAATGCTGCGCTAACAGATGCTCGGGCTCTCGGGCTCAGCTTTCACGCCAACCACACCCGCCCGCCGACGCCGAAGTACGTTTCAGGCCTGAGGCCCGACATCCAGCTGAGAACGATCTCCTGGCAGTGGAACCCTGAAAGCCCGTTCAAGACACGATGTCGCCTGCGAGTGTTTAAAGAGTGGCGTAATGGCATTCGAATCGCGATGGGCCTCCTGCTCCGCGCTCGCTGACAAGACAAACACAGCTGGTCACCTGATGGATCCGGTCCCCGCTCACCCGGCCACACAGAGGCACACACATCCACTCGAGGCAGGGGCCGAGCGCGGACGGTGTCGGAGGTGGAGACGTGTCGGCGTGGGCGTCCCTGGTTCGACTCTGGCGTTTGGTTATGAGGAGCTTCTCTTATACGCAGGTTTAAAGAGAGGCATCGCGCTGCAGACTCCCGGGTGGTCCGCTGATGTGATTAAACGTCCTGAAAGCTCGGCTTCAAGTGTGTGACTCGAAACTAATTAAAGTAATTAACTCGACACAGACACAAAGCAAGAAAGAAAATAATCCTCACTTCTTCACATTAGTGATGAAAAAACCTTTTGGGACACCCCCCCCCCCCCCCCCCCCCCCCCCCCCAATAATCTCACAGACCGCTTTATGAGCATCACCGGTCTCAAATACAAATGGGTCTGTTTTAACTTTGGATTCTATTTTATTTTTTTTTTTTTTTTATCTACACGACTTCACTGTTACAATATTCAGGAATACATTACATATAGGGGCGGCACGGTGGCTTAGTGGTTTAGCATGTTCTCCTCTCAGCGCTAAGGATTCCCGGTTCGAATCCCAACCCGGAGCTGGGTTTCCTCCGGGTTCTCCGGTTTCCTGCCACAGTACAAAAACATAGATCAAGAGCAATTGAGTTCTCCAAATTGCCCCATATAGTGTGTGTGTGTGTGTGTGAGTGAGTGTGTTCCCAGTAATAGATTCGTGTCCTGTCCTGGGTGTATCTGCCCAGCGCTCGAAACGTTCTTCCCTGGATGGGCATGTGGAACCGCCCCGCGACCCTAATAGAGGATAAAGCGGGAGATAATGAATGAATGAAGGCGGCACGGTGGCTTAGTGGTTTAGCACGTTCGCCTCTCAGCACTAGGGATTCCCGGTTCGAATCCCCATCTGGGTGGAGTTTCCATGTCCTCCCCGTGTCTGCGTGGGTTTCCTCCGGGTTCTCCGGTTTCCTCCCACAGTCCAAAAACATGGATCAAGAGCAATTGAATTCTCCAAATTGCCCCATATAGAGTGTGTCTGTATGAGTGAGTGTGTGCCCAGCGATAGATTAGCGTCCTGTCCTGGGTGTATCTGCCCAGCGCCCGAAACGTTCTCCCCTGGATGGGCATGGGGAACCCCCCCCACCGCAACCCTACTAGAGAATAAAGTGGGAGATAATGAATGAATGAAGGATATTACATATAATCAGGCCATCACTGATGCCACACTCTCTTCAACTGAGATCCATCCATCCATTATCTTATGTTTTATCCTATATTAAGTTCGCGGGGGGGTTCCCCATGCCCATCCAGGGGAGAACGTTTCGGGCGCTGGGCAGATACACCCAGGACAGGACGCCAATCTATCACTGAACACACACACACACAGACACACTCTATATGGAGCAATTTGGAGAATTCAATTGACCTTGATCCATGTTTTTGGACTGTGGGAGGAAACCGGAGAACCCGGAGGAAACCCACGTGGACACGAGGGCGAACATGGAAACTCCACCCAGATGGGGATTCGAACCGGGAATCCCTAGCGCTTAGAGGAGAACATGCCAACCACTAAGCCGCCGTGCCGCCCAAGACTGAGATCATAGACCATAAATACAATAGTTATGGAATTCAGTGTGACATTCAGTCCCACTGCCGCAGCTACACAACCAAGCACCAAGCCATGCGGTCCGGCTTTGTGAGAACAGTTTAGGGAAGGCCCCTTTTTCTGTTCCAGCATGTCTGTGCCCCAATACACAAAGCATTGTGCACAATAGCAGTGTTGGGTGAGTCCGGTGCGACGGGCCCACACACAACATGAACACAACAACTTTAGAACGAACTAGAACTGAGATTGTGAACCAGAACTTCCCGTCCAAATTTAGTGTCTGACCTCAGAAAACTTCTGGCGGAATTCCACAGACTCACACCCACAAAATAATAAGAAAGGCCTGTTTGTTTAGAAGAGTGGATGTCGGTGGTTTGTGTTCTGTTTATATATTAATTGGGTTTACTTAAAGTTATTACCTTTTCTAGTATTAAGGTGAATTGATATGTATGTAGGCGGCACGGTGGGTTAGTGGTTTAGCACGTTCTCCTCTCAGCACTAGGGATTCCCGGTTCGAATCCCCATCTGGGTGGAGTTTCCATGTTCTCCGGTTTCCTCCCACAGTCCAAAAAGATGGATCAAGGTCAATTGAGTTCTCCAAATTGCCCCCTATAGAGTGTGTGAGTGAGTGAAGGATAGATTGGCGTCCTGTCCTGGGTCTATCTGCCCAGCGCCCGAAACGTTCTCCCCTGGATGGGCATGGGGAACCAGAGGATAAAGCGGAAGATAATGAATGAATGAAAGTCGAGATGTATATTCGTGTGTTTAAGATTAAAAGTTTACAATGTAGAAATTGCTCGTTGTACATTTGTTTATGTGATTTATGTTACAGTTCAGGGCGGCACGGTGGCTTAGTGGTTGGCACGTTCTCCTCTCAGCGCTAGGGATTCTCAGTTCGAATCGTGGAGTTTCCATGTCCTCCCCGTGTCCGCGTGGGTTTCCACCGGGTTCTCCGGTTTCCTCCCACAGTCCAAAAACATGGATCAAGTCAATTGAGTTCTCCAAATTGCCCCATATAGAGTGTGTCTGTGTGTGTGAGTGTGTGCCCAGCGATAGATTGGCGTCCTGTCCTGGGTATCCTGGGTAATATAGGATAAAGCGGAAGATAATGGATGGATGGATGAATGTTACAGTTCTTACGGTTGGGTGTGAGGTTATGTACAGAGTTAAGGTACAACTCAAGAATAAACCTGATCAGTATTGGCACGAATATTTGTGCTGTCAACTTTAAATCGGAGAGAGCTACACTTATAGCGGGGTGTTGTTAATGCTCCTTTAGGTGGAACATGTAGATGTCCAAATACTTTTACCCGTATGAGGTTCATGGTACATATAGTGTCTCCACTGGAACACTGTGCACGATGAACCTCTTCCGGTTTGGTTTTAGCTTAAGTAGAATTCAGAGCTTTTTTAATGATGTGCTCTCTGCAGGTTAAGCACCGCGCTCTAAACTGCGTTTGTTTTTTGGTAACGTGTCTGCACCTCAGGCTGGGATTGTACCTGCTACGAGGATGATGTCAGAAACAGCTTGAACTATAACTGTGACTCAAACCACATGCCAATATTTAATCAGACACAATTTCTGAGATAATGTCTACAACGTAATGACTTCCATACAAACTAATAAGAGTTTTAATCTAATATCCAATAAGCGAAGCCCACTGGAGTTTGATAAGTTTCAAATGGTAATTGTGTTACGATGGACCAAAGATAAGAGATGTTCTCATTTGCATGTTCCACGTTCCTCAACTTGAGCTAAATATGATATTAAACTTTTCCTTCACATTCTACAAGATTTGGGGGAATGTTTGCCCTTTTAGAAAAAGGTTAGATGCTGATGTTGAATGAACATGAACTCTTTCTAGTTCATTCCAAAGATGGTGAATGGGGTCTGGCATCTGGGATCTTTGTAGGCTTTGTAGGCTTGTCATGTTCATCCAGATGTCGGACCCTGAACCAGGACTAAACGGACACAAATCCCACTGAACAACACCTTCATAACTCAAACAACTTTTTAACCCTGCACTGCATCAGTCGCACATAGATGCACTATACACTTTAATTATAAGTTAAGAAACAATTTTGAGCTTATATCCGTACAGTGCCATATTTGTACAGTTTCTCTTTTTAACTTTTAACTTGCACATAAATGTGAATATAAATTTTATTTATTTATTATTTTTTATTTTTTAAATCCAATTTTTAAAATCCAAGTTATTTGATGTGATACAGTGATACAGCATCTGTCGTTTGCCATCATGACCCAAATGTACGACTTCTGCCTTTTATTGTTCTGTCCATAAGCTCCAAAGCTCGGTCATACCTACAGTACATGCTAATGAGGATTTGTTTCACATCTCTCGTTACAGGGTGGTTGATCACGCTCATCATCTACGCTCTGATACAGCTCGAGTATTCACTGAGGTAAAGCACTTTTCTGGGCTCTGTGTATGAAGATGGTGTGTAAGTTGTGAGTATGCCCGAGCTTTTTAGCTTTTAACTGATGAGGGTGATGTTGCCAAGTCTTTGATTTTGAGTTGTGTTTCTACATGTATTCAGAGAAAATGTAATACTGGCAAATTTGATTAATTATCTCGTTACACTCTCAGCATTTCTGCCTTGCAGCAAGAAGGTTCTATGTTTGATTGATGTGTGTGTGTAATAATTATACAACTATCATTGGACTTGTAGTTTCAATCAAAAGTTTCCTTTGAAGCATTAACGTTGTGATGTCATTCTAATTACAACCTCCTCGCAAATACATTTCTCAGTGTTATAGATGTCCGCTTTTTCTCTCCGGCATTAGCTGAGTTGGAGCGTGATGTTGTTTGTGCTCTTTACACAGCCATTAACACGCGCCTGTTGTCTGTGATCGTTCCGCTGAAAGGGAAGTCGTTTAAACGCCGGTGAGTCCCGCTTTCAAGTTACTGACCTTCTGTTCTGAGCCCCGGCTCCGGAACATCATGTGAACTCGTGTTTACCTGTTAATTAAAGCAATAAACATGCGGATGAGACCAACACCTCGGTCAAAGTCAGCATTACGTCATGACCTCCCTCGTGTTTACACTTCACTATCCCATACACCGCTCACACTTGAACTCTCGCACACGCAGAGACGGGAAAGGCCTCGCATGACGAGAGAGGGCTTTAACTAAAGCATTAAAGCAAAGATGCGAGCACATTTTAACCAAAGCGTCTGATTATCTCGCTTTTGTAACCATCCAGCCATCCAACAACCAGGACAAACTTCAGAAGACAACATGGATGCGAATGCAAACAAGATAAAGGACAAAGAAAAGCAGAAATCATGAGGTTGCGTTTAAACTGAAAGCTTGTTGTTGCTGATCAGCTCATTAAGCTTGCGATTTAAAAAGTGGAAGATGCCATGAATAATTAACCTAGATGTTCACCAGCGATGGAAAACGGCCCAAACTGTGACTCCAGCTATTCCGATAATGAGGCGTTTTTCTGGATGAAGCTTTTTGATAAACAAAACAGACTGCACTTATTTACACTCCAATTATCAAACCATAAAACAACATTTAACACAGACGATGACGTGAGCGTGATGTGCAGTGCTGGGAAAGGTTTAATAATGAGCTCTAATGCAGTGTGTGATCTTCACTTTTTATTTATGGATAAAAGTATTGTGGCTTAGTGGTTGGCATGTTCTCCTCTCAGTGCTAGGGATTCCCGGTTCGAATCCCCATCTGGGTGGAGTTTCCATGTTCTCCCCGTTTCCGTGTGGGTTTCCTCCGGGTTCTCCGGTTTCCTCCCACAGTCCAAAAACATGGATCAAGTCAATTGAGTTCTCCAAATTGCCCCATAAAGAGTGTGTATGCGTGCGTGTCTGTGTGAGTGTGTGCCCAGCGATGGATTGGCGACCTGTCCTGGGTGTGTCTGCCCGGCGCCCGAGGCGTTCTCCCCTGGATGGGCATGGGGAACCCCCCCGCGACCCTAATATAGGATAAAGTGGAAGATAATGAATGAATGAATGAATGAATGAAAAGTATTGTGACACATTATATATACAGGAGCTTTTATGACATCATCCTATGGAGTTCCCCCTTTAGGGTTATAACGGTCACATCTAGAGAGACGTTCTAGATTTTTGAGTTTGTCTGTGGGACTCATTTATCCGGATATGCATTTATACGGTCATACTGGTTTACAATCTCAGTTCTAGTTCGTCATAAAGGTGTTGGACGGGGTTGAGGTTTGGGGCTCTGTGTGGTCAAGTCAACTAAAAAAAAAAAAGTCCTTCCCCAAACTGTTTCCACAAAGTTGGAATCCTACATTTGTCCTAAATGTAAAAAAAAAAGACTAAATGTCCATAATTAACTAAGTGTTAGATTTTTTTTAAACCTGTGGCAATGATATAGATGAATTCAGTGTGTCACTCTTGTAGTGGGCGGCACGGTGGCTTACAACATAAAAGGGAGTTTTGTCTTGCCACTGTCGCTTCGGCTTGCTCTTTGGGGGTTTAAAGGCTTTTCATTCTGTAAAGCTGCTTTGTGACGATGTACTGTTGTAAAAAGCGCGACAGAAATAAATAACTTGAACTTGAACTTAGTGTTTGGCACTCAGCACTAGGGATTCCCGGTTCGAATCCCCATCTGGGTGGAGTTTCCATGTTCTCCCCGTGTCCGTGTGGGTTTCCTCCGGGTTCTCCGGTTTCCTCCCACAGTCCAAAAACATGGTCAACAAGTCAATTGAGTTCTCCAAATTGCCCCATATAGAGTGTGTCTGTGTGAGTGAGTGTGTGCCCAGCGATAGATTGCCCCCCTGTCCTGGGTCTATCTGCCCCACGCCCAAAACGTTCTCCCCTGGATGGGCATGGGGAACCCCACCGCGACCCTAATAGAGGATAAAGCGGGAGATAATAAATGAATGGATGAACTCTTGCAGTGTTCGTTTGGAGGGATTCTGTCCTGTGAAATCTAATGCTGTCTGATGTGGACGATCATCTATGTACATAGAGTTAAACGTCAAAGCAACGGGAACGGTGGTGTGTATTTTTATCATTTGTAAGAACATGACGCTAAGTGAAAGAAATTAGAGTTCGATGTTTACGTTAAGCCAGAGTATTTAGTTTTCTGATTAAAGATTCGAACCAGAGACTCTGACGTAAAGACTGTGGTCATGATATATAAAGAGTCGATACCCAAACACACATGTTCGAGTCCGTGCCTCATTTTTTCCGTCCTGCCCATAATGGCCGTGATTTCTTGTTTTCTTCTCCTTCCATTTTTTTTTTTTTTTTTCAAGCCAGACGTCCCTTAAGTATTGCTGATTTTTACAGCTGTGAAATCTATAGATCCTGCAGATATAATGTTCCCTGGAATCCACGGCTGGGTGTGTCCCTGTGATGGAGTATTTGGGGGATTTAGTGCACTTTTTGATGGAGCTGCAGCCAAAACATCTGATTAAACCGAGGCAGACAGAAAATCGCTGAAATCGCGGGGTGACCCGATTCAGATTACAATTAGGATTCGAAGGGGAACATCGATGCTGGATAAATATAAACACTGAGCCTCACAGGCTCTCTGTTTGGAGATATGGTACCTGAAGCTGTACATGATGAAAGGTTCTTTAAGGACTGTCCTGTATCATTTTTTTCTCTCATCTTTTCAACTAATGACTGACATTTTTTGGGAGAACATGCCAACTCCTTCCCTGGGAATTGAACCCAGCAGCCTCTATGCACCCTCTTGGTCAACTGGCATTTTAAAATAGCTCTAAATTTCACCAGCGTGGAACTAACTTAGTTTTTAAGTACATACTGAACATCTATGCGACACATGAAGCCTGTTTAATTCCGCGTGTGGCACAAAATAGCCGTTAATTACGCTGCACCAACACATGCTCCCCTCTGTAACTTCTTCGTTAATGACAGGGGACATGCAGATTAACAGGATGTCGTTCTAAATTTGAGTTTAATTAAACATTTCAAACCTGGCACGCAGCGTGATATTCATACAGCAGGTCATGGGTTCAGCACGTTAAAAGCTGTAACAGCTGATCCAGACCAATGTGATTTCATTTAAAAGATTCTTGGACTGTTTCATTAGTTCTGCACATTAAGCAACCATTACTCAGTCCTCCAGCTAAAGTTGTGGATTGACTGGATTCCTTTAATTACGTTTAATTTATAAAGAAAGAACAAACCAAACACCATAGACTATTAGCTTTCTCCCTATTAATAATCGCTCTATTAATAACCAAGTTTAAATCTACAGTGAACGAAATTTTCGCTTAATGTATGCAGAATGAAAATAAAGGACTTAAAGGTCATGTAAGGATTTCTAAAACACAGCACATTAACTAAATCCATACAGCAGATTTTTATAAAGTTGTGCTGGAGTAAATTTTGGAATGAATTCAGGTCTATATTAGAGATCTACACATAATTAGACATAATACACACTGCTGTTGTTATTATTTAGATAAAAGCGTTTAATGTGTCAAGAGTGCAGTGTGAGAGATGAAGCACTACACCATCTAGTGTTTGAATGTGGGACTACACATGTATTATATATATATATATATATATATATATATATATATATATATATATATATATATATATATATATATATATATATATATATTCATTCATTCATTATCTCCCGCTTTATCCTCTATTAGGGTCGCGGTGGGGTTCCCCATGCCCATCCAGGGGAGAACGTCTCGGGCGCTGGGCAGATAGACCCAGGACAGGGCACCAATCCATCGCTGGGCACACACTCACTCACACATACACACTCTATATGGGGCAATTTTGAGAATTCAATTGACTTGATCCATGTTTTTGGACTGTGGGAGGAAACCGGAGAACCCGGAGGAAACCCACGCAGACACGGGGAGAACATGGAAACTCCACCCAGATGGGGATTCGAACCGGGAATCCCTAGTGCTGAGAGGAGAACGTGCTAAACCACTAAGCCACCGTGCCATTATATATATATATATATATATAATCTGGCTCTCATTTAAAATACGCTGTCTGTTCTGTTATGGACTGATGACCTGTACAGGGTGTGCCCCCCCCCCCCAGTCTGACATCACTGTGGGAATTAAAACCCTGCTTTTCACCCAGAACTTTTTTTTTTTGCTATTGAGTTGAATCTCAACAGCAGTTTCAATCTGTTTTAATTTAATATCTCTCTCTCTCCCTCTCTCTCTCTCTCTCTTTCTCTCTCTCCAGATGAATCATCCTCTGTAATTCATGTGCCATTTTGTTTGGATGGGTTGATTTACTGCTGTGTCAGGTTTTTGGTTCATCATCACGCATTTATCATCGTACCGAACTGCTTCCATCTGGCCGTCTGTATCCACGTGTGCGTGAACCAGTGGGTTCAATTATCATAATGTACTGCTCACCAGGTACTATAAAAAAATACATGACTTATCTACAACTTTCTGCCATTATAGAGACAGTTATCTCTTGCTATTTTTAAGCATGTCATTTGTGTGGTTGGGCAAATGATGTGATGACAGAGACGTCGTAGCTGCTTTGTTCTAGTCACTGAATTACGTTTGTTGATACTTGAAAACATGAGTAAATTAATATAAATTTATTTGTGAGTAAAAAAAAAACAAGGCGCTCCAGTGAGTGTACATGCATGGCATGTGCATGTCTTTCCTTACAGTGGATATGACGTCATTCTGTACCTCATGCATGTCCCAACCACTGACAGTTTTAACACAGACGTATATTTAAACATATCTGTGATTTTATAGCCTCTCGACAGGAGCCTGACTTTAGTGTCCTACTTAAGAGTGCACTTGTGGTTACAGCAGCTTTGCGTTATTAACACATTCACCGGCGCGAAGTAAAGATTACGAGGCCTGTGGGTGGCTGTACTTACTACCTTCCAACATCTCCTCTGGAGTAATTTGAGTCTCCGTAGGGTAACAGCCTGGAGATTACCGTGTGCTATCCAGAAGCAAAAAAAACACCTCATTGTGACCTAATGGTGTCATTTCTGCACAATGTGGATACTTTTGCATGGCAAGTAGTGGTGGCAGAGGGACGTGTGTGTGTGTGTGTGTGTGTGTGTGTGTGTGTGTGTGTGTGTGTGGAGAGTCCGGTAACCCATGCCAAAAAGAACAGGAAGAGAAATAGCAGTGGGTGGAGGGAGGTTTGGCGGAGACAGCAGCGGGTAAAGCGAGCTGAACTTCTCTCCCATAGTGAGCTCACTGAAACACTTTGAAGAAATGTGTTAGTTCTAGGCTGGAATAGTGGCGCCATTGTTTTGGGAGCCTGAAACAGCAGCCAGCTGTCTGGCAAGAAGAAAAAAAAAAAAACAAAAAAAAAAACAGGGCCGGTTAAAATATGATGCAAATTCACACTCGCACCCTCTCAGGACTAATTAACGACAAATCAGAATCTGGAATCTGTGATCCCTCTTTAACATGTCGACATGTTTCATGTTTCCTACAGAAATCCGTGAAAGTCAATGCTCTACAATCCGTACGATCGTGCAAACCAACAAAGAGATGGACTCATCCAGTCTGGCTTGAGAATCGAACCCAGGACTTTCCTGCCCCGCCGATCTCTGCACTCCTGTTCCGCCCAGGTCCGTATTTTTATGTCAGAACCCTCACATGACACTCAACTGTATATCTCCCGGTTTTGTCGGCAGCTGTGTGTATGTTAAAACACGTCACTCCTCAGTTCCCACCTCCCCAGCTGTGTTATTGTTGTGCGTCAGTGGGGCAGCAGGCATGGCTGCCCTCCTACTGCGATTCTGCAGATTTGCCCCACACACACTGGCACGCATCTCGCAATCCCTCCATCCAGGCAATGCATATGTTTTCCTTTAAGTGGCCCTGACTAGCTGAACTCGGGTGAACTCAGGAAGCAGGCGGGAGAAAAAAAAAACACACTGCATCCAGCTGAACTCCACTTATAACGTTTTTTTTTTCTTCTTCATATCGTTTTAAATGTCACATATTACATTTACAGGGCGGCACGGTGGCTTAGTGGTTGGCATGTTCTCCTCTCAGCGATAGGGATTCCCGGTTCGAATCCCCATCTGGGTGGAGTTTCCATGTTCTTCCCGTGTCCGCGTGGGTTTCCTCCGGGTTCTCCGGTTTCCTCCCACAGTCCAAAAACATGGATCAAGTCAAATGAGTTCTCCAAATTGCCCCATATAGAGTGTGTACAGTATATATGTGTGTCTGTGTGAGCGATAGATTGGCGCCCTGTCCTGGGTGTATCTGCCCAGCGCCCGAAACGTTCTCCCCTGGATGGGCATGGGGAACCCCCCTCCATAATGGATGGATATTACATTTACATTTAATCATTTAGCACACGCTTTCATCCAAAGCGACTTACAAATGAGAGAACTTATGACGGGAAATCTTTTCAGTGTCAACTAACGGCACCGTCTTGGCTCTAAGAGGTGCATGTTGGTTTTCTTGCAGTGTTATGACATCACAACGTAGGCTTGCATTGCCATTATGTACAGGATTCCATAAAACCTTCTATGAAACAGTGCAGACGCTCCATAAAAGAAAAAATAAGAGAAGTCGATGTTGTTGTAAAGTCAAAGAGATCCTAGAAGGGAAGACAAAGGTTAAATAATTTTAATATCTCTATACCTTGACTTTCTTTACATGTCAGACGTAACTGCTTTTGAGTCGGTCCATTCACTCCAGAGAGCTGGACATCTGGTTTACAGCCGCCGCTGTCTTTCACCGCCATGCCCTGACTCACAGTGTCTTCATAAGGAAACAGAAACCGACTACAATGATGTACAGACCCTCAAAACATGTGGTGCAGCTGCCCAAAGTGCCTCCAAAACTCAGACTAACTGCACGTTATGGCCCGTGTGCCAGGAAATATGGCATTCATATCCGCCAAACAGACTGTAGTTAAATTCCTCACTCAAATCAGCAATGCTGATGCGGCAGAATAAGATTCAGACCATGAAGATGTATTTGTGTTGTTGTTGTTAGATGATCTTTCAGTTAAACTGAACAACAACTTTGTATTATCACGCTCTCTGTTTGTTACACACACTTTCTCAAAGCTAAATTCCTCTTAAATACTTGAAGGAAATAAAAAAAAAACTGAAAGATTTTATGACAGGCGGCTTAGTGGTTATCACGTTCGCCTCTCAGCGCTAGGGATTCCCGGTTCGAATCCCCATCTGGGTGGAGTTTCCATGTCCTCCCCGTGTCCGTGTGGGTTTCCTCCGGGTTCTCGGGTTTCCTCCCACAGTCCAAAAACATGGATCAAGTCAATTGAGTTCTCCAAATTGCCCCATATAGAGTGTGTCTGTGTGTGTGAGTGAGTGTGTGCCCAGAGATGGATTGGCGTCCTGTCCTGGGTGTATCTGCCCAGCGCCCGAAACGTTCTCCCCTGGATGGGCATGGGGAACCCCCCCCCCCCCCCCCCCCTCCGCCCTGATAGAGGATAAAAGCTGAAGATAATGAATGAATGAATTTTATAACAACAATGAACCTCACAACCTTATTTATGATTTACAGAAGGAAATTATTTAGCCCAGTTTTACACCGATGTCCATCCCGGTGCCCGCAAACGGGGCATAAATGTGTTATTAACTATTAAAAGTTATTAAAGTATAAACAGTAAAACATTAAGTGCGTTCAGTGAACGAATGCAATCATTTACGGCGAGTTATGTTGTGTTTGTGCGCGCATGCGCAGTGCGACGCGATAGCCAGCCAGCACGCTGGAACGCGTGTCAAAATTCTGAGATTTAAAATCAGAACAATAAAATAAAAAGTCAGATTTCTGGGATTATTTTGCCTTTTTTTTGTCTCCTCAGTGGCGGAAATGGGCTTCTTTAATGTCCTCTTATTTGCGCTTTCCCTTTGCTGACTTATCACTCCGCCGGTGTCCGCCAGAGGGCGCTGGCTGTTAACCGCAGCGCCAGGCGCACCTTACGCTGCCGTGCGGGCCGACCGGAGGATGAAATTCCATCGCTTGCGGCGCACATCGCGTTCGTTTTCACTCGTTTTTGCCCCCAGTTTGTTTTTTTTTTTGTTTTTTTAAATTGCGTCTGATTTGGGATTTTTAACAATTTAAACCTGGTTTTCAGACCTTAACGGGAGGTCGGTCCGTCGCCGTGGTACGGTTCATACATCCTTCTGCACGAGCGTTGGCGACACTTGGGGTTGATCGTCGATTTTTTTAAATTAAAATTTATTTTTCAAACCGTCAAGACAATTTGAGTCGCTTAGCTTTTTGTAAAAAAAAAAAAAAAAAAGCTTTAATCGAGCGGCGTTATTAACATCTGATGTTTTGAATCGTGTTTAATAAACCCATTTTCATCGAGCCATGGACAGGTAAGGATGCTCAGTGAGATCTGAACATATCGCTCAGTCGATGTCGAATGCACGTTGTTTCTGTAAACGAATAAAATTAGTAAAGTATTTTATTGTAAAGCTATTCGTTGCAGTCGGTTTGGAGCAGAATCGATTCCTCAAAATCCAGACGTTGAAAACAGAATCGACTCTTTGGACAAGAGTCGATTCTACTGTGACATTACAGTTTGTGATAGTAAATATAAATTAAAACCTTCATATTAAACGAATTCGGAAGCTTTTTCATACGTTTCCCGTGTCCTGGGATAAAATATTTTCAATAGATATTTTACGTTGATATTTTTTAAATCTAGTCAACTATTTGACGTGAATCTCTTGGCTTTGTTAAAGGTTATAAAGTCGATATTAAGTTTATTAATAGTACCGGGTTTTGATGTCAGTTTTAGTTAATCATGGTTGATCTCGTAAATAAATTTAATTTTTCGTCGGTAGAATGGATTATGTGAATAACTAACAACTGGAATCGAAAAAGGAACCGATTCATGTATTCAAAACGATCATAGTCACTTTGCAAACTGATCGTAGTTTAAATGTATTAATTGTATTAAAACGTTAATTAACGTTAATTAAAATGTTTTCCATCCATGGGCGGCACGGTGGCTTAGTGGTTTGACATGTTCTCCTCTCAGCACTAGGGATTCCCGGTTCGAATCCCAATCTGTGTGGAGTTTCCATGTTCTCCCCGTGTCCGCGTTGGTTTCCTCCGGGTTCTCCGGTTTCCTCCCACTGTCCAAAAACGTGGATCAAGCCAATTGAGTGAGTGTGTATCTAGTGATAGATTGCCCCCCTGTCCTGGGTGTATCTGCCCAGCGCCCGAAATGTTCTCCCCTGGAAGCGTAAGATGATGTATGGATGGATGGTTTTCCATCCACCCCATGCCCATCCAGGGGAGAACGTGTTGGGCGCTGGGCAGATACACCCAGGACAAGGGGGCAATCTATCACTGAGCACACACTCACTCATGCAGTCACACACTATATGGGGGCAATTTAGAGCAGCAAATTTACCTTGAATCCATGTTTTTAGACAGTGAGACATTGGGATTCAAACCTGGATCCCCAGCGCTGAGAGACGAACGTTTTTTTCCCCCACATCTTCAACCCCTATAACCCTGATTGGGACGAGTGGATTAGAAATTGCATAACTGTGATTTAAAAAAAAGTGAAATTAAAATGACTGGACATCTTCAACCCCTAAATCCACTGGATTGAAATACTGTGATTTAAAAAAAAGTGAAATTAAAATGACTGGACAGAAAATCCACTCTGATACGTTTTTCCGTGCACAGGGTGGAGGTTTGGTTAAACCAGTGGCTTTGGCAGCAGGATTTCTGGCTTCCACCTGACATCACATGGCTGGACATCAGTGAGGGTACCGCAGGGTTTGGCCGGCACCCTCGCCCCCGGGACCTGCTTGTCGCTGTCCCTCTGTCGTTGGTGTTTGTTGCGGCTCGCTTTGCATTTGAAAGGTTAGTATTTAAATGAAACCATCAGTTCCTGTACGAACAAATAATAAGATTGTTGTAACCCTACTGATTCAGAAATAAAGAAATGCTGGAAACCTGTACGCCCCTGAAGCACTGCGATGCTGATGCTCTCTGTCTTTAGGCTGTTTGCTCAGCCGCTGAGCAGGAGACTGGGGGTGTGCGATCGAGTGCGTGCTCCCGTAACACCGGTACCCAAACTGGAGGCTTTTTACAGGAAGAAAAAGAAGCACATCACACAGGCGGGTCATTAAATCAATGTCTTTTAATTCCAACCAGATCAAAAATGAGATTTCTTTCCGCCCCGGCTTAGTGTTCTGTTGTTTTCGACACCCAGAGTGAACTTGCTGTTCTGGCAAAACAGTGCGACCTCACACCTCATCAGATCCACAACTGGCTTAGGCTTCGGTGTAATCAGGACAAGCCGGGCAACACCAAGAAGTTCTGCGAAGCCTCGTGAGAACCCGCTAATTCATGTGTGAATGTGTTAGATGGACCGTTCAAACCTGGTTTAAGTCTTGGTCTTTTTGCAGATGGAGGTTTGTGTTTTATCTCACTGCGTTTATGGCAGGACTCAGCTTCTTGATTCATGTGAGTATCCCAGATGCATGTGAGGGCTTCAGACAGAGAATGCATTTAATTACGAAATCCAGATTTAGAATGTTATTATTTTTATTATAATAATATCATTGCATTGTTTTTCTTAAAGCTGCAAAGTTTATGCTTTTATTTTGCACATGTCATTTTTAGTGGGATGGATGTGTTGGGTTATGAGCCATAGATCTAAACACATTTAATCTGCATTCAGTAAATCATAGAAAAACTGAGGTGATTAAATCAGAGGACTAATTAGATGCATTTGGTGTTATTTATTCATTTATTCATTATCTCCCGCTTTATCCTCTATTAAGGTCACGGTGGGGTTCTTCATGCCCATCCAGGGGAGAACGTCTCGGGCGCTGGGCAGATACACCCAGGACAGGGTGACAACCTATCGCAGGGGACACATTCACTCACACACACACATTCTATATGGGGCAATTTGGAGAATTCAATTGACTTGATCCATGTTTTTGGACTGTGGGAGGAAACCGGAGAACCCAGAGGAAACCCACGCGGACACGGGGAGAACATGGAAACTCCACCCAGATGGGGATTCGAACCGGGAATCCCCAGCGCTGAGAGTAGAACGTGCTAACCACTAAGCCACCATGCCTGGTGTTATTTATTTTTATGTAATTCTATTTCACGCTTGGCGTCACGGTGGCTTAGTGGTTAGCACGTTCGCCTCTCAGCACTAGGGATTCCATGTCCTCCCCGTGTCTGCGTGGGTTTCCTCCGGGTTCTCTGGTTTCCTCCCACAGTCCAAAAACATGGATCAAGCCAATTCTCCAAATCACCCTATATAGAGTGTGTATGTGTGAGTGAATGTGTGCCCAGTAATAGACACTGTCCTGGGTGTATCTGCCCAGCGCCCGAAACGTTCTCCCCTAGATGGGCATGGGGAACCCCCCCAACGCGACCCTGATAGAGGATAAAGCGGAAGATAATGAATGAATGAATATTTCACAATTAAAAAATTTTTTTAACAGTTTTTCAAACTATGAAAAGGTTCCTGTGGTGTCGATGCTTATTGCGTCCTACAGGTCGATCTAAACATTATTTCAGGTTGGGGGTTAGGGCAGAAACTTGATTCCAAAACACCAACCCCATGTCCCTCTCTTATATTTAATATAGTTTATATTATAAATGCAGAATTAGAATTCAGAATTAAAATTAATTATGATTTAAAACAGAATAATAAAAAAACATGCTTGTGCTTTAACATGATGCTCGTCAGAATACCCCTCAATAATCAGTGTTTCGTTGACATGATCTCATTGTCTTCTTTTTAAAGACCCCCTGGTTTTGGGATCACCGTGAGAGCTGGCGTGGATACCCCAAACAAGTGAGTGGCAACAGCATCAGTAAACACAAGGTCCCATCAGCACCATCAGCACATGTTGGCGTTTAAACGCAGAAATACTTATAAAAGTATAAACGACGGCTTTCTATACTTAATGTTTCCTCTTTCCAACATCATACAGGTGTTTGATAAGGTTTAAATAATTCATTCATTCATTCATTCATTATCTTCTGCTTTATCCTCTATTATGGTCGCGGGGGGGTTCCCCATGCCATCCAGGGGAGAACGTTTCGGGCGCTGGGCAGATACACCCAGGACAGTGGGGCAATCTATCACTGGGCACACACTCACTCACACAGACACACTCTATATGGGGCAATTTGGAGAACTCAATTGACTTGATCCATGTTTTTTGGACTGTGGGAGGAAACCGGAGAACCCGGAGGAAACCCACGAGGACACGGGGAGGACATGGAAACTCCACCCAGATGGGGATTCGAACCGGGAATCCCTAGCGCTGAGAGGAGAACGTGCTAAACCACTAATGTTTGATAAGGTTTAAATCAGGGTTCCTAAATTAAATGAGCTGCTGTTACCTGGATCTGTTTGATGTAACATACATGTATAAATGTCTCTGAAAAACTGACTTTAATTATGGCGCCGTCATTTTTTAAATGTTACACAGATGTTAAACCCTTGTTGTGTTTTGTTGTAGCTTGTAGCTGAATCTCACTACTGGTACTACATCCTGGAGCTCAGCTTCTACTGCTCACTGCTGCTGTGCGTTTCTGTGGACATCAAACGCAAAGTAAATGCTTTTTTTTTTTTTTTTTATCTGTTCACATAGGGGGGCATTGCAATTGCAGTAATGTAGTCCTTCCTGTATGGGATTTGTATGTTCTCCCTGTGTTCAAGTTTAAGTGATTTATTTATGTCGCGCTTTTTACAACAGTACGTCATCACAAAGCAGCTTTACAGAATGAAAAGCCTTTAAACCCCCAAAGAGCGAGCCGAAGCGACAGCGGCAAGACAAAACTCCCCGTTATGTTGTTATTTAAGGAAGAAACCTTGTGAGGACCGAGACTCAGTGGGGGACTCCTCCTCCTTGAGCGGCCGGGCAGCAACAACAGTGTAGGACAGACATGTAGAGATATTAAACAAATGGAAAAACTAGATGTGAGTCCATTAGGGGGCGTCCTGCAGGACAGCCAGTCCAATTGATATCCAGGTTCCATCCAGTAATCGTCGGCAGAGCCATGGATGAAGGTCTGAGCACACCTCCAGGACGCCGGTCACACCTCAAAAGAAACAGACGAGGAAGGCAGTTAGAGCTAATAATAAAGCACAGCAATTAATTAATAAGTAATTAATTGACACAGTGCATCATGTGACTCCGGCATCACCGACTAGAGCAGCAGAACTAAAAGAGGCAGATACTGCAGGGTACATAGTTGAGATGGCGCCCCGGAACAGCATCATTTCAGCGCCACACCCCCCCATTAATGATGAGGTGGGTGAAGAGGTCACAGATTACCCCCCAACACAGCCAAGCCTGAGACCTACATCTTTATCTACAGGGGATTAATTAAACCCAAGATTAAATAAATGTGTTTTTAATTTATTTTTAAATAAATTTGTGTCAGTGTGGGTTTCTAATGAATTGATGTCAATTCACGTGAAGAGTAAGAGTATGTCAGAATGTGTCCTGGCAACAGGCTGGTCACGATTTTGTCCTGTAGACACTGGGATAGGCCCAACTCTGTGAGTTTCTGCCGCAGGACTTTAAGGTGCAGATCATTCACCACATCGCCACCATCTCCCTGATCAGTTTCTCGTACTGCTCCAATTTCGTCCGGATCGGAACCCTGGTCATGCTGCTGCATGATTCGTCAGACTTTCTGTTAGAGGTACGACGTTCTCTTTCTCTCCTCGGGGTTTCTGTTGGAACCTGCTGGGCCACCCGCGCATCCGTGACACAGACACACCAGAGCAGGCGGCAGCTTGTTTTTAGAAAAATAAACATCATTTTAGATGAGCCACGCCCACATCGGTGGTGTTTCTTTACTTCATGAACCAAATCATGGAAGCAACTCATTTAAGGAAGATTGTGGCTCACGAATGAAGTCCTGATTTATATTCTTCATGATGTTCATTCATTCATTCATTCATTATCTTCCGCTTTATCCTCTATTAGGGTCGCGGGGGGGTTCCCCATGCCCATCCAGGGGAGAACGCCTCGGGCGCCGGGCAGATACACCCAGGACAGGGCGCCAATCCATCGCTGGGCACATATCCACACACACACATATTCGCACACAAACACACTCTATTTGGAGAACTCAATTGACTTGATCCATGTTTTTGGACTGTGGGAGGAAACCGGAGAACCCGGAGGAAACCCACGCAGACACGGGGAGAACATGGAAACTTCACCCAGATGGGGATTCAAACCGGGAATCCCTAGTGCTGAGAGGAGAACATGCTAAACCACCAAGCCACCGTGCCGCCACTCTTCATGATGTTGTCATTCATTCATTCATTATCTCCCGCTTTATCCTCTATTAGGGTCGCGGTGGGGTTCCCCATGCCCATCCAGGGGAGAACATCTCGGGCGGATGCACCCAGGACAGGGCGCCAATCCATCGCTGGGCACACACTCACTCACACAGACACACTCTACATGGGGCAATTTGGAGAACTCAATTGACTTGATCCACGTTTTTGGACTGTGGGAGGAAACCGGAGAACCCGGAGGAAACCCACGCAGACACGGGGAGAACATGGAAACTCCACCCAGATGGGGATTCGAACCGGGAATCCCTAGCGCTGAGAGGAGAACGTGCTAAACCACTAAGCCACCTCTTCATGATGTTGTCAGTGATAAATAAAACACACACTTTAGAGTGCTTGGTATCGGGAACACTACACACAACACGTTTGCACTGACGGGAATAAATATTTAAATAGTTTCTAATAATAGTCAGCACCCAATAGGTGCAAATGCAATAGGAACTTCACATGTTGTAATTAAATGTTTGAGGTTCTTTGTGAAGTGATTTGCGTTTTCATGTCTCGTTCACAGTCAGCTAAAATGTTCCACTACGCCGGATGGACGAAGGCCTGCGACAGTCTGTTTGTTCTGTTTGCCGTGGTTTTTCTGGGAACTCGCCTCGTCGTTTTTCCCTTCAGGTGAGCGTTAAATGAGCCGAACATGAATCTGCAGGAACCCCGAAATATGAAAACCTCTTATTTAATCACATGTAGGTCGGAACCGGTCTGCATGTCCTTAACGTTCCTGTGAGGGTTCCCGCCATACGTTCCAAAGAGATGCTGCTGGGCCAATTGAAGATACTAAATTAAATTCCCACGATGATCGTATAACTTAAAACTATTTAGTAAATAAGGGCGGCACGGTGGCTTAGTGGTTTAGCACGTTCGCCTCTCAGCGCTAGGGATTCCCGGTTCGAATCCCCATCTGGGTGGAGTTTCCATGTTCTCCCCGTGTCCGCGTGGGTTTCCTCCGGGTTCTCCGGTTTCCTCCCACAGTCTAAAAACATGGATCAAGTCAATTGAGTTCTCCAAATTGCCCCATATAGAGTGTGTCTGTGTGAGTGAGTGTGTATCAAGTGATGGATTGGCGCCCTGTCCTGGGTGTATCTGCCCAGCGCCCGAAACGGTCTCCCCTGGATGGGCATGGGGAACCCCCCCCCGCAACCCTAATATTGGATAAAGCGGAAGATAATGAATGAATATTTAGTAAATAGCCGCTGATGCTGTCCAGACTTTAAAGACAGATTTTGATTATTTAGTCAAAAACAAATTTCTGCTTTAAGAGTTTTAGAAGCTTTTAAAGCGTTTTAGAATTAAAGAAATGATTCAATAACATCTTCCTCCTTTTCTTTTCTTTACCTTCAGAATGCTCTACTCAACCCTTGTGGACTCTTTGGATTTCTTTGAGCCATTCCCGGCGTATTACCTCTTCAACTCTCTGTTGCTGGTGCTGCAGATGCTGCACGTTTACTGGGCTTACCTGATTCTTCGGATGCTCTACAAGTTCATCTTCCTGGGAAGAGTAAGCAGGCTCTCAGTGCAGTGTGCTTTTTAGTTCACCATGGCGATAAATCCACTATAATAATGATTTCGGGTCGTGTCCAGGTGGATGGAGATGAACGAAGCGATGCGGAGAGCGAAGGCGAGGAGGAGGAGGAGGAGGAGGACGGTGTCGAGGAAGAGCACTGCTGCAATGCACAGAAGAGCTCTTTAAAGTCCAGACTCGTGTCTCTGGCTGACAACTGCGTCCTCAACAACCTGACCCAGGACAGGAGAGGCAGCAGGTTGCCCAAAGCCAGATAGTATTCCTCTTTACAACCTCAAGCTCACGTTATATCTCACAAAGGCTCGGTTTACTCATTACTTCTCGAAGTGCTGAATAAGAATGGGGTTCCAGGTTTGGTGGATGTTCAGTTACGAGTTTCATGAGAAATAGTTATAAACACAACAATGTACCTGCTGCTAGTGTGTATTTAAACCTAACTTATTTAAGTTCTTCTGTTGTTTGATATTTGCATTAAATGGTAATGAAGAAGCGGTGAACGTTGCACGCTCGAAAACTTTTACTGGAATTAAAAAAATAAATAAATCAGGCTTATATAACCTTGTTAATAAAAACTGGCGTTACTAGTATAATGAATGAGGCACTTTTGACTTCTACTATCGTTTAAGAAGCCATTGCATTGGAATAAAAGCAGCAATGTATTAGGTGCAAGAAGAGCTTTGCAAATACTTATGGAAAAATGACAATCAGCAATAAGGGGCTTTGGAAGCAGGGATAATGGAAAGCTAAAGTTAAAAAAAAAAATTTTTTTTATAAATTTCATACATTAATGACCTTTTTGACGCAGCTTAGGTTGCCCTGTGGATCACTGGCGTGTATAACAAATGTCATTCCTGACCCGACATTGGTAAGCAGTTTGTGAAATGGTTCTCCCGTAAATTTTTTTGTTGGAGTGATTTTATTTGAAGATATGTTTCAATAGCAAGTCATCTTCTGTGAAGCAAGCGAGAGACAGAAAACACCCAACAAACACCACCTTATGATCCTATTAACACTGTGAACACCGTGTTATTTCTATAAGTTTGGCTCTCTGGTGATGGATCATGGGAACGTGATTTATTTTTTAGTGTGTATTTACGGGGAAATTCATGTTCCAGCAATCGCGCTCCCTTCACATCTTTAACATCACGGCGCAAAATCTCAACAATACGCACAGAATTTAATTTTAATATGGGACCTGTTTTCTGACTTCAACATGTTGAGTTAAAACAATGACATTAAAAATGCCAACATGATTAAAGTCTGTGATCTGCCTTTAAGACTTTGATTTTGCTCAACTCAACTCATTCGTTTTTAAAACAAAAATATTCATCGTTGTCACTTTGAGTGTCACTGAAATACTGGAACAGAATAGAGCCTTCCCCAAACTGTCCCCACTAAGCTGGCACTATTCAGTCATCCGGAGTGCAGGGATAGGCTTAATTTTATACATCCGTGAAAACAAGACTTAATAAAACACCTAAATGAGTTCACAGCGATTAAAAGGTGTGTGGGTTTTTTTTTTGTTTTTGCCATTTAAGGTATAAACATTAGACATGTGCTGGCCATGTGTTTACTTCACCGATTTAAAATGAGTTATGACGCCCCCTGCTGTTGGGTTTTAAAAATGACACCATTCTTTAAAACTCCCCGCTGAAAACATCACATCTTTTTGGATTTTTAATTTTTTTTTTTTTTTTTTTTTTTTTTTTTTTAATAAAGTCGAGTTTTTCAGTAATGTTCTGATGTATTCAGTGCATTAAGGTTCTCTGCTGACTTCATTTTATTACATCACCATATTACGTGACTGGACCACCACAGAGTCCCGCAGAGAACCTTATAAAGCACTTCGACCCTTATGATTTCGAGGCACCTCCTCCATGTGGTCATCAAAGCCAGTGGTGGTCCAGCAGGATGTGTGTGTTATGTGTTCAAACACTCAGTTGGAGGTCAGATTAGTGTTATGACCTGACACTGTGAAACTGATCCTGGATCACTTCTCTGAAGCTTGATGCACTTAATGCTATATTCTGTTTAACAGCTGAATTTTTTTTATCTGTAGCATCTTCTTGTTTTTTTATTTTATTTTATTTATAACTGTAATAAATAAAGCATATGTTTTGTGCTGAAGCATTAAACTCAGCTGTGTGCAATGTAAATACATGAAATAAAAAAGTGCTTAATGCAACAGAACTCAGCAGATGGCTTTTTTTTTTTTTTTTTTTTTTGAGAAACTTGCTCAGCCCTCCACCTGAATCATCTGCCAGTGAGGCGGACAGTCACACAGCCTCGGATCGGAACCGGGCATGGAATCGCATCATCCACTTCCACACAGGTGTCGATGTACGGGTCCAGGAGCATCATGTTGGTTAAAACTTTGTTGATCTTCCTCTCACTAATCAAGTATATTTGGCCGTTCACTGTAGCACAACCAGTGAAGAACCTTCCGTCCAGGACCTCCTCCTCCAGGACAGTCCACTCATCTGTATCCACATCCAGCCGCAGAGCCTTTCCTCCCAGCAAGTAGATGGCGCCATTAAGCTCAGTCGCAAGAAGGTCATATCTATCAAAAGGAGAGAAAAGTAAAAATAAGAAAATATTTTTTATCATGCCATGTCCATCCATCCATTATCTTCAGTTTTATTCTCCATTAGGGTTGGGGGGGGGGGTTCCCCATGCCCATCCAGGGGAGAACGTTTCAGGCGCTGGGCAGATACACCCAGGACAGGACACCACTCTATCACCGAACACACACACATAAACACTTCATATGGGGCAATTTGGAGAATTCAGTTGACCTTGATCCATGTTTTTTGGACTGTGGGAGGAAACCGGAGAACCAGCCTCTCAGCACTAGGGATTCCCGGTTCGAATCCCCATCTGGGTGGAGTTTCCATGTTCTCCCCGTGTCCATGTGGGTTTCCTCCGGGTTCTCCGGTTTCCTCCCACAGTCCAAAAACATGGATCAAGTCAATTGAGTTCTCCAAATTGCCCCATGTAGAGTGTGTCTGTGTGAGTGAGTGTGTGCCCAGCGATGGATTGGCGCCCTGTCCTGGGTCTATCTGCCCAGCGCCCGAGACGTTCTCCCCTGGATGGGCATGGGGAACCCGCGACACTAATAGAGGATAAAACGGGAGATAATGAAAGAATGAATGAATAAACTTTTGAGAACCTCTACTGGTAAACATGTGAACTAAACGGACGGTTAGATGTTCATGGAACCTTCTCTGATTTGTCTTCTTACCGTGGAAATGGAGAGTGAGAGACAACATCCCACTGGTCGACGTCCACCCTGTACCTCTGAATTCCACTGTAGACCTCACCGTTTTCATCCAGACCACAAGCCACGTAGATACAAGAGCCCATGGTGGCCACGGCCGCCCTTTCCACTGCCCGTACCATCGGACTGAGAGTGTCCCAGCAGTCCGCTCCCAGTATCAGCCTCTCCACGTCAGCTACAGGTCCTTCATCCATGCTGCCTCCCAGCACAAAAACCTGCAGGTCCAGCCCAATGGAGCAGTGACTGTGTCTGGATTTCTGCAGCGCAGGACCGTCCACCCATCGCTCGTTACCGCACTGGTAAATCCGAACCCAGTCCACGCTGTACCACAGAACCTCCCGGAAGTAGCCACCAGTTACCACCACATTGTCCCCTTTGAGGAGGTAATAAAGTGTTCGTCAGTCGGAGGCAACAAATCTGTAGACAATCTCAAATTTTATGTGCAAAGAAAAAACTGGAGCTTCTGAAGAAATCACACAATAATAATGTGAGAACATGCAAACTTCCTGCCCTGGAATCCAGAGCTTTTTTTCTATGAGGCGAGCACCACCACCATGATGCCAGTTCACACTCAAGATTGAAGAAATTACATTTACATTTACATTCGGTCATTTATTGGACGCTTTTACCCAAAGCGACTTACAAGGTGAGCACAGGGTTAATCACAACATCCCTGGAGCAATGAGGGTTAAGGGTCTCGCTCAAGGACCCACACTGGTAACTTCAGTGGACCTGGGATTTGAACCACCAACCTTCAGATTGAGAGCCCAACACCCTGACCACTGAGCTACCGCTCCCTCATGTTTTATTATCAAGAAATGTTTTATTATCATTATTATCACATGTGGTACATGAGATAAGAACGAAATTATTGGTCATGGACCCCAATTACCCGACTATTTTAAAGTTATAATTTAAATTGAAATTTTAAAGAAGAAAATAATATATATATATATATTTTTTTTTTAATACAGTATATTGATATGTGAAGTATAATATACAACTATGAATATATATGATATATATATATATACACATACACACACTATAAATATTCATTCATCCATTATCTTCCGCTTTATCCTCTACAGGGAGGGGGGGGGGGCATTGTGTCCCCATGCCCATCCAGGGGTGAACATTTCGGGCGCTGGGCAGATTCACCCAGGACAGGGCGCCAACCTATCGCTGGGCACTCACACACACATTCTATATGGGGCAATTTGGAGAACTCAATTGACTTGATCTATGTTTTTGGACTGTGGGAGGAAACCGGAGAACCCGGAGGAAACCCACGCAGACACGGGGAGAACATGGAAACTCCATCCAGATGGGGATTCGAACCGAGAATCCCTAGAACTATAAATATAATATATAAATATATGTATATACAGTATATAAAATAAATGTATATATATATATAAAGTAGTATACAATAAATATAAATATTAAGAATATTAATTAAAAATTGTCAATAAGCTTTCAGAAAAATGAAGAGCTTTTCTGAAACTGAGGTTTGTTACCTACTGCTGCAACGGAGTACTGCGTCAGACACTTCCTCTTTAAAGGAGGTAACCCCTGCCACCTCCCACTTCTCGGGTTGAACTGATGGAGGGACTGCTGGTCGTGCTCGTGTGACCCACCGATCAGGCACAGCATTTCTTTCGCGTGCGTTCTGGGCACAGACATGCCCATAGTCCAGCTGTCTGGTATGCGGTCGTTCAGTTTGCAAATGAGCTTGGCACGAGGGTCTGAGCTGGTCATCCTGGTCAGGAGGTCCGTGATGTACGGCAGACTCAGATGGTCAGGCCTGATCAACCCCGCCAGCTCCAGGAAGTCTTCCTCACGGCTCGGGTCAAAGGCCGCCCAGCGCAAGGTCACCTCGAACGCCAGGTCTTCTCTGGGAACGAGAAGCTCGTCACTGGCCAGAATGTCGGCGATGGTTTCCTTGGAGAGATACAAGAAGTCCTCGTCTGAGGCGAGAGCGGGCAGGTGCGTGAGAACCACCCCCCGTGCTGCCGTGTACAGCTCCCAGCAGCCCAGCTGCCATGCGTACGCCATCATGCCCAGGCAGTTGGTCAAGTGTAGCTCCCGTTCCAGGAACTTACAGCAGAGCAGCCTGGCTTTGTCCAGCTGCAGGAAATCCGCCGTCTTCAGGATTCCCAAAACATTCCTTCTGTCCAAAAGTAACTTGAAGCTACGAGTGAAATCCATCAGGCTGCGGAAATGGTCCAGACTTACCCCCTTAATTTCAATATGACTCCTGCCACTCTCTCTACCGCCACCGAAAAATAGCGCTTGGAAGTAGGGACTTGTTTGGGCCAGTCTGCGCCGGTTTACAAAAAAGGACTCCGTCTCCACATGCAGAACGACATCCGGAACCATAGACCTTTCATCCTCTTGATTTGCCTCATGGACTGCATCCTCAGTGGAGGTCGCCGGGCTGAATAAAAGGTTTTTAGCCTCTGGACACTTGTTCTCAACCCATTGCTTTGCACAAGCCATATCTCCTTACCCAGCCTCACTGCTATCTGGAGTATTTTTAAACCAGCTAGCCTCACAGTGGCTTCATCCAGGAATGGGGTGAGCATGAAGGGGGGGAAAAACACGTTCTAAATATAGCCGTAAAGTAAAATCTAATGTTTAAAGACATATCATTAACTTACCTTTTGTATATATATATCACAGTTTATTTCCAACACTTTGCAGATCCAGCTGAAAATCTCATGGAAAGGAAAGCTATGACCAGACATCCATTGACAATCAGTTCAGATCCTTTATATTTCAATAAACATGTACTTTATTAGGTTCTCCTCTTTGTTTATACTCTTAATGCCTATTGTATCACTCCATTTACCATATAAATTCACTTTTTAGTTCGACAATTACAGACTGGAGTTCATTCCATGAGTGAGCATTTATGCACCAAGACAAGTGTGGAAATTAGTGACATCTAGTGGTGATATTGAGATTGCAATACTTTCTCCTGAAAAACATTGGCTGATGCATTGAGTTTATAAGCAATTATCCATCCATCCATTATCTTCCGCTTTATCCTATATTAAGGTCGCGGGGGGGGGGGGGGGGGGGGGGGGGTTCCCCATGCCCATCCAGGGGAGAACGTTTCGGGCGCTGGGCAGATACATCCAGGACAGGATGCCAATCTAACACTAGATACACACTCACTCACACTCTATATGGGGCAATTTGGAGACTTCAATTGACTTGATCCATGTTTTTGGACTGTGGGAAGAAACCGGAGAACCCGGAGGAAACCCACGCGGACACGGGGAGAACATGGAAACTCCACCCAGACGGGGATTCGAACCGGGAATCCCTAATGCTGAGAGGAGAACGTGCCAAACCACTAAGCCACTGTGCCGCCCCGAGCAATTATCAGTGCACAATTATTTTTAAGTAACAAAAACTTCTAAAAGGTTTGATACCTATATGCGATTTTTACAAAAAATAAAAACTTAACTATAACGTGTACCACCTTACATTTCCACTAATCTCTCCAATTAATTCGACAAAAAAAAAAAAAAAAAACCTTTCTGTTGCTGTTTGGAGTGTATGTGTGATCGTCAATGATACTCTGAGGGCTTTGAGTATTTTGGCAGGATTTAATCGCAATAAATTAAAGCGCAAATAAAAACCTGCAAACTCACACGGCACTCCCGGCATTAACAGCAGCAGAGCCAGACATACAGCTCCCCCCCCCCACGCCCCCCGTCTAACTGAAGTCCTCTCACAGAGTGAATCTCATATCTGTTGTTAAGAGTCACTCACCTCATGGCTTAAGTTTTTTGTTTTTTTTTTTTTTTTTTCCTTAAAAGACTCACATGTGAAATCTCATTTCAGCATCAAGCACACTCACACGAACTAACGCTTTCTAAATCTCGCCCTCCAGAGTTCTCAGTTCACGTTAATCGGTCACTCGTCGTCGAACGTCTGCTGCAGCAGAAAGTTGGCGGCCAGATTCTCGTTTTTTTCGCAGGCAAAATAAGCCTGGATGACCAGGCCCTCCGGAAACCCAAGAGCTTTTAACTGCAAAACAAAAACAAGGAGGAAAACACTTTTACAGCGAGTTCAAATATTTATAGACCACAAATAAAGGGCTAAAAGTAACCGTCGCCTCTTTAACTAGAGCCTTACAGATGATACGATAAAAGCCATCATACCCTCTCAATGGCCTCTTTCTCCTGCTGTGTAACCTGGATGTAGTTCGTGGGTGGGGCTCCCTGTGCCTCCGCTGCCTCTGCCTCGCCTCCTAGTGGCTCGTTTAGCATCTGCACAAATCGCTCCTGGTGCTGTGTGATTTGCTGCGTACAGAGACCCATGTTGAGAATTCGGGCTGAGCAGACAAACCGCAGCTAAAGACGGACAGCTGTAGGAACCAATCACCTGCAGGAGCTGCGGGTTGTCCCGACCCAGTTGCTGCAGGAGAGCAGGCAGGAGTGCTGGGTTCTGCTGGATGATCTGACGCATTTGCTGGAACTGTGGCTGGTTCCTCAGGAACTCTAGTGGGTTTGCTATGGGGGACTGGGACTGGGACTGGGACTGGGGCTGGGGCTGCGGCTGGGCCGGGGCCGGGGCCTGGGCCGGTGTTTCACCTGTTTACAGTATAGAGAGGGCTGTACAGGAGTGTGTCCCGGGCCCAAACAAAGCACCAGTGGACCAGAGTCAAGACTGAGCATTAGCACAAAATGATCAACTGTTTGAACTGAATATGATTTCTGAGAAAAGACACAAACTGGATGGACCGTTTTCCCCACTGATGGTCTTATTTAAAAGTCTTTACCCCCTGATCATGGGGCTCGAGAGGGGAGGGGGGCAGCCTTCAACATGAGAATTTGATGCGGTAAATACTTTGGAATTTTGCTTCTGGTTCAGTATTTCAAACGAAAGAGAACCCGAGACACTCACCAGTGGCTGCTGGAGGAGCTTGAGGTCTTTCCATCCCCGCAGTGGATCGCACCGTTTCCTGCGCTGGCTGCTCGGTTTCAGCAGGGATGCCCTAAAACCGCAGAAAGAAAGTTTTTGAACTGAATTTTTAAAACACCCTTTATCTAAACTCCATCCCCAGAAAGACATCTCCATTGCTGCTTTCTTTCTTTATTCTCTAAAAACATAAGCATTTCTTAATCCTGGTTTTAAGGGGTCCGACTCTTACATCTTTTAGTGTTTTCCCTTCTTTACCATGAAAACATGTACGGCAATGAGCCTCCACAACCAAGATTAAAACACACTGCTCAAGAACGTGACATGAACTTTTCAGATTTTAAAACCAATCCTATTGATTTGCTTATTTTTAATAAGGACTGCTGGATTTTATGTATCGATTTGGGATAACGCTTCTCACCATGAGAAGGTACTCCACCGCTCGGTCCGGATTGTTGTAACTCGCTCTCAGGGCTGAGATGACCTGCTCTCTCTCGTATCCCATGGACATGATCTCGGTCACCAAATTCTCATACGCCTGTCCTGTAACTGAACACACATCAACATGGTTTTAATAGTACACACTCGTTTTCAATCATTACTGTAGTTTCTAAACCGAAACGAGCATGCGTCATACCGAGTATGGATGCCGCTTCTTCCAGAAGACCCAATTCATCCATGATGCTACAGAGGAGACAAGAGAAACACTTAACAACATGAAACAAGCACCTTCGATCCTAAATCAGGGGTGGAAAACAATCATGTTTATTTAAGCATTGTACTAAACGACATTTGTTTCCAAAAACAGTTTAGACCCTCTCAGGTTTGAGTTTCCAAGATGATAATGACGTGTACTAAATTAATGTGTTTAATCTCAGACTTGTACCTGGCAGCTGAGTGCACTGAGGCAGGGATGGACGGCTGTTCTGGCTCAGCCAGCTGAGGTCGCTCTGCCGACGCGGCTTCTGGATTTACACTGGCCGACTCTACTGTGTCCACATCGGTCTCTGGCGGTGCCGTGGCAACAGGCCCCACAGACTGCACCGCTTCAACAGGATCAGGTGTGGGTACAGAGGAAGAGGTAGGGTCCAGTGAGGCTTCAGAAGCATCTACAGGGGTAGGTGTGGTTGTTGGGACCGCTACAGGCAGATTAACGGGAGTCAAAGTGGGTGATGGGGTGCTTTCGGGTTCGACAGGGGCAGACGGAGGGGGAGCTGGCGTTGAAAGGAGCAGAGGTGAGACGTCAGGGACGGGAACCGCAACTATGGGAGGACCGGCTGCTGGTTTCGGCTGCAGAGACAAAAGAGAACCAGAAGCAAATCTACGTTTGGTTTTTAATTCCATAGTACAGCTTAGATAGCATGACCACTGATGATATGTATTGATGATATTGATATTGCAGAAAAGTAAAAAAAAAAAAAAAAAAGCTAAACAAGTTGCATATCAAAAAATCTGATGACATCATCAAACTACCTTCTAACAGTACACATTTTAATCAGTGAATACATTCATATTACACTTCTAATCTTTTAAAGTTTCCTGTTTTGCAGCTATAACAGCTTTCACACTTCTGAGAAGGCTGTGTCTGTGGGACAAAGCATTTGTAAGATCAATGTCCATTAAAGTTCATCTCATGTTGGATAAGGATCTTCCCCAAACTGTTGCAAGAAAGTCCAAAATGCATTGCTTTGCTGCATGATTTTATACCTTGTGACATTGAATGTGAAGACAACACAAATAAATTCAATGATCAAAATTGTCCCAGACACTAGGGATTCCCGGTTCGAATCCCCATCTGGGTGGAGTTTCCATGTTCTCCCCGTGTCTGTGTGGGTTTCCTCCGGGTTCTCCGGTTTCCTCCCACAGTCCAAAAACATGGATCAAGTCAATTGAGTTCTCCAAATTGCCCCATAAAGAGTGAGTGTGTGCCCAGCGATAGATTGGCGTCCTGTCCTGAGTGTATCTGCCCAGTGCCCGAATCGTTCTCCACTGGATGGGCATGGGGAACCCCACCGCGACCCTAATAGAGGATAAAGCGGAAGATAATGAATGAATGAAAATTGTCCCAATACCTCTTTTCAAATAGTGTATGTCCCAAATCTCTGAACTAATTAAATTCAAGGAGACTTCTATATTTTCTGGTCATTTTTTGTTTTAGCAGACGCTTTTATCCAAAGTGAATTACTTACTTAACCTAACTTGATGGCTGGGTCAGAACCCTGAAGCAATAAGGATTAAGGGCCTTTGCTCAGGGGCCCACATTGGTAACTTCAGTGAACATGGGATTTAAGTCTCCAACTTTCAGATTGATAGACCAACCCCCTGTGCCCAACCACATCTATAAAAAGACTACTACCATAACCAGATTAATAAAAAAAAGAGGTCCTACCTTAGTCACCATGACCACCACAAAGTTCTTTTCTTCTATTTTGTATTCTTTCAAAGGTATATCATCGTTCAAGATTTTTCCTAAAATTCAAGCATAAATATAGAATCTTTATTAAAAAATTTTAAAAAAAAACCTAACACAGCTATGATACCTAAACTCAACAGAAGGGACAAGCCTCAGACCTGCATAGATGAGCTTCAGTCCGGCTACAGGGTAGGACTCTTTACCCCTCTCAGACTCGATTTTGTGTTTGAGTGCTCGTACCTGTGGCACATAAAAGATGCAATGAGAAGGGCGTGTAAACAGTTTAATAAATGGCAGGATTTAAATCAACTAACTTAATAATATATCATTAAAACTATATTAAGACTTACAAACGGTGTTTGCCGCGGTGACAAATACAAATTTATGACAAACACTCAAATATCTGCAGCAAACCAGCCACAATTTTCAACCACCGTCTTTAAAGGGCTGTGGTTTTAACATTTAAATGGCTTCGTGCTCAATAGTTCCACACTCACTGTGTACACGCACTACACATACGATAAGACAACGGCCAAGTGCACACTATGTAGGGCACCTCCTGCACGGCGATAAGCCAAATGAGACGCGGCCAATAACGGTGCCTAGTCTAATTTGTCAATAAAGGCAGCATGGTCATTTTAAAATAAAAAGTTGATATTATTAACGGTTCGCGCGCGTTATTGATGCCTAAAGTTCCTTTAGTCTCCATGAAACCGTGTCCTGTTTAAAATAAGGGTTTTAAAGGCCCGCAGTTTACCTCATGTTTACAGAAATCTGTAACCCGCACTTACCGTGAGCTCCTCGTCGATCTCGATTTTAAAGGTTTGTTGTTGTAGAGTTTTCAACGTGATCGTCAACATGATTCGATGATGACAAGAATGAATAAAACGCTAAAACCCCGTCTCTTTAGCTGTTAGCGTTAGCGGCGGCAGCAGCGGCATTTAGATGTGACTCAGCTTTCTTTAGTGTGTAAAGCAGGGAGGGTGCAGCGCCGCCTACCGGCCGCCAGGGAGGCTCGCACCGAGATAACTATAACAAATGTAATCGAAATTGAACTTTGATGGTTTGGAATTCGGTTCGCGTTATTTACACATTTAAGGCAACAGCATCGTCTTAAACCTAAAGTGAGGTCCATGACTTAGAAACTGTACCGTGGCAGCAGTACAGTCTTGTTAAAAAAATGTGTTAAATTATTCATTATTCATTATCTCCCGCTTTTATCCTCTATTAGGGTTGCGGTGGGGTTCCTTATGCCCATCCAGGGGATGGCGGTTGGCAGATACACTCAGGACAGGGCGCCAATCCATCGCTGGGCACACACTCACTCACACAGACACACACACTATATGGGGCAATTTTGAGAATTCAATTGACTTGATCCATGTTTTTGGACTGTGGGAGGAAACCGGAGAACCCGGAGGAAACCCACGCAGACACGGGGAGAACATGGAAACTCCACCCAGATGGGGATTCGAACCGGGAATCCCTAGCGCTGAGAGGTGAACGTGCTAAACCACTAAGCCACCGTGCCGCCCGGGCAGGAAAATATACATTCATTCATTCATTCATTATCTCCCGCTTTATCCTCTACTAGGGTCGAAGTGGGGTTCCCCTTGCCCATCCAGGGGAGAACGTCTCGGGCGCTGGGCAGATACACCCAGGACAGGGCGCCAATCCATCGCTGGGTACACACTCAAACACACTCTATATGGGGCAATTTAGAGAACTCAATTAACTTGATCCATGTTTTTGGACTGTGGGAGGAAACCGGAGGAAACCCACGCGGACACGGGGAGAACATGGAAACTCCACCCAGATGGGGATTCGAACCAGGAATCCCTAGTGCTGAGAGGAGAACATGCTAACCACTAAGCCACCGTGTTAAATTATTAAATTCTCTAAAAAGCATTAGGAGTCTTTTTTGTTAGTCCATCACATTCAACTATATGGACATAAGTTCTAATACATACAGATTAATTATTGTTTTATTTATTTCCATTGCACCTGGTGTACAAAATCAAGATCAAAGCTGTGCATTTTATGAACAATTTAGTACAGCCTCTTTATTTTGTTCGGAGATGACTGTACTCCAATGCACAAGGCATGTTGAATTCATTTTTGTGTACGTGTTTTAATACACTTTTGTTCATATAAGGTATGCGTGGTGAACACATGGCCACATCAGTGATAAACTTCATCTAAAGCACTTGACCATTAAGCCAAAAACATTAAGGGATTTAAAATGAAGCTTCATCTGTGTCTGAGCCCAAACAGTCAATAGATAATTATTAAGCACCAATCGGTTTGGGAAACTTTATTATTTTAAAAACAGTGCAAATAAAAAAGAAAAAAAATGTATTATTAGACAACAAAATGATTTGCATGGTTCGTTTTAACCCGGTTGGTCTGAAGGAAAGCCAAATATAGCAGCAGTATGTAACTGGTCCAGGGGATGTGAAACGTCTTAGAAAATTATTTTTATTATTGAAACAAAGAGAGGTAAAGGTAAGACATCCTCACTGCTTCAACACAACAGACAGAACTAAACTCCACAACACACCCATAGTCTACTGGCCCAGTCTGGTAGTCAGAGCCCCTCACTGTGTGAGGGACCATCAGCAGGTTCTCGTAAAACTGAGGATCAGCCAGAGTTACGTCTCTACACCATCGCCTACAATTCGTCTTTAGCAGTCATGTCTTCCTCCTCCTCATCGTCTTCTTCATCAAATACATTAAGATCATCAGTAGTTTCCTCCTTCTCATCCTCCTCGGACTCTTCATCCTCCTCATCCTCCTCTTCCTCGTTATCCGTTTTGCTCTTCTCCTCTTCCCCCTTCGTTCGTTCCTCCTCTTCTTGCTTCTGCTTCATTTTTTTCTCGGGGCCCTAATTCATAAAGATCGGTCAATGAGGGAGTCATTTCCTAAATTAACATATATTTAATTCCCAGGGTCTCACAGCTCACCTGCGTGACCTTCCACGTCTCTTTTCCAAACTGCTCCGCCTCCTCGACGCTATCAGTGATCAGGAAGTTATCAAAGATGGTGCCAGATTTGACCTGAGGGGATTTACATATAATCAGATGAAGGTCTTCAGGGTCATTCAGCTATCTGCTTATATTAATATACCTATGAACATGATTGTGTAATTACTAGGGGTGTATTCAACTACAGATTTTCGTAGTCGAATCTGATTCGTCAGATTTTCCCTATAGTCGACTGATGGTCGAATCAGTTAAAATTTCACCACAAGATGGCGCTATAAGCATAGTTTTTAAAAAATATATATTTTTTTATATTTTACTTGTTTTTCTAACAAAAGAAACCCTTTTTTTTTTGTTTTTCTTTTTTTTTTTCTAGAAATTATGATGATTTTATTTGACAAAATGCTATATATATAACGAAAACAAAGACATTTCATGTAAAAACTAATGCTTAGCAGCAGCCATAGGCGCCCCCATGTGGTCAAAATGGTACATTCGACTATGAGGTTCATAGTCGACTATGGTTCTCCGAATCGAATCGTTGAATCAGCGAATATTGCAGCTCACCCCTAGTAATTACATTACTTAGTAACTTTGGACACTGCATTTGTTAACCTAATGATGTTAGGTTAACAAATGCACTTTCTGTAACTCATATTACCTGCCACAGGTCCAACCCGATAACTCCAATGTTATCGAATTTGTAAATTGTGTTGTCCGGTGTATAATCTGGATTATCAATTTCTGGATGCACCCACACGCCTTTGTAGTCGGGGTTGTCGATTTGTTTGGGCTTCCATTCACCCTGTAAAGAATAAGGTGGGATTGTTTACAGCAATAAAGAGGAGACACTCTTATTTTATTAAGTGTTTTACAATCGAACATCTTTTACAGAACCCTAACAATTTTATATTTATATACCTATTAATTATTAATGGTGAGTATTCCATGTAGTCACTAAATCGAAACGTTTTCATTGAAATCTAAACACAAAATACATAATACTAGCTCAATTACTGTACACACACAGAAGAGCAGCTTGGCGCCGTCTTGTGGCCATCAGAAGCAACGTTATCAGAATACAATCAATAAACAGTTTGTGAATACATATAAAATAGTTAAATAAATGTTTTAACACTTGGTGCCACTGCAATTTAAAAACAAATAAATAAATTAATTAAAAAGGCACTACAAATATACTAGACATACCAAGTAACAACTTTTAATATTAATTAAAATTCATCTGCATTATGCATAACTGAAAATCATACCATTATGCGGTAAACTGAAAACATCCACTGACAGATTTTTTTTTTATTGTGACAGCATAATAGAAAATCTTGTATCTAGCATTTATAGGGCTTACAGCTTATTTTTAGAAATCCACTGTTGTTTATAAGGATCAGTGACAGACCTTGAGGGAGAGCAAATTATTTGTGAGCAAGTGTGTCCAACTCCCAGAAGACAGGAAATGAAAAACACACGGTCTCCGAGCTCAACAGGAGAGCCGCGCTTTAGTGCCCTCAAACTCTGATTTATTGAACCAGCAATGATGCAGTTGGAATAACAGTGCAAGAGAGAATCCCACTGGGAGCCTTGTGGAGCATGTAGTATCTAATTGACTTTTATCATCTCATGATAATTAAAGTAACTAAAACCGGCAAATTTATGCAGTGGAAAAATAATGAGCATCGAAAAAGAAAGACTGCTATGAAAATCTTAAACACTACACTGCGGTACCTTGTACTCTGTATTAGGGATCATTGGTGGCTCCCACTCTCCATCCATATCTTCATCCCAATCATCAGGCTTCTTGGCATCAGGGTCGGGAATGTTTTCAGGTTTATCCCAGCCCTAAGACAAACAGCGAGCTATTTAAAGTGAGAGCTGGCAGGCAGGTTAGGTAGCTAGATATTTAAAGACCTTATTGATGGTGTCCAAAGAGATTCGAGACTTTTGATAATAGATTTGAATAGAATTCTCTCAACACCAAAACACACCTCTGGCTTTTTATCCTCTGGATCATCAATTTTGGCACGATCGTCCCAGTCCTCCGGCTTATTGGCCTCCGGGTCCTTGATCTTTTTGGGAGGAAGAAGGTCCCAGTCCTCCTCCAGAGAGCCAGACTCTACTTTCTCAGTGTTGATCCGGACCTCGTAAGTCTGATCTGGGTACAGAATCAGGGTATACAGGTTCGTATACTCATCATCCTGCAAAAAAAATAAAATAAAATAAATAAATAAAAACTTGAATATTCAGTATGATGCATGTTTTACATCAAGTTTCCGCAAACAGAACATTCAGAACATGGATGGGCCTTAAGAACAAAGCTTTAGGACTGTAAGAACACAAACGGACTTACTCTGCATCGAATGTCCTTCTTAATTAAATGGTTCTGGCCTTTATAGTGAAAGATGACATGCACCTTCTTTGTGCTGTAACCGCAGATGTCAGGTCCTGTTCACATTGGGAAAAGATTCAGAGGTCAGGGTCAGCTAATACTGCAGATCATCTTATTGCACTCTAAGCAAATGATTTTACTTATGTTGTTGTTCTCTTACTTGTAAGTCAATTTGGATGAAAGCATTTACAAAAATGACTGAATTAATTAATTAATCCCAAGCTATTTACTCAAACGTGTTTCCAATCTCCATTACACAGCTACATCCAAACACAGAGAACATACCAAACATGATGTAATATTGAGATTCTCCGTGCATCTCAGCCTGGACCATGTCGGCAGGGAAGATCTTCACGTATCCACCTCCACAGTCGATCTTCTGTTCATGTTTCACCGTGAACTGAATCACCAGAGGTTTGCCTTCGTTGCTGAAGGGCTCGAATCGGCGGGACAGGGCATAAAATCGAGCATCCTCGCTGGTCTGAAGACCTTCGGACAGAAACAAACAGGAGGAGTTACTCGTGCATTCCAGCATTTATGTATAACAACGAATTTAACGATGCTTATTGAAAAAAAGCACAACAAAAGTATTGGGACGCACTAAAGTATTGGGTTTCATTTAGTCTCACTGAATCAGGACCAAAAAAACTCATTCATTAATTCATTATCTTCCGCTTTATCCTCTATTAGGGTCGCGGGGGGGGGGGTTCCCCATGCCCATCCAGGGGAGAACGTCTCGGGTGCAGGGCAGATACACCAAGGACAGGGCGTTTAGCACGTTCGCCTCTCAGCGCTAGGGATTCCCGGTTCGAATCCCCATCTGGGTGGAGTTTCCATGTTCTCCCCGTGTCCGCGTGGGTTTCCTCCGGGTTCTCCGGTTTCCTCCCACAGTCCAAAAAACATGGATCAAGTCAATTGAGTTCTCCAAATTGCCCCATATAGAGTGTGTGTGTGAGTGAGTGTGTGCCCAGTGATGGATTGGCACCCTGTCCTGGGTGTATCTGCCCAGCGCCCGAAACGTTCTCCCCTGGATGGGCATGGGGAACCCCACCGCGACCCTCATAGAGGATAAAGCGGAAGATAATGAATGAATGAATGAGTATACATGACGGGCAGCACGGTGGCTTAGTGGTTTGGCATGTTCGCCTCTCAGCGCTAGGGATTCCCGGTTCGAATCCCCATCTGGGTGGAGTTTCCATGTCCTCCCCGTGGGTTTCCTCCGGGTTCTCCGGTTTCCTCCCACAGTCCAAAAACATGGATCAAGTCAATTGAGTTCTCCAAATTGCCCCATATAGAGTGTGTGAGTGAGTGTGCGTCCAGCGATAGATCTGCCCAGCGCCCGAAACGTTCTCCCCTGGATGGGAATGGGGAACCCCCCCCCCACAACCCTAATATAGGACAAAGCGGACGATAATGAATGAATGAGTATACATCACATCAGTATATTTGCAGCAGTCAGCTTTAGCTTGTGAGCTGCAGTACAGTGAAATGCACAAGTGACCAACACTCACCCTTGTCCAGCTCAGCATCACCGTAGAACTTTCCTGCTGAGAGTTTCCACTGTCCATAGTCCGACTTGTGCTTGGATTCCACCCATCCACTCTTCCATCCATCTAAAAAATTTTTTAATGATCCTTATGAATAACATGTCAGGGTGTTGGTTCCATTCATCTTCAGAACATTTCAGGGATGTCCAGCATCACGGTCAGTTAACGTCTGCTCTCTGCTTTATCTAAATCGATGCTTCAGGGTGTTGCTGAGGGAATTACAACAAAGCTGGAGAAGGTCATTAGATGTTTCGAACCCAACGCCGTACACCGAACTAGTTCCCATTGTTTACATACGAATTTTATTACTATTATTCTTTTGAAAGAATATATTCTAAGCAGCGGCACGGTGGCTTAGTGGTTTAGCACGTTCTCCTCAGTGCTGGGGATTCCCGGTTCGAATCCCCATCTGGGTGGAGTCTCCATGTTCTCCCCGTGTCTGCGTGGGTTTCCTCCGGGTTCTCCGGTTTCCTCCCACAGTCCAAAAACATGGATCAAGTCAATTGAGTTCTCCAAATTGCCCCATATAGAGTGTGTCTGTGTGAGTGAGTGTGTGCCCAGCGATAGATTGCCCCCCTGTCCTGGGTGTATCTGCCCAGCGCCCGAAACGTTCTCCCCTGGATGGGCATGGGGAACCCCATCGCGACCCTAATAGAGGATAAAGCGGGAGATAATGAATGAATGTTATATTTAGAACTAGATATGAGTTTAAAATGATCATTTATTTCGGGTTTTGATATTTCTAACTGATCTCCGTTGGGTGGGCGGCACGGTGGCTTAGTGTTTTGCATGTTCTCCTCTCAGTACTAGGGATTCCCGGTTCGAATCCCCATCTGGGTGGAGTTTCCATGTTCTCCCCGTGTCCGTGTGGGTTTCCTCCGGGTTCTCCGGTTTCCTCCCACAGTCCAAAAACATGGATCAAGTCAATTGAGTTCTCCAAATTGCCCCATATAGAGTGTGTGTGTGAGTGAGTGTGTGCCCAGCGATAGATTGCCCCCCTGTCCTGGGTCTATCTGCCCAGCGCCCGAAACGTTCTCCCCTGGATGGGCATGGATAACCCCCCCCCCCCACCGCGACCCTAATAGCGGATAAAGCGGAAGATAATGAATGAATGAATGAATGAATGGATGAATGAATCCGTGGGTCTGCAGGTCTGCAGGTCTTTACCTCCATCCAGAAACTGCTCTTTAAAATGAACCGTCCCGTCGACCGTGAACGCCGCGAGCAACGCGAACAGCGCGGCGACGCGTCTCATCGTGGTTCCGATGCAGGTCAGATGCGGAGCTCCGCCGATCTCGGATCAGACGCGTGTAAAGCGCGGTCGGGTCGGATCGGATCGTGTCGGGTCGGGTCGGGGGTCTGATCTGCAGCGGGTGAGGAGCAGACGCAGACGCAGACGCAGACGCAGACGCAGGGGATGAAGGTGAGGACGAAGGTACGCAGCAGCCCTCAGCGGCTCTGGGTTCTGCACAGATGGCTGACGCTGATTGGCCCGCAGCTCAGCCTATTGGCGCAGACCACGAGTTTGGCGAAGGCGCGCGGTTTGGAATCGATTCCTGATCGGGATGAGACGATTTCCCAAGAATCGATTCGCGAACGGCGTTTCCAACGTTGCCCTTCGCTGCCCTCAGAGTCGCTGGAATCCGCGGTGTGACGTCATCGCCCAATTTGCATAATATTCCATTTACATTTACATTTATGTCATTTAGCAGACGCTTTTATCCAAAGCGACTTACAAATGAGAACATTACAAGTCATAACATTACATACAGAAAACCAACTATACTGTAAATTCATCAAACCTGATTGTTATTTGATGCTGCGACCCCCCCCTTTTTATTATTATTATTATTATTTTTTTTTTTTTTATTTTTTTTTTTTTTTATTTTTATTTTTTTTATATGTATTTGTTAAAGAGATGCGTCTTCAGTAGTTTCTTAAAACTTAGTGATTCTGCCTTACGGACAGAGTTGGGACCATTTAAGCTGTAGAATAAAGCAATAACTTCGTGGGAGAATGAAAAATAACAAAGAAAAAAAAAAAAAAGCATCCGAAATACGTCAAAACCACAAATAAACTATTTTCTAGCTGTTATTATTCCTCTACTGTCCATAGAATATAATAGAACGTTCCCAAAATCTTAGGAACGTAAACGGCGGTGTTTGTCATAAAGGTGAAACTAAAGGAACGTCAGATGAGTCAGTGTTCATGATAAGTTACAGAAAGTTCCTCCAAAAATATTCCACAAATAATTCCAGGTAAGAGAAACGTGTCTTAAGGCTGAAACGTTGTAAACTGTCTGTCTGACTGTATTGTCAATTGAAATCTATATAATCCTGATTTTTATTCTTGATTTTTATTCCCTATATTACCGTTCATTCTAAAGTTTGTGTTACACACATGTATTCATAGTTTGTCCTGTTGATTAGTTTTGCCTTGTGACCCTTTGTGTAGTTTGTTATATTTTTAGGTGTTTGTATGATTTATCTGTAATAAATATAATATAGGACTATAATGGAACTCTTGTGCAATAATCAGATGTCCAAATAGCTTAGAATATATTTTCATGTTTCTATATTTCTTTTTTTTTATACCTCAGCCGCTTTACTTTATTATTGCTGTATATTAAATTGTCTAGTTTATTTTTGATGTTGCATTTTCTCTTGCTTTTAAAACAGTGCTTATTGCTAATTTTTATTCTTTTATTTTTAGTACATTATAACTCGGTAAATAGTGCAAGTGTAACTATTGCAATTTCCCTCCGAGTAATTAAGAAAAGTACTCCGATTCTGATATTTCATTTGATTGTTTATATATATATATATATATATATAGATATAGATATAGAGAGAGAGAGATAGAGAGATAGATAGAGAGAGAGAGAGAGAGAGACACCTGCCACCAGAGAGAGGGAGAGAGAGAGAGATACACACCAACCAGGAGACACACACAGTGACCAACACCAACCACACACACACACACACACACACACTCTACTTTTATTTAAATATTTTATATATGTATATATTATACTATTTCATTGTATTTGTATACTATGTACATTTCTGTAATTTTGTAAATTTGTAATTATTTCTATTTTATTTTTATTTTTTATTTTGTAAATCAGCTTTGTGCAATACGAATGTATAATTTGTGATGCAAATAAAGCTTTTAAATTAAATTGAAAAATTGAGAGAGAGAGAGAGAGAGAGAGAGAGAGAGAGAGAGAGAGAGAGAGAGAGAGAGAGAGAGAGAGAGAGAGAGAGAGAGACTGCGTTACTCTCTCTCGACCAGCAGGGGACAGTAGCGAATGTTTTCGTTCAAAAGCAACTGCCTTGTTGTGAAGAACAACATATGGGTTGCGTCTTAATTCGCAAGACAAGGCGCCAAAGCGAGGGCTCGACACTGTGAGCTTGGTGTTTGTAGTGCACTCGTTCAAGTCGTTTTAAATATAGTATTGTTTAACATTTGTATCGCGACTCTTACTGCTTGGTTACGCGTTATCCGCTGATTTGAAGTCGGTTGTTAGGGGAACCAGATTTCGACTCATTGTGAGTTTCATTTTTTTTTTCATTATCTTCCGCTTTATCCTTTATTAGGGTCGCGGGGGGGGTTCCCCATGCCCATCCAGGGGAGAACGTTTCGGGCGCTGGGCAGATAGACCCAGGACAGGGGGGCAATCCATCACTGGGCACACACTCACTCACACAGACACACTCTACATGGGGCAATTTGGAGAACTCAATTGACTTGATCTATGTGTTTGGACTGTGGGAGGAAACCGGAGAGCCCGGAGGAAACCCACGCAGACACGGGGAGAACAGGGAAACTCCACCCAGATGGGGATTCGAACCGGGAATCCCTAGCGCTGAGAGGAGAACATGCCAAACCACAAAGCCACCGTGCTGCCTAAATCATGATTACATCCTGCAAACACTTCACTCCTATCTGTACAGTGTTAATTACTGTGTTCTCTTGACTTGATCCATGTTTTTGGACTGTGGGAGGAAACCGGAGAACCCGGAGGAAACCCACGCGGACACGGGGAGAACAGGGAAACTCCACCCAGACGGGGATTCGAACCGGGAATCCCTAGTGCTGAGAGGAGAACATGCTAAACCACTAAGCCACCATGCTGCCTCTCATTGTGAGTTTAATGTGGAATTTTTGCCGATTTCTGTTTAATTAATTAATTAGTGAAGAGTTTATGCTTATACATTATAAAGCATTACATTACATTATAATGCCGAATCCCGTTGGTTGAGTATTAACAGTTGTTTTTGTTCATCTCAAGCATGTGCTTTAGAGTTCAGAGTTCAGACGGAGCTGCTGAGGTCGAGCTGGGACGGAATTCGAGCTCTTTGGTGTTGATGGTGTTGATGGTGTTGAGGAGCATCCAGGGTCTGAGATGTGGAATCGAGGAGCAGCAGGTCGCAGTGCAGCTCTGGAAAGAGCCCAAGCTCAGCTCTCGGGACAGAGACTCACAAACAGTGAAAACACAAAACCAGCCAAAGTAAGGCTCTCGTTTTTCTCTCTCCGCCTCGTTGGGACGTCTAGATGTTTTAGGAAATGTGGACTAGAAAAGCTCCTGCAAGTTAGACATCAACATGATGACCTCAAACCAGCTGATGGACATGATGGGGATTCTGCAGGAGGTGTTTTTACCGTGTGTGTTCATTCATTCATTCATTCATTATCTCCCGCTTTATCCTCTATTAGGGTCGCGGTGGGGTTCCCCATGCCCATCCAGGGGAGAACGTCTCGGGCGCTGGGCAGATACACCCAGGACAGGGCACCAATCCATCGCTGGGCACACACTCACTCACATAAACACTCTATATGGGGCAATTTGGAGAATTCAATTGACTTGGTCCATGTTTTTTGGACTGTGGGAGGAAACCGGAGAACCCGGAGGAAACCCACGCGGAACATGGAAACTCCACCCAGATGGGGATTCGAACCGGGAATCCCTAGCGCTGAGAGGAGAACATGCTAAACCACCACTAAAAAAAATACTTACAGAAGAGGCCACCGTGAACCGCCAGTGTGTGAATCTATTCAGACTATTTAAATAAAAATACTGAAGGTTGTGGGTTAATCCCAGCTCCAGAAGTTAGTCCTTGAGCAAGACCCTTAAACTCCAGGGACTAATGAACTGTGCTCACCCAGTCCAATAAATAGAACTGTGAATCTACACACCGCACCTTGCACTTTACTGCACAGCACCCACATACACTCTTACATACACCCTCTTCCAACCTTTCTTATATTTAAATTTTTATATTTTAAATTTATTGTATATTTTCCTGCCCGGGCGGCATGGTGGCTTAGTGGTTTAGCACGTTCGCCTCTCAGCGCTAGGGATTCCCGGTTCGAATCCCCATCTGGGTGGAGTTTCCATGTTCTCCCCGTGTCTGCGTGGGTTTCCTCCGGGTTCTCCGGTTTCCTCCCACAGTCCAAATACATGGATCAAGTTAATTGAATTCTCAAAAATTGCCCCATATAGAGTGTGTCTGTGTGAGTGAGTGTGTGCCCAGCGATAGATTGGCGTCCTGTCCTGGGTCTATCTGCCCAGCGCCCGAGACGTTCTCCCCTGGATGGGCATGGGGAACCCCACCGCGACCCTAATAGAGGATAAAGCGGAAGATAATGAATGAATGTATATTTTCCCATATTGTAATTTTCGCCACAGTTGTGGGTTTGCTCATAAGTTTTTCACTCATCAGTACCCCGGTACCAATAAATTGACACATCACCAAATTGACGGCTCCACCGTCTCTCCAACCACTTTGCTCCACAACTCGTTCACTTCGTTGTAGTGATGATTGTTGCCTGGTGATTCCACCTCACCGAGGTGCGAATTCTCACTCCGTTGCGTTCGCCACTGCAAAACGGTGGAACGATTTGTCCAAATCTGTCCATAAGGTGGCGTCACTTGGCATCTTTCACCAACACCTGATGTGTAGTAAAAAAAAAAGGTGTGGGGGTGCAGGATAGGATAATGATCAGGTTTGAAAATTCTACAGTGTAGCTGGGTTTTTCCATAACTGCTGACTTTTTGTGGTGTTTAATAAATTGTCACGTTAATCATTTTAGACTGTCCCCATACTGTTAGTTTTTTGTACGAATCAATACGAAGCTTTTGAAAGCTGTCAACGTGTCCTGAAAAGAAAATAATGAAGGAAATCAATATTTATTGTTTTTGTTTATGTCCTCAGGTCAGTTTTGACGGAGGTCTACCGCAGTCCAGACAAAATGCTTTATACGACCTAAATGATCTCTCTTCAGACACAGAGAGTAAAAAACAGGACCCTCTGCAACCACCTAAAATACCACCACCCTCTGCAGAGTTTGCCATCGGGGGTGGCAGCAGATTTCTGAAGAAGTCAGTCAGTAGCAGAAAGTCAGATCATCCAGAGACGAATGATATCATGATTGTTCCTCATCGTAGGTCGCAGAGCACAGCTCTTAGTAACCTGGTGCTGATCGAGGGCCGCATTAAAACACGAAAGAATGTCCAGCAGAATGTCAAACCGCCATCCCCACCCTCTGTGCAGTCCAGCAGTGACTCCAATGCAGCGTCCAGAAGTCGTTTCCTTAAAAAGAAAGTGTCCGAAGTAGCAGTGACCCATGTTGGGAAGGGGGTGAACCTGGACAGCGATAAGGAGGACATGCAGAGACTTTTAGGAGGATCATGCGATTCACAGGTTGGGGATCAACAGGTCCTCAAAGAACAGAGTCTATATATATATATATATATATATTTATAAGGAGGACATGCAGAGACTTTTAGGAGGATCATGCGATTCACAGGTTGGGGATCAACAGGTCCTCAAAGAACTGAGTCTAAAATCAGTCAAAAAGCCGTTTAAAGATATATATATATTTATATTTAAATATTTAAAACTCCTTGTTGGTTATTTTTAATAATGCTTAATGTTTTACTATATATATATATATATATATATATATATATATATATATATATATATATATACACACACACACACACACACACACATTTGAGTCACCATTACTAAAAAAAAAACGTTTTAAAACAGTTCTTTAAATGGGCTTTTAAAATCTTTTAAGGGGGTGGCTTAGTGGTTTAGCATGTTCTCCTCTCAGCGCTAGGGATTCCCGGTTCGAATCCCCATCTGGGTGGAGTTTCCATGTTCTCCCCGTGTCTGCGTGGGTTTCCTCCGGGTTCTCCGGTTTCCTCCCACAGTCCAAAAACATGGATCAATTTTATTGAATTCTCAAAATTGCCCCATATAGAGTGTGTGTGTGCCCAGCGATGGATTGGCGCCCTGTCCTGGGTGTATCTTTCCAGCACCCGAGACGTTCTCCCCTGGATAGGCATGGGGAACACCCCCCCCACGACCCCAATAGAGGATAAAGCGGGAGATAATGAATGAATGAATGAGTTCTTTAAATGCGGGTGTAACAGCCTGTTAGTATAAACGTGCACAATAAGCATGTATTAATTTTTACCACAAGGCGGCAGTAAAGCGCTATTTACACTCAAGTCCTCTATTTGAGTTCGGTTAAGCTGAACCAGACTGAATTGTTGCTGAACTATAAATGTTTTTTTTTTTTTTTTTTTTAATGTTATATAGGCTTTGTATATCCATATTTATATAATGTTTGGATAACAGAATTAATCGAAAAAGCAGCATTGTTTCTAAAATGTTTGATCCTACATAAAATAGTCATTATTTCTTTTGTAATTTTTTTCCAGTCACTGACATACAGGAACCGTACTGAAAAAGCCGACCCAGTTGCTGCCAAACAAAGTAAAAACGCTTTAGGATTTACGGTGCATCAGCGTGAGACTCCGCCTCCTTCTCCATCACCATCCCCTCCGGCTCACTCCCTGAGCAGTGCTCCCTCTCACCGCTCTCCGTCCTCGGCTTCGGGTCACGGTAACATCCAGTCGCTCGAGGACCTTTTCTCCATCACCTCTCCTCATCACGACGACGTCTTAAGTGACAGAAGTTTCCTGTCAGATGGTAAGAGCTCCTCTGAACGTCACAGCTGCAGGCATTTCACAAAAATCAAAACATTAAATCCATTAAATTACCATTAAATCATCATTCATTCATTTATTATCTCCCGCTTTATCCTCTATTAGGGTCACGGTGGGGTTCCCCATGCCCATCCAGGGAGAACGTCTCGGGCGCTGGGCAGATACACCCAGGACAGGGCGCCAATCCATCGCTGAGCACACACTCACTCACACAAACACACTCTATATGGGGCAATTTGGAGAATTCAATTGACTTGATCCATGTTTTTTAGACTGTGGGAGGAAACCGGAGAACCCGGAGGAAACCCACGCAGACACGGGGAGAACATGGAAACTCCACCCAGATGGGGATTCGAACCGGGAATCCCTAGCGCTGAGAGGAGAACATGCCAAACCACAAAGCCACCGTGCTGCCTAAATCATGATTACATCCTGCAAACACTTCACTCCTATCTGTACAGCGTTAATGACTGTGTTCTCTTATTGGTTGAGGCGGCACGGTGGCTTAGTGGTTTGGCATGTTCTCCTCTCAGCTCTAGGGATTCCCGGTTCGAATCCCCATCTGGGTGGAGTTTCCATGTTCTCCCCGTGTCTGCGTGGGTTTCCTCCGGGTTCTCCGGTTTCCTCCCACAGTCCAAAAACATGGATCAAGTCAATTGAATTCTCCAAATTGCCCCATAAAGAGTGTGTCTGTGTGAGTGAGTGTGTGCCCAGCGATATATTTGCATCCTGTTCTGGGTGTATCTGCCCGGCGCCTGAAACGTTCTCCCCTGGATGGGCATGGGGAACCCCCCCCCGCGACCCTAATAGAGGATAAAGTGGAAGATAATGAATGAATGTTATTGGTTGGCCCACTGACACTGACACAGGGTACAATAGGATCAGCTCCCAGCAGGACCCTTGACCGGCAGAGTAAAAACATTACAGGCATCAGGAATAAAATCCATTTTTAAACACTTAAATCCACATTACTCTTTTATCTTTCATACAGATTTCAAACCAAATGTCCTAAGTCTGGACGACCTGGGGTCCTTTCTCCCCACCGAGGCAGTACGAAGTCAGGGGCAGGTAAATTTGCACTAAAAGAAACATCGTGCCTTACTGTGTTGATAAGAGATGGATGTGTAAGACCTGTGTTTGACCTCTAGCATGAGTCCAGTCCCTCAGCGGTCAGCGAGCGTAGTGTCTCTTCAGCAGAGGGGAGGTCACCCCCGGACGGTGTGCAGTCTGAGCAGGATGCACTTCAGTACGAGAGTGACTTTGAGGGTGAAATCCAGAGCGACGAGGATCCGAGCATGTCGGATGAGATCTCTGAGGATCTCTCAGCTGCATCCGAACATTTCTCTGCCGCGGCCAGACCTCCGTCCCGCTCTGCCTCGGACAGATCACAGGACGACGGATATACGCCGTCAAGAGGGTCGACCGGTTTCCAATCCGAGTCCAGTTTAAGCCCGAGTACGGACTCCAGCTCCAGCGAAGTCACCGTTACTCACACAGCGCCACACTCTGGGAGACGGGGCAGAAAAGACGCCACAGTGCAGACGCAGGACGGACTCGGCTATCCTTGGACTTTCGGTGCGTCTGCATTTATTCTGTTTATAACTTCTTCATTCATGATGATTTATAACCGTGATGTTTTCGTTTTATTTAAACTTGCGCTTAAGTTTTGTTGTTTTTCAGGTCGCACAGTTCTTGAGCCATCTATTGGAATGTCTTATGTGGATTCAAGACCTGTAGTAGCACAGACGATCAGTCCAGAAGCTGTAGAAGGTTCCAAAAAAAGTCTTATGCTTTTATTAATGCATTTACTGTGAAAGATTTTCAGCGTCCTCTTTTAATTCCTGACTGACTTTTGTTAATTGACGCTATAGTTATTATACTACACTCCTCTGTGGTTCACAGCTCTGTCAGCGTACAGTCCGGCCGTGTTTGCGCTGAACGACATGCTGAAGCAGCAGCTCACACTGATCAGCAGCTTGGTTCAAACCAACAGATATCTGCACCAGACCATGCTGGAGTCCCTGAGTCCCGCCGACTACAGGTACACCACACTGGAGGACACTAAAGAGGTAAACTTCTGAAAATCTATAGGAAGGTTATATTTAGAGCTGCACAATGATATGTGGAGGTTAACAAGCCGATCTTTTTCAGTTCATCAGATGTAACCGACGTCCCGGCCTGAGTATGGAGGACGCTCTGGAGGAGGTCCTGCAGGAGATGAGGGATTATCATTTTATCTGATGTTCTACATACGGTCTTTTTCTCGTTGCTGTACGACTAGAACGCGAAGTGAGGAACTTTCCACGTTTCTCAGACAGCATGCGGGAGTTGAGCCAAAAGACCTCAGTAGCTCGGGTCATGTTTAAAACGTCTTTATTACTTTGTGCTGAGTAGGAAATCGCTGCTAAATACCATGGACTGCACTGCGCTCGATAAGGTGATCAAACTATATTATGACATTCAAATTACAGTGAAAAGAGCCGAGATCGAGATTCAAAACAAAGGTCACATCAACAAGGTAGGTGGGTGGGGGTGGGAGGGTCAGGTCTAAAAAAAAAAATTATAATAAGATCATGATCATTCTGTAGTCGAGGCCTCTGGGGTGTCGTGATTCACTGAAAACAGAACAAAGAAAGAGATTACACACTGGGTTTACAGTTTCGGGCATTTCAGGTCAGAATCGTAGAGAACGTCATCCACAAAGAACCATAACGTTCTCATCTTTAGTGTCTTTAACATCATCCCAACAACAGAAACCTACCCAGCCATGTTCAAATAGAGACATTCTAATAAACAGATAGCTGTGTATTACACAGAACAACAATTTAGACATTTTTTGTACAAGGAACCTCTTCAGGATGAATTAAGAGTGGTGCTACATCTGGCCCTCGGTACGTAACCATGTGCAGAACAAGCTGCTGGGTTTTAAAAGCAAGAGAAGGGAAATTAACTACAAATATCTATAATATCTGATCTGCAATACTCCACATCACTGATACCAGGAGTGAACAACAAGCCAATGTTCAATAGTGTACAGATGTAGGAGGGCGTGGTAGCTCAGTGGTTAGGGTCCTTGAGCAAGACCCTTAAACCTCATTGCCCCAGGGATGCTGCATCAACCCTGTACTCACGTTGTAAGTCTGATAAAGGACCAAATGTAAACACAGTTGCACGAATTTTGCAAAATGTTCTGATATGTTAAATATTTCTGTTTAAAAGTGGATTTTCTTTACAGTGCAATAAACTAATTTTATATTTTAATCCAATTGCTGTGGGCCCGTATTTACTGACATTAAACTGGCAGCCGATATTATTTTTAAATAAAAATTTATATGAAGTGAATTGAGTGTCAGCGGCACGGTGTCTTAGTGGTTAGCACGTTCGCCTCTCAGTGCTAGGGATTCCCGGTTCGAATCCCCATCTGGGTGGAGTTTCCATGTTGTCTGCGTGGGTTTCCTCCGGGTTCTCCGGTTTCCTCCCACAGTCCAAAAACATGGATCAAGTCAATTCTCCAAATTGCCCCATATAGAGTGTGTGTCTGTGTGAGTGAGTGTGTACCCAGCAATAGATTGCCCCCCTGTCCTGGGTGTATGTGCCCAGCGCTCGAAACATTCTCCCCTGATTGGACATGGGGAACCCCACCGCGACCCTAATAGAGGATAAAGCGGAAGATAATAAATGAATGAATGAATGAATGAATCGAGTGTCTTTACGGCTATAACCCTTCCATGTCTTGTGAATTTCCCCATTGTGGGACAAATAAAGGTTTATCTTATCTTATGTCGACTCGGTCGCATCACATTCCTCACTATAAGTCTTTATAAATCCCTTAATTAGGATCTCGGATGGAAACGTTTGCTGACGCCAGTGGGATTGAGAGTGAATGAATGAACACACGCTCACCTTTCTCTCTGGCTTTCATCCGCGCAACAAAGTTGTAGCTCTTGTTCCGTCTGTAGTTCACGTACGGGTCGTCCAGGGCAATCCCCACACCTTTATACTGATCCCATTTATCGCGCACGTCACCCCCCTTTATGGGATCCTGAATACCTTGCTCTTTCGCACCGAGACCTCCCAGACCGCTCCATCCTGCACAGAAGCCCATCGTTCACCGATGACGTTTACACTGAACATCAGATGAACATCTAATACAGATAAGCATTTACACAATCAGCTCATGAAACACTTACCCATCTTCATGAGCATCTGATGGCCCTTGTTCTCCTCCCCCAGCCTCTGATCTGGTATTTGAGGTTGAGGTGCGGCGCCTAAGCCGGAGGTGGAGCTACAGACAAACACGAAAACAGATGAAAGTATTTGGCAGTGTAAGTTTCATTTATCCACTAACATCTTAAACTCAAATCAAATCAGGTTTATTTGTCACATACGAAGATATACATGGTACAGCCAGCAGTGAAATTCTTTCCTGACTTCTCCACATAAAGTTAAAATTTGTTAAAGAGGATAAGAAAAATAGAATAAAGATCAAATAAAAATAAAATAAAATTGAACTATGTATTTACACGGTGCAAATTGAATTTTAAAAAATAAGAGAACTGTACAAAATGACACTAAACTAAAATGGTCTTATAAGTTATAATCAAGGGCGGCACGGTGGCTTAGTGGTTAGCACTTTCGCCTCTCAGCACTAGGGATTCCTGGTTCGAATCCCCATCTGGGTGGAGTTTCCATGTTCTCCCCGTGTCCGCGTGGGTTTCCTCTGGGTTCTCCGGTTTCCTCCCACAGTCCAAAAATATGGACCAAGTCAATTGAGTTCTCCAAATTGCCCCATATAGAGTGTGTGTGAGTGAGTGTGTGTCCAGTGATAGATTGCCCCCCTGTCCTGGGTGTATCTGCCCAGCGCCCGAAACATTCTCCCCTGGATGGGCATGGGGAACCCCACCGTTACCCTAATATAGGATAAAGCGGAAGATAATGAATGAATGAATGAATGTTATAATCAAAGTGAGATTTTTTAACTGATTCATGTAAATTCAGTAAAAGTATAAAGGTTGGGGGGGGGGGGAAACCAAATCATGCTGTACTTACGGTGGTGTGGGACTGCGGGACTTCGCAGGTGGTCGCTTCCGGTCGGGTGAGCGCGATCTGGAGCGCGACCTGGAACGACTTCTGGATCTCGATCGGGACCGGCTCCTGCTCCTGGAAACGAGCACGCAAACACAAAAGAGCGTCATCCTCCGTCCACGCGTTTCCAATCTCGGCTGGCTGTGCAGATAAGCGTGGCGGTGGTACCTAGAGCGGGACCGGGAGTAGGAGCGGGATCGAGAGCGGGACCTGGAAGATCTGGAGCGAGATGATTTGGAAGACGGGGAGCTGGAGCGCGACGACGACCTGCCTCGACTGCGCGAGCGGCTTCTGGAGCGACTCCCCCGTGTGCTGCAAAAACATTCTGCTTAACCAAGTCCGCTTACTCGTTTATTTAAATGTGAAACCTCCGTCTGCACGTGACGACGAGGCGGGGTGTCCGTGTAAGTGCAGACGCACCTGTTGCGTTTCTCTTGATCTTTTTTCCGCCTCGCGCGCATCTTTGCTCTGAAGAACTCGTACAGGCCGTTCTGCTCCCAGCCCTCGCTACAGTGCGAACAGAAAGCAGATGAATCTCAGCATCAGACTTTAAATTTTTCACGGACAAAGCTTCTGGGACGGCTACACATTACACAACATCCCACTTGGTTTGACTGACTCAGTGCTACACTGTATGTACTGTAGCACACCTGTTCCGGGGTCTGTCGTGGGAAGGCGGACTGTAAAAAGCTTCGACGGCAGCCAGTAGACGTTCGCTAGGTGGCATTGGGGGAGGCAGCCTAATGTCTTTTGAGTCCAGAGCCTTATAATCACTATCTTCTAACTGCACACAAAAACAAAACATACAGCTTAAAGGTCTGATTTTATTAACGTGTTTTATTATTGTTTAAGTGTAACAAAAAAATTTAATAATAATAATAATAATTATTAGGGGTGAGCTGCAATATTCGCTGATTCGACGATTCGATTCGGAGAACCGTAGTCGACTACGAACCTCATAGTCGAATGTACCATTTTGACCACATGGGGGCGCCCATGGCTGCTGCTAAGCATTAGTTTTTACATGAAATGTCTTTGTTTTCGTTTTATATATATATAGCTTTTTGTCAAATAAAATCATCCTAATTTCTGTTAATATTTTTTTAAATGATGTGTGCGCTTTAACAATAGGCTACACATTAATAAAGCAAGTAAAATATACAAAAAAAAAATTTTTTTCAAACCACGCTTATAGCGCCATCTTGTGGTGAAATTTTAACTGATTCGACTATCAGTCGACTATAGGGAAAATATGACGAATCAGATTCGACTACGAAAATCCTTAGTTGAAGACACCCCTAATAATAATAATAATAATAATAACAACAACTCACCTTCACCAGAGGGGCCATTAATCCTGCAGGCAGGTCAAAGTAAGGAACATTGGGGACCAGACTTGGGTCCTCCTGAGTCACATGGGTGGGAGTTTGGCGTCTGATAGGGTGCGACTGGCCGTTAAAGCCGTGTGGCGGGGGACCAAAATCCGGGTGCTGGTTTCCAGCCCAGGGAGGATGTTCAGTCATAGCTGGAGGAGGAATCCTCTGATTTGGGTGATGGGGTGGCCCATGCGGACCCATATCTGTGAAAAAAAAACAACAAGTATTCAGGTTTAGTTTGGACAACCTCCAGGTTAATGACACATCAGGAGTGAGAAAGACGCCGGCATACCTCCAGGGAAGTCCCCCTGTGGGTAGTCGAAGTGATGTGGCGGGAAAGGGGGCCGATCGAAGTGATGCCGGGGTGGGAAGTCGTCCTGCATGTAGCGCGGGGGGAAGCGGGGGTTGAAGTTGTGTGGCGGAGGGGGCTGGTTGAAGGGGGGCGGCTGCTGGTGTGGCGGGAACGGACCTCTGAAGTGCGGCGGGCGCTGCATCCGGAATGGCGGTTCTCTCTGGTTCCAAGGCGGCTGATCGGGCTGATTGCTCCAGGGCGGCTGATCGAACTGTCCGCTCCAGGAGGGCGGAGGCTCGTTCTGCCCTCCCCACGGACCCCCGGGACCTCCATCTCGTGGGCTATTCCAGGGTTCCCGCTCATTCCACATACCTTCATGGCTGTTCCATGGAGGGCAGGGAGGGGGTCCTTGGCTTGGATCGAAAGGTGGCTAGGAACAGAAGCAGGGGGATTAGGAGGCGCATACAGTTTGTGCAAAATGGTGATTAAATAATTCCTAATGTAAAAAAAAGCCACTCACCGGATGCTGTGGACTCCAGCCTGGCATACCGTGCTGAGCTTCAAACCAACCAGGCTTCCCGGAGGGACCGTCAGAGGGTGGAGGATTGGAGTCGGGCCTTGGTTGAGCACCGTCGTAATCACCTGGAGGTGGACCGGTCATTGGAGGCTTCACATCTATGCAAACAGAACAGTACAACGCAAACGCTCAGTTACGGCTGCATTCACATCGCACATAATAGATCAGACTATAAATTAAAAGTAAGTCTATCCACATACAAATAATTAATTCTACAGACACACTACAGCAGGATCGACTGACCGGGCTGAGCAGGAATGGCCGGCTGGCTCCCGACATTCTTTTCGGGTTCCGACAGAGGTAACTGGCCGACTGCAGCCGCCCCGGGTGCCACGGCGACGCTCTGCTGCTTCACGTTGGCAATATAATCGTCGTGCTGAGACTTTAAGGTCTGCATTTGCTGCTGGAAAGAAATCTGCACCGGCTGCACAACAATCGCATACTCCGTGATCAGAGACGCCTACAGGTCACAAAGACACAGGACATACAGTACAGACTCATCACGGCTGTCTAAAAAGAGCAAACCCATATTTGTTTTTGACCAATCCAACGAAGAAAACATTGACATATATTAAATATATTTTATCGTCACTATGTCTTTGACATCATAACCTGAACTAAAGGAATGAGATCCATCGTTTAAATATTTGAACCGAGACGCCGCACCTGATACTGTCCCAGTCCCAGCGCCGGACTCTGAAGCTGCTGGATGGTCACGTCATCAAAGTAACCATTTTTCTCCCACAATTGTAGTAACTGTGCACAGAAACCAAGCGAATGATGTTAATACAACTCCTTTAAACTATGGTAAAGTCTGATTAGATTTTGACCATCATGGTCTGAACTAGCCGCCGCTTCGCAGTGACCGAAGACATTGCATGGCTGAACATACCCGTGTGATTTTCTGCTGCTTGTCTTCCTCCACAGCCAGGAAGCTGGTACAGTAAATGGGCACCACGACCTTCTGCAGGGCAGCCAGGAGATCTTTCTGGTTCTTTCTCTGGCTGTGAGGACATGATTACATAATAAAACAGAATTAAAGTTAATATAAATTTAATTAATATAAACATGGCTGTTTCTTTTCGACCTTATTTTAAACTTATGGAACAAAAGTAAAAGCACGCATCTAGAAACGTATATTAGTTACACTATACAGTAATTATTTATTTATTTACTACATCAACAGAGTAGTACAGAATTTATTCAAATAAATTGAGCGCAGGCTTTGTGGTTTAGCACGTTCTCCTCTCAGCATTAGGGATTCCCGGTTCGAATCCCCATCTGGGTGGAGTTTCCATGTTCTCCCCGTGTCGGCGTGGGTTTCCTCCAGGTTCTCCGGTTTCCTCCCACAGTCCAAAAACATGGATCAAGTCAATTGAGTTCTCCAAATTGCCCCATATAGAGTGTGTCTGTGTGAGTGAGTGTGTGCGTGCCCAGCGATGGATTGGCGCCCTGTCCTGGGTTTATCTGCCCGGCACCCGAAACGTTCTCCCCTGGATGGGCATGGGGAACCCCACCACGACCCTAATAGAGGATAAAGCGGAAGATAATGAATGAATGAATGAATAAATTGAGCGCAACTATTTATGGTGAGATATAATTGACGGAAAGAAATCATTATAAGACTGAGCAGTAAACAATACTGAATATAACAGAGCAGAAAAAAAACATATATTCTCTTAACCAATTTACAAATTATTAATTTAATTTAATTTTAAAAAAAGTCTCTGAATCGTAAATGATTATACCAGTGATGCAGGACATCGTTCATGAGATAAATGAGGTGCAGGCGCAGTTCAAAGTGGGCCGTCTCTACGGTGATGCGGTTGCGCAGGTGGAGAGTCATCAGTTCACAGTGCTGTGGGCTCTTGGCATTATTAAACATCCAGTTCTTGCCAGCCTGGACAAAGACGCATGACCGGTTACATTCAGTTGATCGTGACCGAGCGCGTTGTTGACCTCAGGAAGGAAACACTTACAGAGATGGCATCCTTAGTGCAGGTGTCGATGATCGGCTGGAGGAGGTTATCAAACTCGGTCATGTCCAGTTGCGTTTCCCCGAGCAGTTTCTGGATCTGCTGCTCCTCGGCGTGCGTTACAGCGGCATTCACCTGCTCCTTAAACACAGCAAAATGGAAACTCAGTACGCTTCACAGAGACGGGGGTCCGAAAGCTAAATTCAACAGATACAGCTCCATGAGAATCTACTCCAGGTGGTATGACGAGAAGAACCCCGGTTCTCCCAGTGAGGGGGGTTTGTTGCACTCATTATAGAGCATCTTAAACTCCGATTCATAATGAGAATAGACAAACTGCTTGTGGAAAGTTTATAACAGTGAGGCCACACTTTGCACTCGGCTACAACACAGATTTAAAAGTTATTATATTGATGATATAATTAAATTTTGTTTAAAATTTTTTAGACATAAAATTCATTTATTCATCTTCCACTTTATCCTCTATTAGGGTCGCGGTGGGGTTCCCCATGCCCATCCAGGGGAGAACGTCTCGGGCGCCGGGCAGATACACCCAGGAGAGGGCGCCAACCTATCGCTGGGCACACACTCACTCACACAAACATACTCTATATGGGGCAATTTGGAGAACTCAATTGACTTGATCCATGTTTTTGGACTGTGGGAGGAAACCGGAGAACCCGGAGGAAACCCACGCGGACACGGGGAGAACATGGAAACTCCGCCCAGATGGGGATTCGAACCGGGAATCCCTAGCGCTGAGAGGCGAACGTGCTAACCACTAAGCCGCCGTGCCGCCCAGACAAAAAATTGTCTGACTAAATAATCTAAATGTACCATTTAATTTAAATTTTGGGCCAAATAGCCCAATGTTGCTTCACCCAAACTATGATCCAGCAACTTCTTCTACATTTACATTACATTCGGTCATTTATTGGACGCTTTTATCCAAAGCGACTAACAAGATGAACACAGGGTTCATCACAACATCCCTGGAGCAATGAGGGTTAAGGGCCTTGCTCAAGGACCCACATTGGTAACTTCAGTGGACCTGGGATTTGAACCCCAACCTTCAGATTGACAGCCCAACACCCTAACCACCGAGCTACCACGCCCACAGTGCGTGACAATCTGCAGTGACAATCTCCTGGTTTGGCTTTCTCAGTTTAGTAAGTATAAATGTTATAATCGGCTTCAGAGTCAAGAAATTATAAAGCAATTAGACGCGACCTGTCTGAGACTGTGCATATTCTGCTCCTGCTGCTGTAGATTCCACTGACTCTGCTGGATGAGCTCATCTACAGACGGAGTGCTGGGAGGAATCGGAGGAGGCGGAAGCATAGTCATCGAGGGAGGAAGGTCCGGAGCTTCTTTACCCGCTGACTTACAAACCACTGTAATGTTAAAGACCACAGATTAACGTGAAAGAAAAAAAAAACAATCAAACCATCAAAATATCATTATTTTTTTTTTTTATAGAGGCTCGTTTCATGAGCCAACAGAAAATATACAAAGAGAACATAAGGTGGAAAGAAGGAAAATGACTTTGTTGAATCGTATTCAAAAGCAAAGCCATTCAGTGGGACTCTGAACATGCAATGGGATTCAAACATGCTATTTAAGTACATCATTTCTGACCCTGCGAAAGGAGCCCATGAAGGCTCCGGCAACAGATCGATAACAGAAAATAAACGACAATGAATAAAAAGAGAAACTGTCAAAAGACTCGTAGTCTTAGAGTTCGGTTTTAAACTGGATTTTGTTTCTCTCAAAAACAGAGTTTTATTACAGCATTGCAAACAGAACAGATCGTAAAAACCCTAAAAAAAACAAAAACAGGTGTATAATACAGCCCACTACAAACTCAATAAGGAATAGTCGATGATGCAGTAGCACTTGACACCAGGCAAAGTGCAACGTTTATAAAAAAATTAAAATAAATCAACTGTTTGTTCAGGCCGTAAATACCTTCCATTTTATATTCATCGTCATGAGATGTTGGATCTAAGAGGAAAACATAAGGCCTTAGACACAAAGAGGCACGATATCACACCAGTCCTGAGGCGCTGCTCACACACACACTGCATACGTACGCTGCTGCTGCTGCTCAATCGCAAGCTTGAACTTGTAGTAGCCAAAGAAGTCGCCTCCGAAGAGAAAAGAGAACTTCGGATTATCCTTCTGCTTCTCCATGGTCATCCTTTCGAACTCTGGCCCATTCCGGGCCACGAACTGCGCCAGTTTATCGATGACATTGCGAAGTTCTTGGTCTGTCAGAACACAAAACAAACGGTCATGAGTCTCCTCTTCTATGCACAATGATTTGCTATCAATCTGTAACTTGTGCTGAAGATCTGTAATAATCTACTGAACTGATCATTTTATATTGATCTATTATTATCGTTGTTATTAATGTTCCCGCGAGATTTATCTTTTTTTTTTTTTTTGGACCGTGCTTTTATATTTGAAGTGTGTATGATTTTGATAGGAACATTTTTTTCCAAGTTTATTTTTCTAAAACGGCCCACGAGCAAAGAAAACTGAATGTTGTAATTTGTTACTTTTACTTTTGTGGAAAAGAGTTTTTGCGTGTTCAGAGTTCAGGGATATTTTTATAGAGAGCAAAGTATATTAAGTTCTATAAAGTTTAAGTTTATTGTGGAACAATATTCCTGTCTGTTTTAATTTTAGTGTATTCAGTAAATGTTTACACTGTTCCGCCTACGACCGAAAGTGGGTTTTGAGTTTTGGTCCCCTGGTGCACTTGGGTTTGACACCCCCGCTTTAGGGGATCAGTGTGCTGCCTGGTTGGTAAAAAAAATAAAAAAAAGCCCAGTGTATGTTCAAAATTTTTTTTTTAGTTTAACTATTTCAGATCATTTGTGGCACAGCTTTAAGGAAAACTTTGGAAATCACTGAGTTATAAGATGTTAGTAAGATGTGAAAGGAAGGCATCTGTCTAAAAACATCTGGATGTATAGTACATTTACATTACATTCGGTCATTTAGCGAACACTTTTACCCAAAGCGACTTACAAGGTGAGCACAGAGTTAATCACAACATCCCTGGAACAATGAGAGTTAAGGGCCTCACTCAAGGACCCACAATGGTAACTTCAGTGGACCTGGGATTTGAACCCCTGACCTTCAGATTGATTGTCATTAAGACTTTAATAAAGAGGGGGGATAGGCAGGTTGATAAAAACGAGCATTAAGAGATCAAATCAAGACAATTAATACAATCTCTATGAAGATATGCTACAAGTTGGGGCCAAAAGTCAGAAGTGTGTGTGTGTGTGATAGTGTGTGTGTGTGTGTGGCAGCAGGAGCTCTGTGCTCTGTGTGTACGTATGGGTCAGATGAGCCTCACACTGACGTCATAATTGCTCACGTATTTTTTACACCCGAATGATAAAACACTGTATTATTTTGGAATTACGTTAGTGTGGATGTTCTGCCGTTCAGTCCACAGAACCCTGCAGAACAGGGATTTGAACCCCCCACCTTCAGATTGATAGCCCAACACCCTAAATGTAAACATATATAAAGATTGTCATTGAGACTTTAATAAAGGAAACAAAAGGCAGCATTAAGAGATCAAATTAAGAAAATTAATACAATCTCTACGAAGATATGCTACAAGTTGGGGCCAAAAGTCAGAAGTGTGTGTGTGTGTGTGTGTGTGTAGTGGGGGCAGCAGGAGCTCTGGGCTCTGTGTGCACGGATGGGTCAGATGAGCATCACACTGAAGTCATAATTGCTCATGTTTATTTTACACCTGAAGTGGTAGCTCAGTGGTTAGGGTTTGGGCTTTCAATCTGAAGGTCGGGGGTTCAAATCCCAGGTCCACTGAAGTTACCAATGTGGGTCCTTGAGTGAGGCCCTTAACTCTCATTGCTCCAGGGATGTTGTGATAAACCCTGTGCTCACCTTGTAAGTCGCTTTGGATAAAAGCGTCCAATAAATGACCGAATTTAAATGTAAATCATTAATTCATTCATTATCTCCCGCTTTTATCCTCTATTAGGGTCGCGGTGGGGTTCCCCATGCCCATCCAGGGGAGAACGTCTTGGGCGCTGGGCAGATACACCCAGGACAGGGCGCCAATCTATCGCTGGACACACACTCACTCACACACACACAGACACACTCTATATGGGGCAATTTGGAGAACTCAATTGACCTTGATCCATGTTTTTGGACTGTGGGAGTAAACCGGAGAACCCGGAGGAAACCCACGCAGACACGGGGAGAACATGGAAACTCCAACCAGATGGGGATTCGAACCGGGAATCCCTAGTGCTGAGAGGAGAACATGCTAAACCACTAAGCCACCGTGCCGCCCTAAATGTAATCAAATCAAGAAAATTAATACAAGATATGCTACAAGTTGGGGCCAAAAGTCATAAGTGTGTGTGTGTGAGTTTGTTTGTGTGTGTGTGTGTGTGTGTGTGTGTGTGTGTGTGTGTGTGTGTGTGTGTGGTGGGGGGGGGGCAGCAGGAGCTCTGGGCTCTGTGTGCACGGATGGGTCACGCTGACGTCATAATTGCTCACGTTTATCTGTACACCCGTAGGATAAAGCACCGCGATTTTGTTGTAATGACGTTGTTGTGGATGTTCTGCAGCTCGCAAACGAACACAGAACCCTGCAGAACGGTTCCACCGCGATTCCACTCAGCCTGCACTGTGCTAAGCTAATGCTAACCATGTTGGAAGCGCGAGCCCGTTGAACACATTTATTTAAAGCGATGTCGGATCGAACGCTCGCCTGTCGCGACTCGTCGCGTCGTGAAGGTCGTTTGAATTCGAGATCGTCGGATAGAAAATCGATCAGCGAAAAAAAAAATAAAGAAAGAGTCGCTGCGCAGTCTGAATGTGCTAACACGGCTAGCCGCGCGGCTAACAGTTACCTTCGGGGGGGGCGGAGATATCCATCCTGCTTTTCCGCGCAGTCGACGTTCTCGCCTCGCTGCGGTTCTGCCGGCTGTTTCGACAGAACAGAAGTTTCTCTTTGTTTTATTTCAAGCAGAATTTGAGAGATGAACTCCGCGCGAACGTTTTCATTAATTCATCCGACAGCGAAACGTCTAGCATCGTCGGCGCTCAGTTCTCTTCTTCGTTTGAGTCGAAAGAAAACTCGCCGTTGATTCGTATCGCCACCTTGTGTACAATGCATAATGTACAGCGCCATAATAATTCATCCATCCATCCATCCACGGGGAGGACATGGAAACTCTACCCAGAAGGGGATTCGAACCGGGAATCCCTAGTGCTGAGAGGCGAACATGCCAAACCACCAAGCCACCGTGCCGCCCGTCATGTATACTCATTCATTCATTCATTATCTTCCGCTTTATCCTCTAGTAGGGTCGCGGTGGGGTTCCCCATGCCCATCCAGGGGAGAACGTTTCGGGCGCTGGGAGGATACACCCAGGACAGGGTGGCCAATCCATCGCTGGGCTCACACAGTCACTCACACAGACACACACACCCTATATGGGGCAATTTGGAGAACCTTGGGCCATGTTTTTTGGACTGTGGGAGGAAACCGGAGAACCCAGAGGAAACCCACGGGGAGAACATCCACCCAGAAACTCCACCCAGATTGGGATTCCAACCGGGAATCCCCAGCGCTTAGAGGAGAACACAGTTAAACACAGCTAAACCACTAAGCCACCATGCTGCCCAATAATACATTCATTCATTCATTATTTTAAGTTCCCCATACCCATCCAGGGGGTCACTTTGCAGGCGCTGGGCAGATACACCCAGGACAGGGCACACACTCACTCACACAGACATAAACACACACTATACGGAGCAATTTAGAGCATTTAATTGACCTTGAATCCATATTTTTGGACTATTTGAGGAAAACCGGCGAACCCGGAGGAAACCCACACGGACACGGGGAGAACATGGAAACTCCACCCAGATTGGGATTCGAACCGGGAATCCCCAGCGATAAGGGGAGAACGTGCTAACCACTAAGCCACCATACCGCCCGACATAATAATAATTATATTCATTATTAATTTATAATACCTTTGGTACAATTGCTCTTACGTTTGTTTATGTTATCGTATCTTACAAGAACGCTGTTATTGGAACGCTTTCACAATTGCAGTGCTTTTTTTAGCTCTTGCTGTTTAAACCTCTGATTTACAAATTTAACATGTTATCAAACTCAGCAACCTCGAACCTTTCAATTGTGACCCCAAGATGGCGCTACAGCCTCTGCAGAGAACGTGCTACCCGTCTGAACCCAAGTGTGCACCCCTCCTAAAATCTCTGCAAGTTCGTGACAGGATTGACAGTAATCTTGTTATGTTTGCAAGCACGGGGTTCTTATGAGGACAGGGGTCGTTTCTAATTTTAGGTGCTTGGAGATGTGTTGGTGTTCCATCAAAAGATTAGATTGAAACCAGATTAAACACCAGCACTGATTCTTCCAACAGTTCAATTGAAGTGCTGCCTTTCTGTTTGTCTGATGTTTAAATGGCAAAAACAATCTGCTCTATATGATTTGTTTTAGCTTATTAACTCCAACAAGCTCTTCGCCACCAATGATTCCTCTGAGTTTCTTAATAGTTTCTAAACTCTTTAATTTTCTGTACAAAAGGCACCAATAAACAAGGCTTGGATATATTCATTCATTGTCCTATATTAGGGTCGCGGGGGGGGGGGGGGGTTCTCCATGCCCATCCAGGGGACTGGTTCGGGCACTGGGCAGATTCACCCAGGACAGGGAGCCAATCTATCGCTGGACACACACTCACTCACACAGACACACTCTACATGGGGCAATTTGGAGAACTCAATTGACTTGATCCATGTTTTTGGACTGTGGGAGGAAACCGGAGAACCCGGAGGAAACCCACGCGGACACGGGGAGAATATGGAAACTCCACCCAGATGGGGATTCGAACCGGGATTCGATCCCCAGTGCTGAGAGGCGAAGGTGCTAACCACGCCACCTTGGATATAAGGTCTGTAAATGCAACGTCACTGTAATTTACTGTATTGATTTTGGCGTATCGGTTTATAATACTGATTTTACATTCTTAAGGGTTAGGGTACTTGTTTACTACAGGGCTGGAATACTAATCTGGCATAACAGGCATTTTCCTGGTGGGCTGATGGTCCTCATGTGCCAATGCACTGAACCAATCAGCATATAGTTCGAAAGAGACACAACACAAGGATGGAGAAGAGCAAAAAGAACAGTCCAATAAAGTCATGCAGTAATCTACAAAATTATATGACACTTGTCAAATTGTCAGAGTATTGTCTGTTTTTTTCCCCCCAACTACCTGAAGCTTCTCCTTTAGCCTCGTCACTCAGCAGCAGAGCAGGGTCCGCCGTTCACTCCTGTACCTTGCTGAGGATATTTTGCAGCGTTATACAGAGAAACTGTTAGTAATTTAAATTCAAGTTCCAATAATTTATTAATATGATGCTTTTTACAATGGTACATTGTCACAAAGCAGATTTACAGTGTTTATAAGCCGGAACCCCCAAAGAGCAAGTGTTCTAAAGTGTGTTCTGAGTGTTCTAAAGATCCATGGCGATATCAGAATGGAATATTCAGTCGACACTATAGCCACGCCCCCTCACCTGCACCGATCACCTGCATACTGTAGAAAAAAATATCATTCAAATGCTTAAAGTTCTAAACTTCTCGTGTGGCTCTCCCCCGTGTTCATATACTAACGAGGGACAACATTAAAAAAAACACAAGTGCTTTAAATTATTATTCATTATTATTTTATTTATATCGTAACTTGCTTTATCTAATGACGAACTGGCACATTTAATCGAATCTAGCTTTGATGTTTACAACCAAAAACAAAGCGTGCCCCCTTTGCTCACTGAAGAAAAGAGGACACGGAAAAACTGGCGCCAGTCCCCAGATCCACCACCTATGCCCCCCTATCCCTGCCTGACCTCCAATTATGTCATGCGAAAAAGCTCTGCCCTGTTGAAAAGCACCCTCAATCAGACTTGATTAATTCCGCTCTTTTGCTTTATTATCCTGCCCGCAGAACGCGTTCATCTCTCAGCCTGTTAACTTGGACCCGGGGCCCCCTACAGCCATCAGAGGTCCCAGCCAAATAATAGAGAATGCCATTAATTAGTGGTTAGGGATTTAATTGTTTCTAATGAATACATGAAGTCTGTGCAGATTTAACACCAGCCTCCTCCGTGCTTTGGAGTCTTAGCTGTGATTTAGGTCAGATGTGTTTGTATATAGTATGTCGTATAATTAATAACCAAACTAAACAACTTTATCTTTGTTAATTAGTTCTATAGTGTGTGCGTTATTTTCATTATTGTTTCTTTCGTTATATAACTCTCTTGTCTGGTGGTGAGACCTTTACACTTTGTTTTCCGGACATTACTGTAAATTCTTGTTGTAATGTTTTAATAAGTTTTAATTCTTGTGTTTAACTTCTTGTGTTTCTATATTCATCGCCACTTCTTAGTCTCCTGCCACATGAGCGATTCATCTCTGAATGTTAAAACCCGGAACGCTCCCCACCCCAACACAGCCACTAATAACATAATAAATAAATAAAGTACGTAATTATGCAGATAACTTCTTGCTTGTACAAAGGATTTTCTCGATGGGCTGCCCTTTTCCCATGCTCTGTTTTATAGCCGTACAGCTGAACGCATGCCTAACCTCATGCCGACACATCCAGTGGACAGTGGCAGCCTGGTCTGCTCCTCGTCCCTAATCCCCCCCCCTGTGAACTCACCCTGGCCTGCAGGAAAGGGCTCTAATTGGGGGATTTTCTCCACCATTAGGTCTGATGAGTGTTTTCTCTCCTTTCTATCAAATCATAAAGACTTCCTCTCCACTCTGCAGAATGCTTCATGTTCATGCTGTCTTGGTGCCAACACACACTTGCAGACTTGGCACAGGTAAAAATTATATGTTGGCAATGTGCTAGAGTCTTCCCCGGCACTTAGTGAGTGGAACACCATGGGCAGCGATACAAACACAGCCACACACACATATTCACACCTTGGGGCAAGTGTCCTCAATTCACCCGATGGAAAGTTTTTGAGCCATGAGAGGAAACACCATTGAACATGGGGAGAACTTGCAAACACCACACTGAAAAACCTCCAGCTGAGAATGCAGGGGTGAGAAAGCAGCCCAACGAGTCCTCTCACCTTAGAAATGAAATATTCATAAACTGCATTCTATAATTTTTTTTAAATTTAAATAAAAACTCAGTATTCACTTCAGGATCATTGCCAAGTGAGAATGATGCTGGTCTTAAACTTTGCTTTTGGGATCTGGAGACGTTTGGTGGTGAGACATCTCTGCGGTGTCCTGTCTCCCAGGTGAGGACAGGACCAGTCAGGACAGAGCATGTGATGAAGCATCAGCGGATCAGTGGGGAATCAGGGAACCCAGAGGCCCCGCAGCACTCAGAGAACCCTGATTGATTGGAGCCTCATCTTCCTAACGGTCTGGCAGCCTGCCACCAGTCTGTGGTGTGAAAGTGAGAGAGAGAGAGATGGGAGAAGAAAAGTGGGCAAGAGAAAGCTTGATATTTACCTCTATATACACCTTTTATAGATTTGTTGAACACTTTTCCTCTAGATGTCTGTTTTAAGGTCTTTAAAGAGAAGAAAAAACAAAATAAGCTTTAAAACAATGACCCACTGGATGGTTTAGTCCAATCACGGAGCGTTTTAACAACCAGTAATGCTACATTTACATTTAGTCATTAGCAGACGCTTTTATCCAAAGCGACTTACAAATGAGAACATCACAAGTCAGTAGTTATGAAGAAAACCATCTATACTGTAAAATCATCAAACCTGATTGTTATTTGATGCTGCTTTTTTTAAAAAAATTATTATTATTTTTACAACAGGTATTTGTTAAAAAGATGCGTCTTCAGTAGTTTCTTAAAACTGCCGATTGATTCTGCCTAACGGACAGAGTTGGGAAGATGGTTCCACCATGTTGCAGTGGTGAACGCCACGGAGTGAGAATCAGCTCCTCGGTGAGGTGGATTCACCAGGCGGCAATCATCACCGGAGCAAAGTGAACGAGTCGGAGTGTATTTTGAAAAGATAGAGTGAAGGTAAGAGGGGGAAGATCCAGAAATGGTTCTATAGGCCAGAGTCAGTGACTTGTACTGAATGCAGCTACAGGGAGCCAATAAGGAGAAATGAAAGACTGATAAGATGATTGCTCATTTTGCTTGATACTACTTCTGAAATCCAAATAAAATATCATCAGCATGTTATTCCCTTTTTTTTTAAACAATATCTGATTAACATGTATAAGTAGTGCTGATAAAAAAAACAAAAAAAAAAACGGCCTTTAAAGGGCGCACAGTTTAGTTCACCGAGTTGTTGGGTGACTGTTGGTTTCTTTCTTTGTGCCTAAAGAAGCCTAAACAAAAAGGACGTTTGGATTGTGTGAGCTGAACGGCTCTTTGCACGTAAAGATCGTTACTGAGAGCGCAGTCTGCCAACTGGTCTTTTCTTCTTACAGGCACTGAGGCGAACGGGCCTTTTTTCTCCCCGACTCGTCATCCCCCTGCTCCTCTCAGTCGCCTGACCTCCGCTGAGGACAGTTCGCTGCTCTTTTGTGTCTCTCAGAAGCCACCTGAGGACATCAGTCAGACCCAGTAATTAAGACGTAATCACCTTTAAGCAAACTAAGCTGCTGTTAGGTTCTTCCTGGAGTCTGTCGTGGGCCAGGAAATCTCAAACTCTCGTGGTACCTTAAATTACGTCCTGGCTTCGTTTAATATTAATATATTTGTGCTGAAAGCGAGGAAATACTTTTTTGAGAACGTCATGGATCAGCAGCGCTTAAGACACGAAACCAAAATACATCAGCGTCTTTGTTTACAAAGTATAAAAAAGACTGAATGTATATAGTCCTGTTTTAATAATTAAAACAAAATGAAGTGCAACAATTAAACATTAAAAAAATCTTTTCTTTCCGTTTGTCTTTTGGATTTTTAAGTAAATTAGAGTTCTGTTTCTATTGTAGTGTTCGAAACTGCTTTTATTGTAATCTTGACTTTTTGTCTGGTCCAATTAATTAATATATATATACACTATATATAAGTATTAAAACAGACATCTTAAACATTGAGTTCAGGTGAGTTGGGTGTGGAAGAACTTGAACAGCGATCGTGAGTCTGTTCCTCCATGGTCACCTCTCACAAATACTGTTCTGGTTCAATGGGCAGAGATCCTGCCCCCCCCCCCAACACACACACACACACACACACACACACACACACATGCCAAAACATTGTAGAAAGCCTTCTTTAAAGAATTATTAAAGCTTCTGCTTATGTTATGTGCAGGTGACCCAATATATTTATTTGCATAATAAAAAAAAACTCTAAAATTATCATGATTTATATATTTCCTACATGATGGAGCATGTCTCTTCTACATATCACCCCGCTCTTCACACTGAGCCACAAGAGCATTACTCCTGATTTCTTTGATGTTGATGTTGGTTTCCTAAAAATGTTGTGGAAATGTACATACAATTCAGTTTCCTCCTAAATTAACAAAAAAAACCCTGATATTTTGTGATACATTGATTGATAAAGGTAGACATCCAGAGCCGACTGAAAAAATATATACTGTATATTTAGTTCATCAATGTTCATAACATTCACAGTTTTATTTCTTCAGTAAGGGCTGCGTTGGAACTGTCACTTGAATTCCTTTATATTTCTTGCCCTTACACAGGCCATTAAACAAAGGCTCGGTCCCGTCACATGGGTTGCCAGGTTTTGTCCATGGAGTGAATGTGTTCCTTGGCTTTCATCCTCAAGGCGGCGATGCTGAAGCTACGCTGGTCCACTTCCTCCAGTGGGAATTTCTCTGTGAAGACCGATGGGCACTGATAGGGTGGCGGGGGCATCGGCTGGACACCCTGACCCATGGCTTGAGAAGGGTTCAGGAAGCCGTGGCTCTGATATCCGGCCTGCAGGCCCTGCACAGGCCCCATAAAGTCTGGAATACTGTGCACCGGTGTGGCGCTGGCGAGGGGTGACGTTAGCCAGGGGTCCAGAGGCAGCGAGTTACCTACGGGGCTCAGGCCGGTGTGCATGGAGGGTCGGCTGAAGGACAGCATGGGTGAGTCGTGGAGCTTCACCGCGTTGCCGTCCAGCTTTTCCTGACGCCTCCATTTGGCACGCCGGTTCTGGAACCATACCTGGATTGAAAATAGTACTTCAAGTTAAGTGCAGGTTTATGGCTAATAAGTGTAAACAAAAATAAACCAAACCCTATTTCCATTTGGTACCTTTTCACCAAAATACTTCATATCATTTATCTCAATTACATATACAAGTTTACATATATTGATACGGTTTACATTCATTATACATAGTTTCTGCTACATTTAACATTTGATATATATATATTGTATCTATTAACGCCCACCTGTACTCGGACCTCGGGAAGGTTGACCTTTAAAGCGAGTTCCTCTCGGCTGTACACGTCGGGGTAGTGAGACTTCTCGAAAGCCCTCTCCAGCTCATGAAGTTGGTACGTGGTGAAGGTGGTGCGGTTTCGCCTGTGTTTCTTCTTCGGCTGCTCCTCGTCCACCTCTCCTGGTGATTTCCCATCGCTCTCGGCTGATTTCCAAATGTCTTCCTGCTCGGCCTCAAACTTGTCGGAGAAAGTTTCGGCCTCTGCTCGGCAGGCGACAGATACGGCATCATTGTAAGAGGAAACACTATCGTAAGTTTGATTCCTCATAAAACTGTACAAAGATGCTGCACATCACAAACCAAAGGTAAAAAACAAGAAAACTCACTTTCCAACTTCTCTACGTCTGCATCTCGCTAAATTTGCTCTTATTGTCTTAGTTTGTTATAAAGCCTTACATTACATTACGCATCCTGCAAATGTAAACAACTTATTAAAGAAAGTGATCCAATGGGGTACAGTCAAGCAAATTACAGTCGACTACAACACTGCTGCTCTTAACTAACAAATGCAGAATTTTACTGATGGAAATGTCGGAGCTGCGTGAATGTCTGAGCCCTCTGTGCTACGTGTCCACATGAGCCAATATTCCTGCAGAAGTATTTCAACACCGTTGGGAAACAGTGATCGATCGGCTGAGCTCCTGTTATGGCCAAAAACTTTGCTTCAAATAGCAGAAGACATTACTGAATATAGTATAAATGCATTCTGAAGGGAAAAGAAAAGGGACCCTTTCATTAAGCCCACTTGGTCTTTTGAGTCTGTGCTCATTAAGAGACTATGGCAGACAATGCATTAACACAATGGAGAGGTCAGGGCCAGTTCAGGGATCACCACGCTGCCTGTCAGGAGCAAGACTCCTCAATAAAACTGCTCAGACTTACTGGCAACTTAAGGTGACCCTGACCTGAGCCCTGTTTCCTAACATCATCGTAAAACACAACTTAACCGTTTGAGAGTGTTCGATGTAATGCTCACTCTACCAAAAGAGAAGAAAATTTCTATCCTGATGGAAGTATACGTTCATAAAATACCATAATGCTTGAAGGTGTCGACATTGCATAACATTCGCAGTGTATATGATAAGTGAAGCAAGATATCTGAGTTGGCATTATGGTGACCTGCATGTGAATATGAATTATTATGTGGGTAACAAGATTGACTGCTAGTCAGAATTCTTAAATATTATAATTACATTCTTTTTTATTAGTTTATTAGTAAAGTTTTGTATTTAAGAAAATAAAGTGGGCTAATGGGTGGCACGGTGGCTTAGTGGTTAGCACGTTCGCCTCTCTGCCCTAGGGATTCCAGGTTCGAATCGCCATCTGGTTGGAGTTTCCATGTTCTCCCCGTGTCCACGTGGGTTTCCTCCCACAGTCCAAAAACATGGATCAAGTCAATTGAACTCACCAAATTGCCTCATATAGAGTGTGTGTGTGTGTGTGTGTGTGTGTGTGTGTGTGAGTGAGTGCCAAGCGATGGATTGGCGCCCTGTCCTGGGTGTATCTGCCCAGTGCCCGAAACGTTCTCCCCTGTATGGGCATGGGGAACCCCACCGCGACCCCACTAGAGGATAAAGCGGAAGATAATGAATGAATGAATGAAAGTGGGCTAATGTATTTTGATTTGTTTTCTTTAATTATACATTTATAAAACCTTGGCTGTCACCTTTACTTTATGTAAATAATTATTTACAATAATTAAAAGATGTGAAAAGAAGCCATTTTTTAAGAACAACCTTTGAAGAAAGTTTAAGAAATTTCCATTAGGTTCATTCAACGTTACAACAAGTTATATTTTTACAAAAAAAATAAAATAATAAAAATCGAGAGCCATAAAACTTACCATGAAAAGTGAGCGGTTCTGAGTTTTCCCTTAAAGCTGCTGTGCTATAGCTTTGCACCATGTCCTCTCGCTTTTCTGACTCCCCAGGACTTTCTTCTTCATCTGGTACAGCATGCACTCCATGAGTGAGTAAGGGCACTTGGTCCTTCGTAAAGCCCAGGATGACATCGATGCTGTGGATGTGGGTGTTGACAGATGCCACCGCTCCTTTCACCATCTCGTGGAAATTGCCTGGTGAGGGGCAGCTGTCATCCACCATCTTCACAGTATCTAGTGACAAATGCATCCGAATGCTGGCAGAATGCTTTCCAATGGAAAAAAAACAAACAACAACAACCAGCCTGGTGGAAGTTTCTCCTCCTACTTTTGACCTAACAAACACAGAAGACCAGAGAACAACAACTTCAACATAATGCTTTTAAGAAGTAAAATATTACCTTAAGCCTGATTAAATTGTGCCAATTTGCAAATCATCCTGATGTTAAAATCAGTGTAGAAAAATATCTTCATTAAAAAAAAAACTTGCAACATTAAACACTATTTAAATGTCTTTATAGCTCTCATACTCTTCAAAATATAAAAATAAGAATAATAAAAATATTGTGCAAAAAGCCTCAAATACAAATTTCATTTGTAAACCTGTAAAACACCTAAAGATTATTTCATTTATGTATTTTTATTATTAATTTAATATAATACAATAATGGCCTTCTTAAAATTCAATATGACTATTAATTTTTTGTATAGTAATATGTTCGTTTCGGTCGGTATAACACGGTGTACTTGAGAACGCGTCATTAATGCCAACGTCCCAAATTACTAAACTAATTTACTATTCACTAAATCTAACGTTCCCTTGGTAAGTAACTGTAGGGTACAATTCTAGCACACTTTTAATTGCGATTCGGAACAAAAACTAAGTTACCTGAAGCCAGCGGGTTCCGACGGTTCAGGCGAACACCGATCAGAAATGTTATCTTAAAAACTTCAAAAATTAAAAATCATTAGATAAAAGTATAAGACCGCAGATTATACAGATCAGTTTGTGCTTTTAAGCAAAAACCGTAAAACTGTTAAAAAAAATCCCAAAAGTTGTTCACCAACGAAAAATCTAATTGTTGCTAAATATACAGCGTATAACATAAAAAAAGTATATAATTTGTTTCTCTTGCGTTAACCACTAAACCTAACTAAGAACCAAAGTCATCTCTGACTAAACAACTGCTTTCGATTGATGTTAAGAACGCTTTCACGACCGCTATTTACTGACCAATAGGCTTAAAGTGAATTTTCAGAGCCCTGGACAGTGACCAATAGAAACGCTCCCATTTAATTAAGGGCGTTACAGAATACATATTCCATCTTTATGTTTTCTTGAAGCTGACGGACCTCATTCTCATGTTTAATCAGGATTTACAACAACAATTCTACTTTTAAAACTTCCCCAAAAATATAATGATTTTTAACTAATGTCCTAAAACGTGTCAATAGGAAACCGATGCTGACTTTAAAATAAGATTTGTTACTTACCATGGGAGTATTATTTATTTTACAAATACTGTCCATAACTACAAAATAATCTAAAGCTATTAAATAATATAATATTATTAACCTATATAATATTTCTATAGGGATCTGGGGGGAAAAAAAGTCTGGAACTAATGAGCTGTCAGACAACAAACCTGCTGTGAATGAAAGTGAATATTAAAAAAAAGGGATAGAGTTTAAAAACGATTTGAGGAAAAAAAAAAAGACCTGGGTGATGTAACAGGATTGTCATTAAAATAAGAAATACCGGCATTTGGAATTGACAGTGCACTGCTTTTGCAGCATGGAATCAGTTCACACACATTTTCGAGTAGCATGTGGTGTATCAAACAGTCAAAAGTATTTAGACAGCCATCACACATTTAAGAGCTTAGATCTGATTTGACGTCTATCATATGAGGACCAGTGTTCAACTTTAAACAGGAACTTTAAAGGGAGTTTGTGCAGCCCTTGTGAACAGGCAACGATTTGAACCCTGTCTCTAATGAGGATAAAGAAGATTTCCTGTGACCTCAGAGAAACCTAAAGATAAGTTGAAGAAGCCCGGCTCCCTCTTATTAGGTCACTTAACATGAAAAATGGACTTAATTCAAAGGATGGTTCCCTTTGTACAAATAAATCAGAACCAAAATGCAGCGTGTGTATGCTTTTGTTAGGTACATTTAGCTAATTTAACAAGCTCGGAAAAGTTACAGCATCCCAAATAACCAACATCCAATTAGGATTAGATGTCGGGACTAATTGTACCACTTTAAGATTTTGAATTTGAGATTTTAAACAATAATGGTTTAAATTTAACAGCATTATTTAATGGTAGTTGTTGTAATTAACTTTCTTAAAAACCATAGTAAATTAGTATAATAAACAATACAACCAAATGGGTTAAAGGTCTGCAAATAATTAAACGAAACAGAATTAACTTTGTAGTTACAGCACTTTAGACAGTAATTAAGACTCTTCTTCTTCATCATCAGGGTTCTGATGCAGGCCGCTTTAAACTTGAGACAGGATTATTTCTGTAAGTTACAAATTACAAAGTGCTGCTACAGTGCATGTAAGAACGTCTTTGTTGTTGTATTAAATTATAAATTTGTTTAAGTAAACTTTTAAACTTGGGTCTGTGACAGTAGGACATCCATCTTCTACCCAACTGTAGACTGTCTGCTAAGGATTATTTCTCTATCTTGGCTCGGAGTCATACCTTGTAAAGACCATTGAATACCTAGAAAGCTCTACAGTTTATCCAGAATTCAGAGGTTCACGTGTAAGGTGTACTGGAGCATGTCACGTGGAGAAGGTTATGGTCAGAGTTCAGTAAGCAAGTTTTAAATGATCTTATTAATTAGATTACATTTATTTTATCCATTTAAATGATTAAACTGTTGTACTTCAGCTGCTTATTTATTTTTTTTAAGGATTAGTGCTCCCTGAAAATCTGTGGCCAGATCCACTTCACACGTTAGAAATGAGTCAAAAGGATTGTGGCAATTACTCCATCATGTTGATATATTCTCTCAAAGTTCTTTGCTTGTTTTCTCATTATGTTAATTGAGTTGAAATTAGCTAAGGTGCGGTGCAGTTATCAAGCAGCTTAGTTTTATCAGATGACAGAGTAATTCCTTCTGATCCTATTAGTGACAAAGCAGCTAACGGTTAGAGGTCCAGTGTCAGAGCAGTAAATGGGGGGGGGGGGGGGGGTTAAAAAAGTTTTAAAATGGCGTCTCATAGTGTTTTCTTAATCAGTTTTTAAAAATAATATTCCTACAGTTTCTGCCTACAAATGTAAATTAAATAAATATTGCTCAATTATTAATGTTATTTTAAATTTAATTTTCGTTTGTTTTAAACTTTAAATTCGTATCAGACAAAAAAATGCAAAATATGTAAACATTACATAAACACTGTTAGATATACATTTCAACAGCAAAAATTCATTTACACTACAGGAATGATTTAATGTAGCCATAGTTGGGCCTCAGATTGCCACCTCGTGGTCCGTGGTGGTAGTGCGGCTACAGAAAAAAAAATTTTTGTTTGCTAATTCGTAACGCTAGTTGTTTCTAACCCACATCAAATTTTGGTTATACATAAATCCCTACAGCTTACTTTTGGTTCTTTAATTTTAGTCATGCTTATTCTTTCTTATTAATTTCACGAGGTGTTGGTCTGAAATTGGTCAACAAAAAAAAGTTCAAAAATAAATGTGAACGCTTGATTTTAGAGTTTGCACAAGTCCTGTATCTTAAAAGGTACTCTCTGCTTTCTTGCTTTACCTGACATCACCCCACACACACTTTATTTTGCACTAGGCCTGCGAGTGTAAGCCACAGATAAGCACATAAGACTCTTCCGTCATGTTATTAAGGCCAAGAATTAAGCTCATTATCCAAATACCTAATCAGAGGACTGACTTTTATGAACACATGTACTTTTCTGCTCGGGGTATTGGGTTAAAGTGTTAAATAAATAGTGATAATCGACAATCAGTGCTACAAGGGATTGGTCACACTTTAATTAGTTTTAGCTAAGCTCATAAATATCCAACCAGCCAGATTTATCGAACAAGTGGAAAACTGCTTAACAGACCAGATCTCAGGTGCACATCAAAAAATATATACAGCACTCAATGGAAGCTTTAGTTGAAGTGATGGTAAAATTGTGTGCTGTCTTGTTTTAACTTTGTTGACCTTAGAAGCGTGCAGGTCACAAAGGAGATAAGAAACCTGGAGAGCACATAAGCTTAAACCTTCTTCCTCAACACCTCATCCGATTCCCTTAAGGACATTACAAGAAAAGCATTTCTCTGAAAACACTGACATACTTTGGCAAGTGAAGAGCTGATAAGTGGACTCACCTGTCAGTCAAATGTAATTCCTCCCACAACAGGCCTGATCTGAAAAAGTAAAAGAGTAAAAATTAGATGCCATATGTGCAGATGATACCAAAAAACCTAGTATAGAAATAAAAATGTTTTATAAACCCCCTGCTGTTTCCATGATTAAATTTCAGTAGCTCAACTGTTGCAGCAAAAGCAGAACGATTTATGTTTTGTTGCAATTACAAGGTTCTTCGAAAACATATGAACAGCTGCAGTTAACCTCATAATAATTTAACGTACGTCCATCAGTATTCAGAGGTTCACACATTTAAAACTACATCACAACTTTTTAGATGTTTTTTGAAACCATCTCTTTTATTTTTTATAAAAGACTATATTTAAAAAATAATTATCAGTGAATGCATATTTTAACTAAGTCTCAGAGACATACATATAAATATATTTGAATAAATGTGAGGTTGTGTCAAAGACACACTGCAAACATCTCAAGGTGTCATCCCACACCGAGTTTTCTCCCTTTAGTTCTTAGTTCAGTTGGTGGCACAAAGAAACGTGCAGGGAGTTGCAAACATAACACTACCGAATTCTTTACATGCACAACACTAATGTCACACACTTGGGGTGATGACATTTTAAAAGTAATGTTATAAGAGCTGTGACAGCAGACCTGTCATTATCTTCTCCAATCACCTGATTGTCTTTTTTTTTTTTTTATTCGTCCACAAAACATATAGAAGAGACAAAAACCTTTATCATCCAAAGCCATTTCTGGTTTCCTGAGACGTAATCCATAAACACACTTCTTTATCGCTCAGAATTTCTTTTTACTGTGCCTGTTGAGGGATTACAGTCCTGTCAAGGAAGATTATCAGAGCCTGAATCAAAGAAGAATAATAAAAAAAAGATCCTTATTTTAATCTCACATTCGTGTAAAACAAGGTCCGCCCCGCATCTATACACACACAGACACGTATATGTAACTACACAGCTTACAGTGTGACAACAGACAGTTGGTGTAAAGACGAGTGAAACAAAATAGCTCTGTGATCATGTTATGTTTGTGAATTCACTTTAAAGGAGTAAATATTATGTTAAAATAAAACACGGTATAAATACAGTTATCTTGCTTATATGGGCAAATTACGTAAACACATCAGCCTGTATGGGATAATAAGAATCAGACATCTTATTTGTCAGGACATATCCATAACAATATTATGGTTTTCAGTCATGACGGCACAGAAAATCCTGATAACAATTTTAATTTGGTCTAGATGAGGCCCACATCACCATTTTTATCTGACTCAATCGTTGCATGGGATGGCGGCACTTTAGCAGACCGCTCTCATTTGGTCATTGCACTACTCTGTGGAAAGGCACTACAAATCCAGACCCACGGGTCGAGCTATGCTGCGGTGTGCTATGAAAAAACACAACCGTGATTCAGCCTGTGGCAAAAAAGGTTATTTTAGGAAGGGCGTTAAATCTCTGTATCCCAAAATCTTTGTGAGATTAATAAAACATTATCTGCTTTGACCAACAATACAAACATGTATAAAAAAAACACAAATTAAACAGACACAACATCTTTTAAAGTAAGGAGCACAGTACACCAGCTCTGCTACATAGCATGTGGGTGCAAGAGGGATTAAAGTGTACTTGTGATTAATACCATGCCCCGCCCCTTAAGAAGACGGACAGTTTTCAAATCTGCAAATATGTTTTTACTTTTAGACATGTTCTCTTATTTATTATTAGGGAAAGTGAATGCATCATCTTTACACATGTAACAAAGCTCTGGCTCATGCAGAGGAAGGAAAGGCTGATAACAAAAACAAAATGTAATGCAGGATTTGACATCACAGGACCAAAAAAGTTAAAAAAAATAAAATAAAAAAAACCAAATATATATATATAATATAAATAATTATCTTAATGGAATAAATTTTCAGTCCAGGTTCTTTTTGAGAATCTAGTGCGTACTGAGTTCTGACCCAGTTCTGATGAGTCAGATAATCTGCTGTTGATTGGCCTTGGTTAAAGGACATACATTCTTAGAGCAGATGTTCTGGGGGAAAAGCGGATAGTGCTGAACAATCTTATGTCATTCTAGATAAAGAAAAAGCTTTGCATGGATCAACCAGCGAAAGTAATTGCACACTTATGAAGAATAAAACTCAAGATGTCATCCACAGCTCAGCTTTTTGCAAGACAATTACAATTATGAAGCAGAAATATCCATGTGATTTTCGTCTTTAATCCCACAAATGGTCTCTGTTTTTGGCTTACCATCTTCCTTCTGTTTTCTTATGGCTTACCATCTTCCTTCTGTCTTACCATCTTCCTTCTGTTTACACTAAAAGGAGCCAGAGTGATTTTTATTTAGATGAAAACGTCACTCTGAGTGCACACCGTTCTCTACAACAGAGGGATTTGTTCTGCATTTTCACAGTCCATAATAGAATTTCACTTTTTCCCGTTTCCCGTTGATGTTAAATTCTCATGCTCAATCCAAGTAGTGTTGTAGGGGGTGTTAAATCTAATTCCAGCACTCAAGAAGTGAATGATGTCATCGTGATGTCATTCTAAATAAATTAAAACAAGTCTACAGACTGCATTTCCTGTCAATGGATCCTCTGCAGAAACACAGAAAAGTGTCATTGTTTGGTTGAGCTGGTGTCACGACTCTAAATCGGGCTTATGTTTGTTCATCTCTGCCTGTAGGCGCTCTTTGAGTTTATGGAAGGTTGGACGATTCTTGGGCTCTTTATCCCAGCAGAGCATCATGAGTGCATACACGTCCGAAGGACAGTCTTCGGGACACTCCATGCGATAGCCCTCCTCCACCTCCTTCTTCACCTGTTTCACAGTCTAGGGAGAAACAAGAAATATTACAAATACAGGATATTACACACTGCAGATGCAAGCTATAGAAGCAGATGGAATGATGAAATCAAAATAAAGTAAAGGTCGGAGGACCATGGAGGCTTTATGACCTCCCTCCCTCTAAAAATGTCTTTATCACAAAATGACTTTTTTTTTTTAAAAGTGAAAAACAGCACACAGAGTGACCAAAATTAAACCAGCATCAACTCACCATCTTGGGGTACGGCTGCCTCCCATATGAGAAGGCCTCCCAGAGAAGCACACCATAACTCCAAACATCTGACCGTGTAGAAAATTTCTGAAATACAGAGACAAAATAAACCAAAAAAAATAAAAATTCCACCTTTAACCATATTTAAATTCATTAAAAAAAAAAAACTTTTTAGTTTTTGTCATATGCCACATGATATAAGCTGCAAATAATTGTGAAATCTTTAAAGCAGCTTTGTCTTTCATCACATAAAGGCAAGGTTCACTTTAAACGTCAACAGGGATTCGCTCACATTGTTGTTCAAGGCCTCTGGAGCCGTCCATTTCACCGGCACCTTTGCATTGTCGAAGCTCTGATGATTGATCTTAGCGAGACCAAAATCACTGATCTTAGCTATGTTTTCATCGGAAATGAGAATGTTCCGGGCAGCCAAGTCCCGGTGGACAAGCTTCTTCGACTCCAGATATTCCATGCCTTCACACACTTCTCTGGACACGACAGGAAAACATTTGTTTATAAGCTTCACAAGCCATTTATACACACAGGAATTTAATAAATTATAATTTATTATCTGACTTTGTGAATTTGCATTTTGCTTACAGTGCATATTGCAAGAGGTTGATTGTAGTGACAGCTGTGCGCCCTCGTGAGCGCAGAAGATCCACCAGACTACCCTGCCATAAAGCATCATCACTACAGATCAATAAAATGCGACACAAACAGACCAACACACCACCAGATTTTGGTTAATGTCCACAAATAGGTTCTCTCCTTCAGCTGCAATGAAAATACGTTTGTTTGTTGCTGATCCCACGGACGCTGGATGTTGGATAATGATGGAGGCTTTATGCAAACCTGCAAGCTCTTATTAAGCTTACACACTTCATAGAATTTAATAACTCTATACACATAAATTTTGTTATGACCGTGGCTCTGTGTATGTTGAGTCTGAGCGAGCCGTACCTTCCCCATGAATTCGGTGACAATATAAAGGCCGTTGTGTAGAATCACTCCCAGCAACTGGACCAGATTTTTATGTTGAAGGTTTCTGGAGAGGAATACACAGTTTCTATAATCAGATCAGACTCTGTATCCCATGTGATCGAATGTATGTCACCCATTTGGCAAACATTAGCTGTCTAAGAAACTCACGTCATGACCGCGGTCTCGTCCATAAAAGCCTGGGCGGTGACATCGGACTTTATGTTTTTCACGGCCACCTTCCTGCCCATGTACTCTCCCTGGAAGACAGCTGAAAATAAAAACGTAAGACCTGTCAGTACTGCGGCACTGAAATACAATCCCTAAAGCTTGGTGGAAATAGGTTCATGGGTAATAAAAAGAAAATCTAATTAAAAGGTCATACTAATTCATTCATTTGTCAAATCCTTAATTATTTTTGTCACAGCACAAAATAAGCATCGCATTACAATCAGGGGACATATGGTACATAATTTATTAACACGTAAACAGGAAATTCATTTTTTCATGCATGAATGCAATGGTTCTTCCCACATCATTGCAAGAGCATGTGATGTCAATAGATGTACTTTTTTACATCCTTAAGTTGTAGACTAAGAGAGAGGTCAGTGTGCTATTAATGCCACAAAAGTGTTTCCCCACACACACACACACACATTCATGAAAAAAAACTATTGCCATAAACTATTGCCACAAAATTGAAGGTGTTACAATGTTACGAATGTCTTTCCAGTTTTAGCATAAATATTAAAACGTAGAGAACGATCTTTAACAGGTCGTTAGAACATCCACATTACGCTGGTTAAGCTTAAGAGATATAACCAGTGTTATAAGTCATACGTTTGCTGCCCTCTTGTGGCCAAAAAGAACAAACATTCAGCGTAATGGTGAAAAATGTAAACCAACCTCCAAACTCGCCCTCTCCAATACTCACTCCCAGAGTTAACTTCGAGAGATCCAGCAGCCATCCGGCTAAAACAGGGGGTGAAACATTATATTCAAAATTACATTCAAAAATTCAACCTGTGTCATTATTTTATTACAAATGAATGAAAAAAAAAGTATTAAATTAGGTTGTCAGAGTGCAACTGTTACTTTTGGATAGCTGCAATGCTGCGGATTTGGTGCCTTCCTTCTCTTTGGGTGTCTGCAGCAAGGTCGCAATGTTCCCTTTATTCTTAGAGTAAAACTAAAATAAGAAATTTATAATTAAACACACACACACACACACACACACACACACACACACACATACATACATACAAGTTTGCGTCTTGATAACTAAACACTGTGAATCTCGCAAAAATAAATAACCAGAACAATTTGTAATGGACACTATCCTGGTAAGGACAGACTTTGTGGTCAAGTTTGTCACATTGTCAGGAAATGACATTATGAGAGGAAATGGTGTGTAACTGAGATGCCCATAAACATAGTTGAGGTTTGGCTGCTTCCTGATTAAGTTTAAAAACATTCTATTTACTTAATAGATACAGTTTGGAGAAGTTTAAGCAGCAATAATGTAAATCCCATTATTATTACTATTATTATTATTAAAGTTGATCCTAAATCATACACGTTGCTGTAACCAATGTAACATCTAAAAAGACATGGTATTTATTAGATAACGTTGAGGACAGAGGTCCAGTGTTTAACCCCTGGAAACTTTTGGATGGAGAACAAGTTGTGTCTTCTGTGATATAAAGTATAAAGGGATGGACTACTGGACTATGGGTTAGATCGATGGGTTTGATCTATAGACGCAAGGGTGGAAGGATGGATTAAGTCGATGGATGGATGAAGAAAAGGTCAGATGAAATGAACGGGGGATTGATTGAAAGATTAAAGCGATAACTGGAGAACTTTATTTATCCATAAGGGAAAGGGATGTCTTTTGTTAGACAGCGTCTTACCTCCACCATATCGATGAGATTGCAGAAATAGTCTTTGCTATCGATGGTCAACTTGGAATCCTTGTAGATGACGTGGTAATGAAGAACCTCATTCTTATAGCTCACACACAGCACATAGTCACCAGGATGCCTTATGGACTCACGTACCAGGAACATGCCGTCCATCACTGGCTGCAGTTTACTGACTGCATCTGGACCGGAGATCTTCCCATGAAACCAGCTAGAAAAAAAAAAAATTATAATCAAAGCAAGATTCTAATATACTGTACAACTGGAGCATTGGTATATATAAATTAAAAAAAAGCATTTTATTAAAAGTTATACTTAAAAAAATGAGAGTCGATGTTAGACATTTCGAATATTTAATGTAATGTTAAATACATGAAGCCTATAATAATCAAAAAATTTTAAAGTTGTTGAAGTAAAGTCATAAAAATAATGAATTAGTTGTATTAGACTGAACTCATTATATAAACAATAGATGATTAACACACAGTTTAATTCTTTTAAACTATTAGTAAAGAGTTTAATGGAACATTTCATCTGTTTTTATGTGCAATGCCTGCACATTTCTGACAAGGTGTATAATAGAGCACATGTACCTAATTAACAATGACGTTAAAGGAAGTTAAAAAAAAAACAGGGCTTACTTTCACAACTTTAGACTCTAACAGAAGTAACTTTTTAAAGGCTGTGTAGAAAAAGTGTAGGTAAAATGAACCTTAAAATGGGAAGGAAGGAGTTTTTCTTGAGATATTTGCATACCCACATTTTCAGCCCTTCAAGACATATACACCTTCAAAGACGTGCTCATTTCCGCCCACCAACCCACAGAAGTTGGCAGAAAAACTGCTAGCATGTATCCATGGCTTCTCAGTGCTTAATAAAAGCTCTTTCTGTATTTAGCGTTTATGCAATGCAACTATGGCAGTAATAAATTAAAGAAACACAGATGTTTACTGAGTTCGTGACAGCCGGAGCGGCTCGGCTACAATCCGTGACCAGTTATTTATACTCATTCTCTTTTAATATAAAAAATAAAATTAAACAGAATTAAGAATTTAAAACTAAACAAATGTCAGTCTATGAAGCACCAGAACGTACCCACAGTTCTGATTACAAACGGAATGAAAATATTGCAATTAAATAAAAACAATAAAACATGAATAAAATCAAAGATTGTTATTTAGTTTCGGCCGGAAGGATGACCTAAAAGAAAAATGTCTTGGTTTCCTGGGTGAAATACACATCACTGCTTTTTTAACTATCAGATGTTAGATCGTCGCTCAGGGGTAAGTGGACCAAATACCTCAAACTCTCGTTTGGGTTTTAAATCAAATAGATAGCAGAAACAAACCTCTTTCAGTGGGTAAAAGCTTAGTGAACCAATGTTTACCCATATTTGGAACCATGTTTTAACACCTCATCTACTGGGACAGAAAAATACTAGAACCCTTTTACCAAGACTGCCGTCATTACACACCCCGGGTCTGACAAGTACGAGAACTAGACATCTACTGGGGCGAAACAATACAGGAACCATGTTTTATTCACTGGATCTGACAAGTACAAGAATAATACTTGTTTCATAGCACCTGCAAAACACCTTTTTTTTTTTTAAATTTTTATTCCAGACTTACGGCATGAGGCTGAGTTTGGGGTCCACTCTCAGGGCTTCACGCTCCTTCATATGAGAAGCAGAGATCAGACCTTCTTCACCAGTCCTGTTGTGTACGGCTCTGTAGATCGTCTTTCCCTGTTGAATAGCAAACTGAATGTCAATAAACTTTTTTATTTTTTTAATGACATTTTTCCCAGCTCTGAGGTCATGCTGCGTTTTTGTTTAATTATCATTCTTCTTTTTTCAAAGCATCCGTTTATGTTCTGCCTTTCAGAAATTGGGAAAAGTTTACATTCTCGTGACCGCTGTTGTGGCAGAGCGCAAACAAAAATTTACTGTGGTATGTATTATGGTAAAGTATTTTTATTTATTCAGAAGAGTCACGCTTCTGTTTTACCGGTGAGCCTAATATTGTTTATTTAATGACTATTGGTATGCTTTCATGCCAATAAATAAAGGCTGCTGAGAGGTCTACTGCTCCAAATGTTCCCATACTTGTCTTCTGTAGGTAACGTTCTAATTTAGACTAATAACTATGTGCTAGTTAAAGGACTCAAACCACCGAAATTTCCTAATCATTTCTTAAATTACTCCTTAAATGATTCAATTATGACTCTGTCATGAATCAACTGTTGCAACAACAAAAAATTCACAAGTGCTACAAATCTTGTCTTCACCAATAACTCAACATGTTTTAACCATAAGTATAATGAAAAAATTTGCAAAAACACAAACAAAATGAATCAAATCATCTGCTTGAATTATGTTCAGTAAATAAAAAAACCTCAGCATTTAAAGAAACTCTCTGTCACTTACACTTTAAAAGAAAAACATGAAGCATCCACTATATGTACAGAGGTTTTGGACACGAATCGATCCAGATGTTTCAATCGGTTCTATTGCCTAAGGTGTGTAGAATCAAGACAACTTTGTGGAAACCGTTTGGGTCTTTTTCTATTACATCATGTGTTTGAGAACACAAAAGTATAGTTATGTGAATTTGAAGAACTTTGCTGACTGACATGGAGCCATGACCTCAACCTATCAATCACATTTAGGATGAACTAGAAGAAACACAGAGAGCCAGACCTTTTGGCCCCAGCATCAGTGTCTGACCTCACGAATGCACGTCTACAGTAAATGAATGGGGAATTTACACAAACAAAAAATGCAAATTGCCATTACTCATCTCTATACATTTATCTTGATCCAGAAACTTGACGATGAATATCTTACCATTAACAACTCCAAATTTAAAATAGTAAGGATGTCGCCCTTGCGAAAAAAAAGCTCGTTGGGCTTCGGCTTGGTGTGGTCGTTTTTAGCGATACACTGAGTGCCAGGGGGCCAGGTTTTCTGTTAAACATAAAATCACCAAAAAAAAAAAAATGAGTTAATTTGCAGTGACAGCAGGATTTAAAAAAAGTATCCTTGTTGATGTGTAGATGTTGCTTACCGTAGTCATGGCTGAAGCAAACCTGTGTCAGAGAGCAAACAGCAGCATAAACAGTTGCTGCTGTAAGAAAAACAGTAGCTGTGACAATCAATAATATTAAAAAAATATATATTTATTAATAGATCTACAGGCACAGTGGCTTAGTGGTTTAGCACGTTCACCTCTCAGCGCTAGGGATTCCCGGTTCGAATCCCCATCTGGGTGGAGTTTCCATGTTCACCCCATGTCCGCGTGGGTTTCCTCCGGGTTCTCCGGTTTCCTCCCACAGTCCAAAAACATGGATCAAGTCAATTGAGTTCTCCAAATTGCCCCATATAGAGTGTGTCTGTGTGAGTGAGTGTGTGCCCAGGGATGGATTGGAGCCCTGTCCTGGGTCTATCTGCCCAGCGCCCGAAACGTTCTCCCCTGGATGGGCATGGGGAACCCCACCGCGACCCTAATAGAGGATAAAGCGGGAGATAATGAATGAATGAATGAATAGATCTACAACAATTAGAGAGAAAATGAGAGTAAAATCAAACTTCTGAATGTTGTGACTGTAAATACTGCTGATACCAACTCGACTCACCTCATCTACATCGCATCGGTTACTTTACCCAAACAAAACTTCACTCAATTTATATCACTGACAAGATTTGACCAGTTGCTGATAACTGAAAAGTGTCCATTCAGAATATTTTTGCGTGAATTTCAGTTCTAAAGCCACTAAAACTTTCAGATGGCCACAGCGAAAGTGAGAAGCCCCCGAAAGCCGAACCTGAAAATGAAACGCAATTCCAAATTGGCTTCTAGAAAAACATCCAGCTTCTCTGCGTGCAGGGGTTCAGAGTTTCATTCAGCCAGGTTATACAACATGTACAACAGTATTGCGACGCAGCTTTTAGTAATTTCAAGGAATGAACATAAAGATCAAACTTTGCAAAACAGTTTTGGGGAAGACATGTTTTTGTTTCAGTATTCAACATGCAAGGTTTGGTGTTGAAGAACTCACAGAACCCTGACACATTTAGGATAAACTAGAGGTCAGACATCAGTGTCTGAACTCACACTGGCTCTTTTGCTTTGCGTGTTTAAAAACTCCCATAAACCCATGAAAACTTGTAGACAAAGAGATTTATACTGTGACTGCTGACTAACTTAGAACGGGATGCCATAACAGCTCCTGTTGGTGTTTTATGTTGTGCTGATCATTTAAGTGATAATTACTCAGTAGATAATTTTAAACATAATTATTATGTTTAATATACAGCTAGACTCAAGATCTTTGGACAATGCGAGTATTCTTAACAGGTGTAATACAATAGTAATATAAACTAAGTATATGTATTTAAGTGTACAATCCAGTAAAAAACAAGTGCAGGTGCAGGGAGGGGTTTCAGAGGAGCCCCCCTGCACATGGCTCTAATATACTACTAAAATATAAATAATTTAATCATCCATTGTACCATTTTAATGCTCAGAGCTTAGTGTACTCATTAGAAATGAGCAGCTTTGTGAAGCAGAAGTGAAAATTTCTACATTTAAGCACTCATTAGTAAAGGGTTGTATGGTCTCTTTGTTTGATTAGAAACGGTTCTTGGTCATATTACAACTAACTTGCATCGACCACCTCCACCCATGATCCCCCAGCACCCACTCACGTTAAAAAAAACAATAAAAAGTTTTCTAAAAGTAAAAAAAACTTGACTTCACTTACCCACAGCGGCTTTAGTCCGTTGTACACAGCTCTCAGAAGATCACAGTTGGTCTAGATTTAGGTTGTACTCTTTCTTACGTGATAATTACTTCCTCCTTTACTCTTCTGTATTTATTACATCAATACCAAAAACAGTCGATAGGGTGCTCAACTGCATTAACCAGCTCACTAACCAGATAGATCAAATTTGTAGTTCTAGTTATAGACTGTGTAATCCATCCATCACCTAAATTACATCAGTCCAGTGGAGGTCTAACCAGTGAAGGAAACTAGAGGAACGGATGGACAATCTGTATTATATGAACTACAAAGATCCTCTATAAAAACTATGAGTGTAGAAACAGGGTGACCCTAATAAAATGGCCAGTAAAGAATTCCATCCATCTATTATCTTCCACTTTATCCTCTAGTAGAGTCGCGGGGGGGGGGGTTCCCCCAGGACATCCAGATACATCCAGGACAGGGTGCCAATCTATCGCTGGGCACTCAATCACACTCTATATGGGGTGATTTGGAGAACTCAATTGACCTCGATCCATGTTTTTGGACTGTGGGAGGAAACCGGAGAACCCGGAGGAAACCCACGCGGATACTGGGAGAACGTGCAAACTCCACCCAGTAAAGATTCAAAATTCATCCTGACATTTAAAATAAGGCCCATCAGAGTGAGTTCTAATGAAATTCAGTCAATGTAATTATAGAGATTAGTATTTATAACTTTATAATCATTCACTGTGTAACATCGAATCTAAAAAAGAGAAGTTAAAGCAGTATGACTAAACTGTAAATAAATTACAAGGGTCAACGCACTCATTTTGTGCACAAGAGTTTAATATAGATCTGAATCGAAGCAGCGCTACAAAATAATTTCATGCCTTTATAAACGTTAGCAAATCCAGACTTCAACATGTTGCATCTTTACAGAAAACACCCTCAAAAAAAAAAAAGATTACCTTGATGACACTAATAAACAAGTATTGCATTATTTTGTCACAGTATGAAACAACTAACACCTTGTTCCACGCACTTCAAGTTCTGATTGGCGAACCCACGCAAGCTTTTTTTTTTTATATTCTTTTCCTGCAGCAGGCTTCAACACTCCTCCAGCGGCTGCGGGGCACCGCTTCAGTCGCACCTACAAAATAGGCTTCCAATAACCACAGGATTTTCTGACCCGGGTGGCACGGTGACCTTTATGAACAATGTGAAGACTAATGAAAGTGTGTCCACTTAAAAATTACATTTTCATGATTTAAATAATTCCGGCTGCTCGGATATTCATAGTCAGTTTCTGTTATTATGTGTTACACTGTTAGAGTTGAATTCCATTTTCGTCAGTACTATAATTCAGTCAGAAGTAGTATATCGAATGACGGGTGAACGTCCCGCATTCAAAACGAATTCCGCTGTTAACGGAGATCAGGGTTCTGCCCGAATCTGGGAACCTTATAAAATATAAATCGACTGGCTTCCGTTTAAGTGCTTAAAGCTCTGATCGTAACTGAGTGCTGTTACTGTATAAATGGACCTCTGTTGAGGTAAATACAGGACTTCAGCATGAATTAGTTGTTCTCTGCTAATCTAAAAATGGAATGCACTCGTCTTGTCGTGAACCTGTGACACTGAAGTTTTACTTTAGTAGAGGCTTTAAAAAACAAACAGAGAAAAAAAAAAAAAAAAAAAAAAAAAAAAAAAAAACAACCACAGCTTCTTTTTTTCTCTTTCTGCTTTTGGCCTGAGCAAAAACATCCAGACATCGTGGTCATGGTGAGGGTATTATTATTATTATTATTTTTACAATTAGGAGTATCTGTTGTGATCCTGTCGACCTTCTAGAACTCCTTCTTGTCCTTCTTTCCCACAGACTCGTCTGCCGCGTCGCTTCGTCTTTTGCGGTTGCATGTAACGGCTTTGGACGTCGGCAAAGAGTCCATCCCCAAGACTTTGTGGATCTGATGGAAGGCCAGCAGTCGTAGGGCGTGCTGAAAGACAGGAGAGGGCGAAGGCTTCATGCTTTGAGGTCATTAAAACATACAAGCCGTGGGAATGTCGGAATAAATGCTTATGGTTTGGGAAGATAAAATCCTATTTGTTTCCCCTAAAAATAAAAAAAAAAGCTTCGAGAAACAAACATACCAACCTGTTACAAGACAAATCATAACATTAGTAAACATTTTCATTTAATTACAAACAAGTACAAGTACAGTCCCAGGACCCCCAGAGGTACAAGACACTAAACTATGGGATGAGTATAAGATTATTACAATAGGGAATATAAAAATGCTAAAGACTTTAATGAGACTGATTTTAATATCCAGCAGGAAACACCTGATATGAACGAATATATCGGGACAGTTATTCTAGTATATTCTAGCTTCAAACTTTCAGCATGTTCCAGCATGACTAGGCACCAGTGCCTAAAGCAAGTGTGGAAAAATGGGCAAAAATACTCGAACACACTCCATAATGTTCTAACAGCAGTAGAAAACTAACTGGGGAAAATGTGAGCACAGTGGTTCTGAATGGGGTATGCGAGTTGGTATCAGACAGGCGATTTGAGTGTTTCTACGTCTTTCCTGGGATTTATGAGCAACTCAGAATGAATCGATTCATCTTGAGAAGAATCATCCTGCAGATGAAATCATTTAGATGACAGAAAGGTCACAGGGACCCGTGATTATCACTTCAAATAATGAGAACAGAATCTCAAAAACCCCTTTTCAGAGTGAGGTTTTCAGGGGAAGGATGTGAGGAACTACATGGTATCAGTATAGTGTTCCTTAAAAAGTGAGTACAAATGAACCAATCGCAAAAAAATAAATAAATAAATGAAATTAAAAGCACATGTTCATATAAATGCTAAACAGAAGGATGATTATTTAAATACCTGGGCACTTGCCGTTACATCTTCCCTGGCTTGCCTGCTCATGGTCCCCAGTGCATCGGTTTGGCCTTTTTCACAGGGGTCTGGAAGAGCCGGACCATCTGAGTAGAAACAAATGCCTTCGTGTATAAATGATGCAGTACAATTTCAAATGTATGATTTAATAAAGCTTTTGAACAAATGTTTGGATCTAATTTGTGGATTTTCGCTGGATTCGGGGATTCAGAAAAACATAAATACAGCAAGTATACATGTAATATTAAAAAAAAACATACAAATTCATTGAAATATTGCTTTAGTATGGAATTATTAATGCCCCTGTAATGCACCTTGAAGAAGCATTCCACTTGCTATACACTCTAGAACTCGACGCATGGCCTCCCCCGGACTCAAAGGAACCGACACACTGCTGATGACCTTCTCCACCAGCAATTCTATTGGCTTTAAAACGTCAAACAAAGTTTAATTACAGGCAGAAACACAGACTGTGGTTAAGACAGTTTTAGATTGAGTAGGCAAAATAATCTATTTGTATCATTCATGATGTCATTTAGCAGATCTGTGGGCAAGGACTAGACCGACGCATGATGCTGCACCACTGATCAGATATCTGGTGGAGCACATCTTCATTCTTACCCAATCAGGTATTTGGGTCCAAGTTGGAACGCGCTGACGGAGGTCTCGGAGGATGCGGATGATGATGACACAGGACTGGAGGCCATTAGCTCGAGCCTGTTAACAGAAAGCTAAATATTTTTACAAAAAGCTAAATATTTGAAAGGTTTTAAACTTTTAAAAACCCCAAATTCCAAAATATGATTATTCTATTGTTCTATGAACTATTGTAAAAAAAACACAATACAATAAATGCACTTGAACTCCTAACAGCAAAGAACATGAGCATTAATAACAAAAATGCACTTTTTAAAAATAATTTTAAGATTGATGACCAATGAATATGAGGAACTTTAAAAAATGTAATATCGTATTATTTCAGGATTGCATGTATGAGACCCAATCACACTAGGCACCCGGTTTACCTGGAACCATTTGGCATGTCGCAGGGCTGCCAGGTACTCGAGGCACTTAGTCCTGTTTAGAACATCTGGAGGGTCCTCATCAGGCACTGAAAACAAACATGACACACAATTACCGTCGCTCAAAAAAAAAAAGCAAAACCAACATGATGACATGTTTCTGGTTTATTATGGACAAAAACTGTACGCAACCATTTTTACTCAGAAACAGAGGGGATGTTATTTATTTTGGCAAACTGTGAAATATTTTAAGAGTATGGGGGTTTTCCCACAGCCTCACACTCCTAAAAAGTGGAAACAGTTTATAAAGACAGAAGTGAAGCCTGTCTTAATGAAACAAGAGACCAAGAGGAATCAAGGATGAATTATACAAGGCATACTATTATTACTCGTCTGGCAATTATTACTGAATCCTTAATTAAACCTAATGTGAAACACAGGATCTGTAATTGTTTGTTCAAATCGATATTATTTGTGTTTTGATTTAAACAGGGCACGCTTTTAATACATCATACGTCATTAGGTCTTTGGAGGCTGAGGTAAACACAAAACTTTTACTGGGAGAAATGTATAAAATACCATCATGGGTCTCACAATGAGGTAATTTCGATGTTAGAAGTCTCTGGCTATATGGAAAATTTGCACCAACAAACCTGCCTCGACATCGTAAGTAGTATGCAATGTAAACGTGAACCTACTGAATATCTGAACTAACTAACGATACCCCGATGGTGTGCGATTTAGTGGTGTACAGTGAAAGCTCTTCATTGTGAATTGCAGACCAGTTCCAAAATAGTGTGATGTATAATATACCATATAAACAAAAGAATTAGGACACCTACACATCATTCCATGGATTTCCATTCCATGTTGTTCCCCCTTTTGCGATTCTAACATTTAATATCCAGAACAAGTTTCTAACAAGATTTTAATTTTGGCCCAATCCATCCAGAAGAGCAATTGGAGGTCTGACACCGATGTTGGTTGAGCGGACCTGGCTCACTTTATATATTCTTTTTCATCTTAAAAGTGATCAATTGGGCTGAGGTGAGTGCTTTGTCACAGTCGAGCTAAAGTAGAGAAAGGCCCCAAACTTTTTCTCACTAGGTGCTTGGTCTTGTATTCCTGTGGAAATTAAATATGAGACCTAAATTTATAATAGGTGCGTGTTTATACTTTTGTCCAATAAGTTCACTAATAAGGGCGGCACGGTGGCTTTGTGGTTTAGCACGTTCGCCTCTCAGCGCTAGGGATTCCCGGTTCGAATCCCCATCTGGGTGGAGTTTCCATGTTCTCCCCGTGTCCGCGTGGGTTTCCTCCGGGTTCTCCGGTTTCCACCCACAGTCCAAAAACATGGATCAAGTCAATTGAGTTCTCCAAATTGCCCCATATGGAGAGTGTGTGTCTGTGTGAGTGAGTGTGTTCCCAGTGATGGATTGCCCCCCTGTCCTGGGTGTATCTGCCAAGCGCCCGAAACGTTCTCCCCTGGATGGGCATGGGGAACCTCCACCCCCCCGCGACCCTAATATAGGACAAAGCGGAAGATAATAAATGAATGAATGAGTTCACTAATTAATTGAAATAGGAAACAGATCCTTTCTTAAAAGCAAAAAAGTGGAGAAGAATTATTACTGTGGTCGTTTCTGCTAACAGAAAACTTAAGATTTCTCCTTTTGGTTTTCTTTACAGATAATAATGGAAGTAAAAGTGCACTCTCAATTTCAGGTGAAGAACCGGATCAGCTTCCACAGCCTAAGAAACATTTACTAACAGAACTGAGATGTCATTTAAAATAATGTTTCTGACTGATTCCTGACAGTTCCAACAACACCGAGTCATACAAAAGTTTTCACACGTGCAGAACGTCAGAAAGGTCAGAGATCCAGCTTTAGATTGCACAGTAATCGGCAGAACGCCCAATTTTCGCCCCGAGGACGAAACGATTGTGGGAACCTGATCACTGCTTAACAAATGGATGTGATGTTCAGGCTCATTAGGCCTGGTTGACTTTCAGTTGGACAGGTTTTTTTTTTTCTTTTTGTTGTTTTTTTTTTTTTTATGGCTTCATAAAAAGAAGACACACAGTGCTGCTGACTGAAAGCATGGGGTTCTCTAACCTTTCTCAGGCAGTTTGTCGCCTGCCTTTTCCTCCGCTCCGGCTGCAGGCTCCTCCCGCATCACTGGCGAAGTGAGGCAGATGGTCACCTGCATTTTTGGTTCCGTGCTGGAAATAATGACGATGCTGGCTTCCTCAGGCTGAGCCTGCACCACGTACTGATCTTCAGAAAAGGTCTGCCGGTTAAAAGGACACTGGATTACTCGCTACAGAGGAGACAGCCGGGAAAACGTGACCCGACATTCCCAAAAAAAAAAATCTCATCAGCCCTCAAAGAATGATCACAAAAGGGGCTTTTACATTTCCAAACAGAATCTAAAAGGCTTAAGTGTTTGGCTTTTTGTTATTTACTTTTAATTGTTGCGTGTAATAAAAAAAATAAAATAATAATAATAAAAAAAAAAACCCGGCTCTCTCTGTAGGGTGTCGCAACCAGGCAGGGGAACTAAAGATCAGCACTTTGGACCCATTCACATTCAGAGGCAGAAAGAAGAACTCATGACAATGTCGTGGCACTGAGCATGACTGACCATGACTCAATCACAATCAGAAGAATAAAAATCACACCAACACACACCGAAAAAACAAACAAAACAAAAAAATGCTTCCCTGTATGAATGTCAGCCTTATAACAGGAGATCATCACATGATCTGCCACATTCTAAGGGAGTATTAATAAGATGACAGACCTAAAAAAAAAAAAAAAAAAAAAAAAACCTAAACAGTTCCTAAGAACTAGGAATGGAATTTTTTAAAAAGTTTACCTATGACGTATTAGTATTTACGTCTCAGGCATTTGTCAGCCCACTGACGGTCTGATTCCCATTATTGCAGTATTACCATTTGCTCCTTAATTTCACAGTCAGTCGGATTCAATTATCTCTTTGCTACCAGACTTTCTGCCCCCCCCACCGTTTTATATCCCGACAGGACAGAAAGGGCTGACGGCTTACCTTCAACTGCTTGGGCAGCAGCTGCGCGATGCTGTCCAGAAGAGTCACTGTGGGTTTTTCAGCAGCGAGTAAGATGAGCTGAACGTTCTTGTCATTATGCAGCAGCAGACCTTTCGCCAGAATCCCCACTCTCATCACCCCCTTCAGCAAACGGCTCTCGGTGTCAACTCTGTCACAGAGGCTGCTCATCAAAACCATTTCTTTTTTTTTTATGTGACAGACCCTAACTAAATGAAAAGAAATCTTGTATTTCATTTTGACGATGGCATAACTCACTGTTTAGCTGTTGCTCCTTTAGCGTCCTGCTCAAGCAGCAGGTCAGACACCTGTTTGAGGGCTCGCTCGGAGTGAGAAACGATGCGCTGCACCGCTTCCAGCTCCTCATCCAGCGGGTAGATTGCAGCGTGCTTGGTCATAATTAGCCGGTCATCTGGAGAATCTGGCCGGCGAAGCGGCTGCAAACATGAAAGACAATAAGCCAATAGGCTTCAGTCCAGCTCTAAACGAATTCATGAGTTTTCAGTGTCAGACACATCAAAAGCCCAAAATATGAGGATTTAACAGTAAAGCTGAAACAGGACACAAAGGCAAAGGAAATTTCATTAGCATCTTTACGTTTACAATAGGATTCTGTGAGATACTACAATTTATTTCAGGTTTATATATTTTTTCTATATATTATTAAAATACATCAAAGATTGTGAGGGAAATAAGACCTTATCTGTAAATAAACAAAATTAATTTCTTGGGCGCCATCTTTTGGACGTTAGAAGCAATGCCAAAAAAAAGAAAGTTAATATTGTTTTAAAATTAGATAAATTGGTTAAATTTTAAATATGTTTCCAAAATGTTTTTTAAAAACAAACCTTATTCAGAAACATGTTAGATCAATTTGTATTTTCACTTGTGTACTCTTTCTAACCAAAGTTAAGAAAGCATTATATTCCAGAAAATGTAAAAAAAAAAAAATCCACATGTAGATGTTCACAGGAAAATAGGTGTTTTTACTATTTCTGCATGTTAGATAACAAAAAGTAAGATGAAACAGGGAAACAAATCATGTTATATAAAAATTAATAAATAAAATTAATTTAAAAAAGTTGAATGTTATAATTGGGATTCATTTATAAACCATGCAAACCCTCTGATATTGGTGGATAACTGGTTTTATTTGCTCTCACCAGCAGAGGGGGCACCGGCATTCCAGGGCGAGTGGGGACTGGGGCAGACCCCATTCTGCACCACTGTTCCTCCCAGTACTGCTGCTCCTTCTCAGCCTTCCTCCAGTATATGTCTTCTTCATATCTTCTACTGCAGACAAACACATGTGACTCTTAAAATAAAGAGTTTAGTTCCTGAAAATTGTATGAAATAAATGAAAACATTAAGGCTGGGACGAACAAGATGCCTGAAATAACTGACTTCAGTCTGGATTAGTAGAAAAGTAGAATCTTTAGATTAAAAATCATTGTTTTTCATTTGTAGCAGTATTCTTCCATAAATGAAATTAAATTGTGTTACTAAGATCATTCGGTAAAAGTCCCTACATTGTTTTATAAAAACAACCAGAGAAGTATTTTAATGTCATGCAGATTATGGCAGTTAAAAAAAAAAAAGAAAAACTTTTTTTTCCTTCAGAAAGTTTTGTTCTCTCATTGACAGTAAGACTCTGAGGTGTGAACCACACATCATTACGAGTCTTTAACACTACAAGATAAACTACTAACAACCTCATCTCCATGTGCCAGCGCTGCTCATCCTCATGCTGTCTATGAAACGCTACTTTCTGCTTTTTCAGTTTCGTTTCCAGCAGTTTCCGGGCGCGGTTATTCGGTTTGATCTCCACCATCAGGTCTGGATTCACCTTTTTCTAAAGTTTTGAAACATGTGATGGAGAAAAAAAAAAAAGAAACTGGATTATTAATCTGCAGAGCCGATTGTGTGTATAAAAAAAAAAAAAAAAAAAAAAAACTTCACTATTAAGTAATAAAAATTCATACTTTATACTGCAGTCTATGTCTCCTGCCTTTCAGGTGCATGTCCTTTGCATTGGGATCATTAAAGCTGCACTCACACAGTTTACAGTGAAAGCGTATCAGTTTTCCGTCATCATTGCGGATCTGAGGAAAACAATCATTTCATCATAAATTTATCAATCTGTTTGAAATCAAGTCGGCACGGTGGCTTAGTGGTTTAGCACGTTCTCCTCTCAGCGCTAGGGATTCCCGGTTCGAATCCCCATCTGGGTGGAGTTTCCATGTTCTCCCCGTGTCCGCGTGGGTTTCCTCCGGGTTCTCCGGTTTCCTCCCACAGTCCAAAAACATGGAACAAGTCAATTGAATTCTCAAAATTGCCCCATATAGAGTGTGTTTGTGTGAGTGAGTGTGTGCCCAGTGATAGATTGGCGCCCTGTCCCTGGGTGTATCTGCCCAGCGCCCGAGACATTCTTCCCTGGATGGGCATGGGGAACCCCACCGCGACCCTAATAGAGGATAAAGCGGAAGATAATGAATGAATGAATGTTTGAAATCAAGTCGGCACGGTGGCTTAGTGGTTTAGCACATTCGCCTCTCAGCACTAGGGATTCCCGGTTCGAATCCCCATCTTGGTGGAGTTTCCATGTTCTCCCCGTGTCTGCGTGGGTTTCCTCCAGGTTCTCCGGTTTCCTCCCACAGACCAAAAACATGGATCAAGTTAATTGAGTTCTCCAAATTGCCCCATGCAGAGTGTGCATGTCTATGAGTGTGTGCCCAGCGATAGATTGCCGTCCTGTCCTGGGTGTATCTGCCGAGCGCCCGAAACATTCTCCCCTGGATGGGCATGGGGAACCCCACCCCCCCCACGACCCTAATATAGGATAAAGCGGAAGATAATGAATGAATGAAGGTTTGAAATCAAACCCTGAAGCGAGGCTACTCACCTCCTCCACATAATCGTTGCCGACCGGCTGGATGTCTCCTTGAGAAGCAGCTCCATCCCCTTCCTCGTCACTCTGAGGCTCAGGTTTCATCACCACCTGCCTCACCTCCTCCACTTTCACAGACACCGACGATGCAGCTTTGGCTGGAACTGAACAAAAAGAACTTAAAGTCAACATGTCTAAACCCAATGCACACGTTGTTGACAAATCATAACCACTTATGATCCCTAAATAAGTTGTTCTTTAGATGTTCATTTAAGATCAATATCAACAGGCACAAAGCCCTGCTTACTAACCGGGACCACAGGTTTCTCAGGAGCAGGTTTAGCCAAGCTCGGGGTTTTGGGGGGGTTCGATGCGTGCTGCTGTGATGCTGCAGGAGGAGAGGACACCACAGCAGGGGTAGAAGATTTGACCGAAGTTGTGACTGGTGCGGCGGCAGAGTTGACTAAAACCGGCTCGGTGGAGGGGATGGGCTTGCCAAGTTTAGTGTGAAGCTTCACAACCTAAAGAGAAGCGGATGACAGATCACTTATTTCATGTTCAATATTCTATATTTTACACTTATTTTATGTTCACACAGCATATTTAGGAGGCGGAAAGGTGGGGAAATTTTTTTTAAAGAGGGCTGCTGCACACCTTTAGATGCTTGGCACCTCGGATGTGAGCTTTATACGCATCAGCGCCGGTGCAGGAGATGTCACAGAGCTCACAACGCAGCTGAGTCGGAATGTTGTGCGGCCCGTTAGTGGTCTGAGTCCCGGATTTCAGAGCAGCTTCTTTCTTTTTGTGCTTTTGACCATCCAGGTGCTCTCTGTACGTCTGTTACAGTGCAAAAGAAATACAGTACACAGGAATAAAGTAACTCTCTCAAATATAATATAGTGCTGCTGTGTCTAATCCTTATCCACCACCCTGATAATCTGCTCTGTCAGAGGTCCTGATTATGAAAGAACAGAGTAAAGGAGACTAACAAAGTATGTAAAGTAACAGATGGACTACAGAATGGAATGGAAGTCCATTATATTGTTAGACCTGAAGTAGTGCAAGGTGGGAATTCGAACACACCTGTGGTCCGGCACAGCTGATCTTACAGATGTCGCAGTAGTGCAGCTGAGGCTGTTTCGGGGGGCCTTTGGGTTTTTGAACTTTGCTCGGATAAAATACCGGCTTCTTAACTGTGGTGACAGAAGGACCAGGGATGGTGTTACTCTTTGAACTGGTCCAGGACGAACTGGGGTGTTTTGCAGGTCCCTGGGTGTGTTGTTGGGCAGGTGTGGGCTGATGAGAAGGAATAGGGGGCTGATGGGAAGGGCCCTGGAGCTGGGTTTGGTTTTGCTGGGGGCCCAAATGCTGGGCAGGCTGATAGTATGACGGGGTGGAGGTGTACCTGCTAGAGTCATAACTGGAGTAGCTGGCACCTGTAAAAAAAATAATAAAACAAAGGATCCATGTAGTTTTAAACAAATATTACACCATACCCTGATAACAGGTTCACTATTACTATGAACCTATTACTTACCAGAGTATGAAGTGGCAGGTGTGGTGTTATAGGTGGCGCTGTGTGAGTAGGTGGATATGGGGGTGGGGGGCTGCTGCACACTAGTGGATACTGTATAAGCATTGTAGCTGGTGGATACAGAGCTGACGGGAGCTGGTGCTTTGACGACTGTGGTTTGTCCTTGAGGAGGCGGGGGCTGACTGTAAGCAGTGTTTACAGGTCTGTAAGCGCTTCTTACACCTGAAAATTTAAACAACATTAGGTAAAATAAATAAAACTAGATTTTTAATATAGCTGGAAGTGCTGTATTAAAACACTGGGTGCAAATCAGTGTAAAAACTGATAAATCGGTGTATTATAGGTCGTGTAATATCATCGTATGTCCACCAGAGGGCACAGTGCAATTTAGCGTTTAGATCGCCGTCTCCTCAAATAAATCATCTCAATGATTCTGACAGACGTGACAACATTTTAAAAGAGTGGAACATACTGAACCTTCAGGCAGATAGGCTACAACAAAAAATGAGGACACCGGTTTGTAGCATTTCCAATGACGTGCCCTATGATTATTGATATCTACAGTATAAAACTTATAAACTACAGCTTTGTGGTATGTCTCTGAGGAAGTATCACTTTTGTTCCACAGATTTTATTGAGAACAAGATAAAATCACCTGGCTGATAGTAGGCTTCGGCTGAAGTGCGTTGCACAGGTGCGACGTTCGTCTGATAGTAGTGCTTGTTGTCATAAGTGCTAACTGCCAACTGCTGCCCATAACTGTAGTTCTCCTGTGATTTAAAGAGAAATCATTGGCAGACAATGAAAACCACACCTACACCAGAAGAAAAAGGAAAAACTAAAACACACACTATATGTATCAAAGTACTACGACACATCTCTGATTTACAAAATTCAGGTGGTTTATATTCAAAAGTCTATACAACATCTTGTATATTATAAATGTGAATCGAATGCAAACTTTACACGAGGTCTATAATAAGAAGACGAACCACTTCACTGTAGACCTGATAACTCTGAGGAGTGCTGGCCGGCTGAGGCGCCGTGTCCTGCTGGCCGTAGCTGCTGTAGTCCGGAGCCGTGTGTGTTGGATACGGTTGGTAAGTCTGGGATGCCACCGGCTGGGGATTTTGCACAGCTGGAGGAGCGTAGGTTGCCGTTTGGGCTACAGCAGGAACATGTTGGGTGCTGTAGCTGGAAGTGGTCTGGTGCGAGTATGTCGGAGGCTGCTGGATGCTTGGAAATATAAAAAAAAAAGGTAAATCAGATCAGAAAGATTTTATGCAAACATCAGTTTTCAGTCTTCCATTTATTATTCTAGCATGCCAACCCTTATTAACAGCCTATCCCTGCACATACAGTGGACACAATTACACTTGGGTCCACTTCATATAGCCAAAATTAAAGTTGTTTATAAGTGGTGAGTAGATTGCTGCAAGAACTACAGGGGAAAACACCTATGTGGATGCTGGGAGAACATGCAAAACTCCACACAAAGATGGACAGCATCCAATCCAAGGCAATAGAAGCTTAGGCCTCTGAACTGTAGCATGAGAGTGCTGACCACACTCATCCACCCAGTTAACAGCACAGAACCACAACAGAACCCAAATTAAACAAATCTCCAACCTTGGTGACGATATCATATCTTATATTCCATTTACATTACATTCGGTCATTTATTGGACGCTTTTATCCAAAGCGGCTTACAAGGTGAGCACAGGGTTCATCACAACATCCCTGGAGCAGTGAGGGTTAAGGGCCTCGCTCAAGGACCCACACCGGTAACTTCAGTGGACCTGGGATTTGAACCCCCGACCTTCAGATTGATGACCACTGAGCAACCTTGCCCTCAATCTTATATGAGTGTGTACTAGGTTATAATTAAATAAATGCCATTATTGATGTTGATGTTGATCAAATGTTTGTCTGAGCCCCCATTCCGAGCTCCACCATCACCAAACAGTGACAGTTATGTTTACAAGCTTAAAAAGCTTTAACATCGGATTTATTGTGGACAGAAACATCTGAAATGTGCTTTTAAAGGCGAAAGGAAGCTGGTGCCCTAACCTTCACATGAATAAGGTTACATCTCCGGCACAAAGTACGACTTCAAAGTTAACATTTACACCTTTTAACTCAGATAAAGGCTTATTTCGTAGGACATTCCGAAGACCGCGGGGACGAGAAAGTCACAACGCTGAGGTCAGTGCGCGTCTCGTCCACCTGCGGCCAACAGTTAGCGTAATCTAAGCCCCGCCGCACACACGCACACTACAGCGGAGCGTAGTGTACTAGATTGCTGCCAGGGCAACCGCTGACCGCCGCCTTTCCACACACTCGCTAGTATGCAAGTATGCCAGGACTGCCCCCCCTCACCCCACCGCTAACCAGCTTAGCAAAATAACTTTGCCACAAAACAAATCGAATCGCCGGCCGCGTGCCCTCGGTGACGCAACGGGACGAATCGCACGCCGATGCAGCGCACGGTCTCGGGTGAAGGTGAGGAAGCCGGACTTACCCGTACTGCTGTGCAGCGGCTCCATGCGTGTATCCATAATAATTACTTGCAGCCATTTTAGACGGCGCTACTGTTTTCTCCACCCGTATTCACGTTCATCCCGCCTCCCCGGAACGCGATTGGCCGAGCGCTCTCCCATTCGGGCCGTGGATTGGCGAACCGAGAAGTCCATCGTGTTGTCGCGGCCACGTCTGCCGTCGCGTCTTATTACGATGGCCTTCACGCAGTGCACGCTTTTAATTCATAATGTCTTAATGTCTTCAATTAAACGTTCCGATTGTCAGAGTGCGGCACGGTGGCTTGGCACGTTCGCCTCTCAGCGCTAGGGATTGCTGGTTCGAATCCCCGATCTGGGTGGAGTTTGCATGTCCTCCCCGTGTCCGCGTGGGGTTTCTCCGCGTTCTCCGCTTTCCTCCCACAGTCCAAAAAAACATGGATCGGGTTCTCCAAATTGCCCCTATATAGAGTGTGTCTGTGTGAGTGAGTGAGTGTGTGCCCAGCGATAGGTTGGCGCCCTGTCCTGGGTCTATCTGCCCAGCGCCCGAAACGTTCTCCCCTGGATGGACATGAGGAACCCCCACCGCGACCCTAATAGAGTATAAAGCGGAAAGATAATGAATGAACAAATAATGCAATTAATAATATGTCGTTATTGTTATAACACTACAAAAGCCATCTGTTAATCTGATATATACAACATACATATATTTACATTTATTCATGTCCATTCATCCTACCGCTGGACACACACACACTACATGGGGCAATTTGGAGCATTCAATTTACCTTGAAATCCATGTCTTTGGACTGTGGGAGCAGACCGGAGAACATGGAATCGGGATACGAACCTGGATCCTCAGAGCTGGGAGGAGAACATGCTAACCACTGAGCCACCGTGCCGCCCATACATATATACATACACACAATTTTTGGGGTAAACAATGCTTTCTTGATATGGTGGTGTGTTAATGTGTGTTGTACTGATACGAGTGCAACAAAAAGTACATAATCAAGTGCACATCTTTTAATCCTCTAGGGCTTGGCTATGCTCATGTGTGTGTGTGTGTGTGTGTGTGTGTGTGTGTGTGTGTGTGTGTGTGTGCATCCTAGTGGCTGATCTCGGATCAGCAGTCCTCTTTCCTTCACGCAGCATCTCTGTGTGGAAGAAAGAGGAAGCAGGTGCAGCAGCTCTGCCTTTAATAGTCATGATCCACGTCATGTGACGCAGGCTGGAGCCAACAACACAGCATCACCAGGAAAATGGAGGCAGCACACGCATAGAGAAATACACACAGCATCAGCATCAGCATCACAGGCTTAAACCACTCATTTAAATATAAGAAGCAGATTTAAAACAATGACATTTTGGGGAAGCATTTTCTGAACTCGTGCAGATTTTAAAACCAAAGGATATTAAAAAACGCAGCAGTCTTCTTAAGGTAGGCGACAGACGATTCTCTGTTTCTATATTTGGCTTCAGTTTATGGCCTGAATTAAAGCTGCCTTGGGTCATGTGATCCACTGTATGAGTAAATATCTGTCTTTGGCAGATTTTAGTATTTGATGTCAGCTAAATAATTGGGTTATAAAGGTGTGACAAAATGACAAAGCTCGATTATTAAACACAAATAACATACTATTAAAGAGTCAATATGTTTTGTAGGTTAAACCTTTGGACCAAACCGATTTCAGTGTGTAACTAAACCACCCCAGATGCATGGCTTTGTTTTGCTCTAACATTGCAGTTTCTCCTGCTTCGCCTCTCTTCGGCTTTTTCGTTCCCTGTGGGATGCAGTAGCATGTAGGAGGGGGGTTGCACGTGGGGGGTGTTGACATCCAGTGCAAATTAAGCAGCACTTCATTACTGCTGAAGCAGCTATAGACCCCCACATTACTGAACCCCACCGAGTCCTAATGATGTTGCATTATCGTTCTTTATCTATGATTTACTTCAACATGAGAACTGCTTAGAGATCTGTATCCTGGGTAAAGATCAAACTGTTTAATACATCTTTTATCTCTCTTATTATATATAGTATAATTATAGTATCATCCATGTTGTAATGTTGTATTTCCAGATTACAGACCTTTCAAGCTTTCTAATGTTCTGATGTCTATGTGTGTTTTGTTAGTTCACTTCCAGAAGCCAGAGATATGGATTCTTCTGTAACTGGTGAGGAGAGATGTAAGTAGATTTTAATTAGAAGCTTATGTACCATCATAAGAACATGATTCGGACTAAAACAAATGTTATTTGGGTAAATTCTAAATAACTAACTAAATATTATATAAAGTATTTACAGTTTTTAATATTTGTAACATTTAATCATTTGTAAATGGTAAATTTTATTTATATTAATTGAATATAAAATAGCCCAGCGATAGATTGGCGCCCTGTCCTGGGTGTATCTGCCCAGCGCTCGAAACGTTCTCCCCTGGATGGGCATGGGGAACCCCACCGCGACCCTAATAGAGGATAAAGCGGAAGATAATGAATGAATGAATATAAAATATATTACCAAGTTTGTGAATGATTTTTGAACAGATCTTCACTTTCCTTCATATTTTCATCTACATGATGGTTGTTTTTTGTTACCCAGCTCCACCTAACTCCCTTCTCATCAGTGGAACGGGTGGGGGTTCCAGCCATCGCAAAAGACGTACCCTCATAGCCCCAGATATGAACCTGTCATTGGACCAGAGTGAGGGATCTGTGCTTTCTGATGACTTCCTGGACACACCTGATGACCTGGACATCAATGTCGATGATATCGAAACCCCTGATGAAACAGACTCTTTGGAGTTCCCCACCAACGGAAATGACCTGGAGTGGGAAGGTCAGGTTTGCCTCAGTCCCGAAGTTATTCCTTTTGGTTTATTAAAAGTTTATTTAAATGTACATTGAGTGTGTTGTATTTAGATGACACACCAGTGGCCTCAGCCAAACCGGGGCCGCCTGATGGCACTGAAGAAGAGGGAGAGGTTGAAAATGGCCGTCTTTGGAGGACCGTCATTATTGGCGAGCAGGAGCACCGAATCGACATGCAGCTTATTCGACCATATGTCCGCGTCATCTCTCACGGAGGTGGGAGCTCATACACCAATCTCCTGATGATGTTCCAACAACATTTTGTTTCATTGGGACTCCTTTCTCTCCATTTGTAGGTTATTACGGTGACGGGTTAAACGCCATTATAGTGTTTTCAGCGTGTTATCTGCCTGACAGCAGCTGTCCAGATTACAATTACATTATGGAAAACCTCTTTCTGTGAGTGACAAATTTAAAACTGTTTATACATAATAAACACATGTTTTGGAAATTAAATAGAATTAAATATATTTACCTATGCCACAGCAGCCCCTACTGGCTGGCCAAGGCAATAGTATTAGGGACAAGGGATGTGGGATGCTGCATATTGCATAATTTCTGCAAAACCTTGATGCTACATCTGTAAAAATACAAAAGTAATAATGTGTGACAGCCGGAGTGGGAGGAAGTGTAGCAACAGATGTCCTGTAACAGATGTCTTCAAAACTCTCAGCTATACATATAAAGACTCGTCTGATTGTTACTAAATTATATTACACTGAAGATTGACGTTGTCCTTTCTATGTGCAGGTATGTAGTAAGCAGCCTGGAGATGCTAGTGGCCGAGGATTACATGATCATCTACATGAATGGAGGAACGCCACGGAGCAAGATGCCTGGCATCACCTGGCTTAAAAAGTGCTATCAGATGATCGACAGAAGGTCTGAAATCTTCTCCGCAGCTTGCTTTGGTTCCCTTTTATTTATTTGCACCTGAATTCAGATGGTGCGAAAGCCGCAGGAAACCTCGGAGAATTGTATCTTCACATTTTTTTTTTTACAGATTGAGAAAAAACCTTAAGGCTTTGATTATTGCACATCCCTCCTGGTTCATACGCACAGTGATTGCTATCTCCAGACCCTTCATTAGGTAAAAACTTTTATCCTACTGAACATTGACTACCAAAACCTAGAAATATTACAATCATATGGTTTCCTTGAGTTTCAGCAGATGAACAAGATATTACATTGTGTTCTAAATTACCATTAAAAGGTTTTCGTCACTTTGTTTTTCTGCAGCGTGAAGTTCATGAACAAAATTCGCTACGTGCACAGCCTGGAGGAGCTGGAGCAGATTGTCCCGATGGAGCATGTCCACATCCCTGAGAGTGTCATAGAGTAAGGGCCTTGCATTCTTACAGCTTGAACATGGCTGGCACTGATACATCCAGAGCTCCAGTTTAGGACTGCTGTCTGAAGATAATCAGGATTTATGTTGCTGTTTCTTTTTTTTCAGGTTTGATGAAGAAAGGATCAAAGCACGAAACGAACGGTATATATCTGTGAAAGATAATTGTAAGGTTAAATATGTGATTGTTGTAATATGTAAAAAGATTACAACAGGTTTTACATGCAGTGAAACGTGCACTCTCTTGTTGAAGGCACGAATCTACACTATATAGCTAAACCGCCGCCTGTTTTGCAGGTCTGGACTGGGCCTCAGATGCTAATCCTCCAGCTTAAAAAAACAGTTAGACAGTTTAAAAGCTTTTATCCATGGGGCAATAGTTTGGGTAGGGCAAACTATTTTTTACGTAGGTTCTCAGGCTTGCAAAAAGTTGATTGAGGACCATTTGCTCATTCAGCCCAAATCAACAGTTTAAAATTAAAATGTATTTTTTTAGTTAAGGAAACCAAACTTTTGACCCCTAATAAAGTATATTACCTTCTTCTGTTGGTGAATAGTCATTGATGATGTCCAGACATAAATAATCCATAATTAATTTTTTTTTGTGGATTATTTATGTCATGGACATAATGTCAGGACATCATCAGTGACTATTCACCAACAGCAGAATGTTATTTTAAGCAACATTGTTTTTGAAATAATCACTAATGTTATAATAAAAATTATAATTTAAAATATGTGGGTCTGAAAAACCTAATCCAAATGATTATTTCAAATTTTTTACCATCCATCAACAAAATAATGATTGATATCTTTTTATTTCTCAAAAATAAAAGGTCATATACTGAACCTTTAACATGATTAACCGTGTACCCTAAAGATGAAGTGTGCTACATTCTTTAATTAATAATGCTTGTGTGTCTTTAGGTTGGAACAGGAAGAAAGAGAGCGTCACTCACAGGAACAGCAGGAATCAACCGATTCAGAAGGGTACAGATATGATGTAAATCAGTCAAACATTACCATGTTTATAATTTCATCTGTAAAACCGTCTTATTGTCATTCCAGACCACCAACAAACAGCAGCAGCGACAGCTGAGGTGCCTGTCTTGTGAAAGAACCCCCGGAGGACCACCGAAGTCTTTCTGATCTCAGACCAGTGGCCTTGGTTTTGTCGTGAGTCCTTACAGAAATGACCTCAGTCCTGAAGGGCCATATTCCAACAAAGTTTGGTGAACTTTCTACCTAAACAGACCAAATATGGTTTATAAATATGGATTATGAGGTTTAGCTGAGGTTTAGGAAGCAGTTCACCAAACTTTTCCAGCTCTGGCCCTTTAGGACTGGAATTATTCGACCATGCATGACAGGAATTTCGCCCTGGTCTCACATCAGCACAACGAGTAGATGTAATTAAAGGGGAAAAAAATGCATAACGATATAAAAGATCACCACCAGGTGGCACTCCATCGAGAGAGATGTTCAATATTAACCCGCTTTCCTGCAGAACCCACAACCTAGGCCTGTAGAAAGTTGCCACCTTATTCAGTCGTTGTGTTTGAAATAATCTATATTGCTCTGGTTTAATTTGTAATAAATGGAACATCTTAAAGCAACTTTATGTAACAAATACAATAAAACTATATACCGAGGAAAGTGTACTGGGGAAAGTTCTACGTACCTCATGCCAAGCATCATTTTCCAGGGAAAGTAAGCAAAATAGGCCACTTAACACAGTGTAACATACAAACTCATACAAAATCATGTAATAATACTCATCTCACTTCTGCCCTCATTGCAGATTCTGTGTAGAAGAACAATTAATACTAATTCCTTCATGAGGTTGCTTTAAGCTTCATAATCTGCATCCAATCTATTGTGTAAACAGTTGTATTTTGTGCAAAATTTCAATTAATTACTGTATTAAATAAAGTTGCATTATTTACCTGCATTTTTTTTTGCAGGAAAATTTCAAACAGTGAATTGATTTGCACATTTTAATCTGTAGGGTGTGAGTTTAAACCTGGATTCTCCAATTGGTTTAAATAATCAATGTGCACATAGACGCTGCATAAATTTGTGGACGTCCACTGTTTGTTAACACTACGGACGTGCCATTTGAAAGAACACTCTGTGACCTGCCATTAGAAAGACATCGATCAGCTCAGGAGAGATAAAGTGCTGTTTGTGGGGCCATCATGACGTCTGTTCCCATGTGCTAATGGCTAGTTAAAATGTGTTATTATTTCTTTCCTTTTGCATCGTGCTTGTTTGTATTTCATGGTTCATTCATTGTTCTGATATTTGAAATGTTTTGAATGCTTTCCTCCACCCAAAGCTTCAGTAAAGAAATGGTTCTGATATCCACAAATCTGCAGTTGTAGAGTATTTTTGTGCCAAGTAGTAAATTTATGTTGCCTTATGTTATAAATGTCAATGTGACAGTATTAAAGGGTCAACAAACGACAGTGGCTTGTGTTTATTCAACTAAACAGATTCTCAGTCATCATAATATGTCTTAATGTTTTTTAATGAAAATCCTACTACATCTTAAAGCTAAATCAACATAAATAAGTTTCTTTACATACATAACAAATAGTGTGTGAGTGTGCAATGTAGTATATCCATTCATAGAAGGCTTATACAAGTAAAATTGTTTCGGATTTCATTCATCCAGCTGGTTTGAACTCGTAATTATTAAGATTAAGGTCACGTAGTAACCTGAACAGATGAATAGTTCCTGGTAGACTCATATCCGAAGGAGGGATTAGACCGTTTGTATATTACAATACCGCTCTAAGTATGACTCAACCTTTGTAAACCAGTTGTCGTTTCCATGGAGCACATTCAGGGAAGTGAGAACACAGGCGGTTGGATGACGCAAATTTCTGGAATGTGAGTGAACAAAATGCGGGCCTTGGAACAGAATAAACTTGGTATATATATTTATAGCAGTGTTTACTGCTGTGTTCTTATTAAGTAAAATAATCACTTGTTTAAACAGCCTGGTGATGGCTGCTGCAGCACATGTACTTTGGTGTTCATGACTAGATTTTTCTTTTGACACAAAGTTTCCAGGCTACATGCACTCTGACCCCAAGTAAACCTTGTGACAGTAATATATATATGTGTGTGTGTGTGTGTGTGTGTGTGTGTGTATATATATATATATATATATATATATATATATATATATATATATATATATATATATATATATATATATATATATATATGTGTGTGTGTGTGTGTGTGTGTGTGTGTGTGTGTGTATATATATATATATATATATTCATTCATTATCTCCCGCTTTATCCTCTATTAGGGTCGCGGTGGGGTTCCCCATGCCCATCCAGGGGAGAACGTCTCGGGCGCTGGGCAGATACACCCAGGACAGGGCGCCAATCCATCGCTGGGCACACACTCACTCACACAGACACACTCTATATGGGGCAATTTTGAGAATTCAATTGACTTGATCCATGTTTTTGAACTGTGGGAGGAAACCGGAGAACCCGGAGGAAACCCACGCAGACACGGGGAGAACATGGAAACTCCACCCAGATGGGGATTCGAACCGGGAATCCCTAGTGCTGAGAGGCGAACGTGCCAACCACTAAGCCACCGTGATATATACTGTATATATATACAGTATATATGACACACACCACATCCAATGTAAGCTTTATGAAAATGGTAGATGTCAGCAATTCAAATGATGTTAACATAAATGTGGTGGCAGTGCATTGTCTGTATTAACCAACTAAATTTTACCAATAAGTATTATTTAAAAATTTATTTTCAATCATTGCTTTTTTTTGTTTTATTGACTTATTTATTTGTTTTATTGAATTATGTATAATACTACATAATTTGAACAAACTAATTTAAATATACATAAATCTGATTGCAGGGGCCTCGATGTACATTTAGAGTTCTCGATGTACATTTCTGTGTGTGTGTGTGTGTGTGTGAGAGAGAGTGTGTGTGTGTGTGTGTGTGTGTGTGTGTGTGTGTGAGAGAGAGTGTGTGTGTGTGTGTGTGTGTGTGTATGTGTGTGTGTGTGAGAGAGTGTGTGTGTGAGTGTGTGTGTGTGTGTGTGTGTGTGTGTGTGTGTGTGTGTGTGTGTGTGTGTGTGTGTGTGTGTGTGTGTGTGTGTGTGTGAGTAAAAGTGAAAGCTTCGGATGCACAACTGCAGAAGAAGATTAAGCGCGATCCGCGTTAGGGAACGAAGGGAATAACGTGGCCTCTGTAGCCACGCCCCCCCCCCACCGTGATTGGTCAGAATCTCACGCGCTGGTGTGACGCGCTTTATAAGATCACGTGCTTTAGGGGAGACGTGCCTTAGCAGCGTGGTCCGATCTGACGGAGCAAGTGCTCGAAGTCGGAGCATTAATTAAACATTAATTAATCTTTAATCGATTATAGATTCGCTTTATTAAAGATAACGAACCGCATCGAAATGAAATACATCATCGGAATCGGCGGGTGAGAAATCTGTTTGAATACTTATGTATTTTATGGTTCAGATGATTGTTTCCTTTGGATGGTATTTCTATGAAAAAGCGGATATAATGCGATAATGTACGAAATTATTAAAAAATAATGTTTTGTTATTAAATAAAACCCGTCGCTTGGTTGAAATGAACTTGTGGGTGGAAGGAACAGCGGGATGCCGCTTCCGGCACTTTGAGCGGGAGATTTAAAACGTTACGCGCGAGAACCGCAGTCTCCAGCTGTGCGTCATCATAGTTTATTTATTTATTTATTATTATTATTATTATTATTATTATTTATATACTAAAAAATAAACTTTACTAATCTCTTTAAATTCTACTTTGTGGGTTTTTTTAATATAGATTTTATGATGTCAGTCATTTAAAAAGAAAACAACAAGAAAAAAACGCGTTTTAACGAACGATTTAAAAAAAAAAAATCTACGCAATAAACAACTTTTTAACGAAATGTCCAAAATCAACGTAATGCTCTGTATTTATATTAGTATAATTCAGTTGTCTGGGCCAATCTTGTAATTATACTTCTACGAATCTTTTCATAAATAGCATTAAATAATTTGCATTTTATGTTGAATTTGGGGTTATAATTAGTTAAAAAAATTTTTTATTACAAATGGATTTGGCCATCATGCTTTCGTGAGTTTCCCTCCATTTTTTTTTTTTTAAACCATTGTCATTCAGGACAAACAATAGAGTTTCTCATTGTGACTTCCCCTCCAAAAAAAGTCTTTTATAAAGAATGCTTTTGGTTTTGCTGCTTTTAATCATTTATGTTTACATTCTGTTTTTTTTCCCGCAGTGTTACCAATGGTGGAAAAACCACATTAACCAATAGGTTAGTTAAGGCTTTGCCTAACTGTTGTGTGGTACACCAAGATGACTTCTTTAAGGTGAGTAAAGTTTAATATTCATATGAAAGTTTACTGTACAATAAAGTAAGTTTGTTTAGTTATAAATGCTTTAGAGTTAGCTGCATTTCTATTTTATCTTTTGGCATTTTGCAAACATTCTTCATAGTCATGCTATTTATATTATGCCCAATGTATAAGTTTATAATTATATTTGGGTGATATGACTTTTTTTTTTTTTTTTAAAGTAATGCTTTTGGTAATGTCAGTTAACATTACCAAATATTGGATATTATTACATTATAAATATGGATATTGAAGTACCAATGATCAAGTGTGAAATCACCTATTTATTATTATTTTAATAATACATTTAAAGATATAAAAATAGATTGTGTAATAAGCCTTACTAATTAAAAAAAGCTGATTATGATGTATACTGTGCCTTGCCATATCACCCACCACCATATTTATTGTTCTGATCTTAATTTATCTTCTGATTTTGATTTACTGATCTTAAACGAGCGCTGCTGTACAACCTGAATAAGAACTGCTGTAATAATAGATCAGCCACATCTGATTTTTGGGTGGGGGGGTTTAGGCATGTTTGTAATTACAGTTTAATCAGATCTAGTAGATCACATGAGGCTTCTGCAGTGTTTTACTGGTCACTGTTATTTCAGCCGCCGGATCAGATAGAAGTGGGAGAGGACGGCTTTAAACAGTGGGATGGTAAGAATGTGATTTGACAATAGGCGATAGCAAAATTATAACTCCTCTTTTATCGTAAACATTACCTCTAACAGAAGTCATTTCATTTACCCTCCACTGTGTGCTGTGTTTTCTATACATACATAACTCAAGCCTATCCATTTTAGTATTTAACATGTTTGCCCTCCTTCCCCTAATGTAGTGATAACTGCACTTGATATGGAGGCAATGGTGAATACCGTCAAAGGTTGGATGGAGAATCCAGTCAAATTTGCAAGATCCCATGGCATCCAGGTGACCCCTGCGACTGAAACGGGGCCCGCTGGAGATGAAGTCCACATACTCATCGTGGAGGGATTTTTATTATACAACTACAAGTAAGAATGCGTCAAATGTACAGTACATGTTCTACCTCAGAAATCTTAGATTCTCAGAAAGGTCTCCGAGTGCATCACTAGTCATGTGAGCTATGGGGGGCCATCAAGTCAGAAGCGGCCTGGGTAGGTCATGTGACTCGGCTCTGCAGGTTCAGAGATAAGCAGACGTCAGCTGTCATTTGGGGACGGGTTGTTCTGAAATGTTCCTTTCAAGAGATAGCAGAAATTTCTTAACTTTTTTTTTTTTTTTTTTTGGCTCATTCACTGCGCTTGATTGATATATTTAATATCGTTCTTACAGGCCTCTGATGGAAGTGTTTGATAAGTGTTATTACATCACCATCCCTTATGAAGAGTGCAAGAGGAGGAGAAGGTGTGTAGTGATTTACGGCAGCATTAACTTTATAAGATCTTGTAAAGATGTATGTAAATGTCCTCATATTTGCATAAATATTGCTTCCTGAAGTAAATGTCACCCAGTTATTCGAGAGAGATCCTTAAAGTATTAAAAGTTTAGGCCCAACATGTATTATGGGACAGGCCCTTGATCTTCTAATTTCACATTATGCAAACTATTAACATGTCATTAGGCTTTGTGTGTGCACATTGAGTCCAGAACAAACACCAAAATATTAATTCATCCTGAATTATGATTATTTTCTTTGCCCTCAGTACGAGACAGTACACAGTTCCCGACCCTCCTGGCCTCTTCGATGGTCATGTGTGGCCCATGTACTTAAAACACAGAGTGCAGATGTTGGACAGCTGTTTGCCCATTGGTTTGTACATTTTACCATCACACATGTTTATATTTTTGTGTTTTAAGATATTGATAGAAATGTATCCTGAATACTATATAATGACAAGTCTTTGATAAATCTTTAATCTGGATCTCTATTAGTTGTATTTTGGAAGCTTGCAGAATGTAATTTGTAAATATGTACTTTTTAGAAAACTAAAATGACCTGTTAATAAATGCAGATGCTCAAACTTATAATTATTTAATGCTCTTGTACAGATCACTTGGATGGCTTGAAGTCTAAAGATGAGATCTATGATCAGGTGTACGAGGACATCCACAATACTCTCTTGAATCGTTTATAGGTTAGTAACTGAGTGCATTTTTTAAAATTGATTTAGTATTTAGAAGTGAAAGGTAAATACCCTGACAAGAAATTTAGGTTCATTGTAATCCTGGAATTTTAAGGCTCTGTGGCCACATTAGGTCATTTTACGGTCTGTCCAGAGTTGAATAAGAAGTTAGACGTCAAATGTAAATAAATGTAAACTTGCTTTCATTTGGCATTCAAAGCATGCCCTTTTTTCCCCTCTCCTCCCTTGGAGGAAGTTGCCTTCAAATATAGGCATAACAGTAATGTGGTATGGATGGTGTAAAGTGTATGCATTGCTTTTATTTTAAATTCAGTTTAGTCTAGTTCTGCATTAAATAACAGCTTCTCTTCAAAGAGATGTCAAGTTAATTCATAGCACTTCTGCTTTTCATCATCCTAAAACACTGAACCTAACATTACATTAAGGTTGTGATCAAGTATTTAATTCAGAATATTTTGTGTGAACTGTCTCCATCCTTTTATCATTAGTGTTTTATTTTATTAGTTTTATTTTGTGTGGTCCAGCTGTAGTATGTCCTTGTTCAAACACATCATTTTGAGGATGCAGATGTGACTTCATTGAATAGAATCAGGGAACGAATTTCAAGCTCATGTTTATGCATGTTAAGCTGTTGCATTTCAATGGAACATTCGGAGGTGGCGTGACGCAGGTACTTTGTGAATGTCCTCGTTAACATTTTGTTTTTGTGTTTTTCAGCAGGAGCATCCTGGTTGGCTGCACTGATGTATAGAGCTGTAAATAGCATCCACGGAGTTTTTGTACTTTGCTTTTTGAATTTTTTTTTTTTTTAAAGCTTTTTAAGCCAAATGTAATCGTTTTGTAAATATGATGATTGTTAATTTATCGTTTCTTTGAAGGAACATTGTTTTTTGATGGAAATTCTTTCACTTTCTTATCTTTTATTTTTTTTAGTAAAGATTGAATTGTAGACCTGATTCAAATTCTCTAAAATCATTTCCCAATTAAATGCTTTACTCTCCCTGCTGTGTTCTGGTATTTATTTTATGTCTTATTGATATAGCTCTGTATAACTTGCTGGATAGTTGTAATTACAAGTTGGTTTAAGTTTAAAGGGAGACTTAACAGTAACATAATTCTCTACTACATTACTGTATATAAGCTTGAGTGCTTTACCCAAATTAGGTTTCTTATTTATTTATTTTTTATCTAATATTCTTATCTTGAATGACTTAAAAGCTGATGGTTCAGGTCAAAAGCATGGGATCAGTCATGCAGCAGGTCTCAAGTGACCATGTTGGTAATTTGTGGGTTCAGTGTTTGGGTTACAATAACTTTGGACACCTTTTAAACTGTAAAATGACATGTTTTAATATAAATATTATTAATAGCATTAAAAAAAGAAGTACTGACGTTGGTAAGTGTGATTGTAGTAGAAGTAGTTTATTGTTTACGTATAAAGTTAACCGTGCAGTGTGACATTGTTCTGTATCGCTGGATGTACAATATAAATTAGGTTATTAAAAGCACAAGCACCATGCATTTTAGAATAATATATACTTTTGCCCAGATGAGTTGCTTAGTGTAATAATTCATTGGGTTGTTTTCTTATCTACTGACCTTTGTTCTCAAGTGCAAATGGCTTCGTATTAAAACGTCTGGTAAATGTATTAATCATTAGTGGAAAATGGTGATTAAAACATTTTTAAGACTCATTAATTTCTTGAATGTAAGTGCTATACAGTTGGATTTGGTGAAGTAACCACAGAAGCTTGAACGTTGTTAACCCACTATGACCCCATGTGTTTATTAATCCCATGTTAAAGTCAGTGCTAGAACATTTTGTGATCATACATTTGGCTCAAACTAAAATAGCACTCGTCTGTGAATGATGGAGGGTGGTGTCTAGAAAAGAACCATGAGATTACAGGAGGTTCTATCTCTGTAATCCAGGGATCCATGTTCTGCAGTGTGACTTGTACTGCCCCATGACTGTGCTGAAACTCCAGGGGGTCCTGGCCTTAGTGGTACGAAGTGTGTATAAGTTTATCAGAACTGTTATACAAAATAATTTGTTATAAATAAGTTTAGAACGTGATGGGCCATTTCTGATGTAGATGTTATTGCTGTTTACGTCACATTACTGCTTGCATTGTACATTTTCTTGGATGATCATGAGATTTTATATATTTTTCAAGTACAGGGACTGTGGTGGTTTAGTAATTTAAGTTCTGGACTGGTACACTTTTACACCACGGCCTCTTAGTTTTTATTGGTTTCCATTCTAGTTGCGTTAATCGCTTTGGATAAAGGCACCTTTAAATTAACGTTATGTTTTATAAGCTATTTTATGTACATCTTGTTTTTAATTCACGATTCTCGTTTACGGTTTGATTAAAATTCTAAAAGCTGTTGGATGCAGAAACGCTTATACTACTGCAGCTCCCTCTTGTGGACGCTAAAGGACCAGCACGTCCACTATGATAGGCTTCACGTAATTCATTCATTCATTATCTCCCGCTTTATCCTCTATTAGGGTCGCGGTGGGGTTCCCCATGCCCATCCAGGGGAGAACATCTCGGGCGCTGGGCAGATACACCCAGGACAGGGCGCCAATCCATCGCTGGGCACACACTCACTCACACATACACACTCTATAGGGGGCAATTTGGAGAACTCAATTGACTTGATCCATGTTTTTGGACTGTGGGAGGAAACCGGAGAACCCGGAGGAAACGCACGCGGACACGGGGAGGACATGGAAACTCCACCCAGATGGGGATTCGAACCGGGAATCCCTAGTGCTGAGAGGAGAACATACTAAACCACTAAGCCACCGTGCCGCCATGTGAAATTTCATTCATTCATTCATTCATTCATTCATTCATTATCTCCCGCTTTATCCTCTATTAGGGTCGCGGTGGGGTTCCCCATGCCCATCCAGGGGAGAACGTTTCGGGCGCTGGGCAGATACACCCAGGACAGGGAGCCAATCCATCGCTGGGCACACACTCACTCACATACACACACTCTATATGGGGCAATTTGGAGAACTCAGTTGACTTGATCCATGTTTTTGGACTGTGGGAGGAAACCCACGCGGACACGGGGAGGACATGGAAACTCCACCCAGATGGGGATTCGAACCGGGAATCCCTAGCGCTGAGAGGAGAACATGCTAAACCACTAAGCCGCCGTGTGACGTTTCACACCCTGAAAATAGGAGCAGCAGCAGCAGCAGAGGGAAGGCGTTTAGTGACGTCACAACCAATGACCTAAAGCCGCCTATGGGAGAACGAGGCCTGAAAACGGGTGGGAATCGCACAGCGCCGCTCTGCTCCGGGAAACTAAGCGACGTTCGATTTATCGAATCTCAACGCGATGGCGGCCCGCGGCACTCCGCCGGCGGCTCTGTTTTGGGTTGAAGTGCTCACGGTGCTCTCTGCCTCGGTGCTGTGCAGCGCTGCAGCGGAGAACACCAAAACTGTGGAGTTTAACGTCAAGCCCGGAGGTGTGGTGCATTCATTCTCCGAACAACTAGTGAGTTTTTGGTTTCTTTAAACATCATTATAAACGTTCTGAGAGCCACCGACGTTACCGACGAACAGCCTTCCAGCCTTTCACTGAACACTAACCTTATAGAATCGTCGATTTAGTCAAAAAATAGATCATTTTTCCTGCAGGTATTTATTTATTTTTTATATGAAATAAAATTAAATGAAAGGCGTTAAAACATTAAATCGGTGCAGTTTGTAAACAGTTATAATGTATAAATAAATAAATAAATAAAAAAACGTTTGGTTGATTTAATAGTAAACCACAAATAAACGTGCGTTTTAGGCTTTAAAATACTGCGTCACGTGATCAGACCATCGCCACAAGTCAGCTTCTGATTGGTTTAGGGGCGGGACGTAACGAGATCGTGCCAGCGTCACAGGCTCTTCATTCATTTCATGTGACAATATTTTAGTAGTTTAATTAAATTGGACAAAACCGTCGACACGCAATGAATTGTTTGATTTAGATGCTTTGTTTGTTCCCATTGTCACAGGTGTTTAAAATCAAGTCACAAGGTGGACATTTTTATGCATACAACTTTGTGGGAACAGTTTAGGAACATTTATCTCTTGTAGATAAAGATTAATTGTAATTGTAATTTATTAATTAATGACCACACAACGAGTTGGTGGAATCCGGTACAGCATAACATACTCACATCTCTGTGTCAAAAACAAATGCATAAATACAAATACAATATATAGACAAAAAATTTCAAATTATACATTGATTTAGTGTATACAGATGTAGATAGTGTTTACAGATTACAGATGTATCGATCCTTTTGCACATTTAGTTTATATTTCTATCTGAAACCGGTATTACAATCTATTGGTGTAAAGCAAATCGTCGATCAGCAGTCGTTGTACCACGTTTGTACCACAAGGTGGCAGCAGAGCCTCGTTTTTGAGTCGCTTTTGCAAAACCGTTATCTTTTATGATTTAAGAAGTGTGTACAATGACATTTTTTTTATTGAATTTATATATTTGTGCTTTGTGGGGTGACTTAAATAATTACAGGATATAAGTAACAATAAAATATTTTTTTCTGACATTATTTGGGAGGTGGACGATTCTCAGCTGATGATGATGTGGTGGTGATGGTGTAAATCAGGCACAGATGACCGAGTAGCACAACACATGCTTTTAAACCCCACCATCATATCAGTGACAGATTGCAGTACTGAGAATTATCCACCACCGAAACAGCCCATGCGCTGTGGGGGTCCTGATCGTCAGAGAACAGATGGACTACGGTCTGTTTGGTTTGTGTAGCTGATATAATGGACAGTGAGCATAAAACCGGACGAACATAAGTGGCTGCTGATTAAATATTGAACATTTATTGGTTGTGTGTGCAATATTTTCACTTTTAATAAGCATCATGTGGAAGTGTTCCTCACCTGTGGGATTAGGGATGAAAAATGGTAAGACTATTTTAGTCATGTCATTAATCAACTTGGTGTTCTCTCTCTCTCTCTCTCTCTCTCTCTCTCTCTCTCTCTCTCTCTTTCTCTCTCTCTCTCTCTCTCTCATATCTCATTCTTTTTTAAACAGACGTGCACATTTGCATCGTGGTTTCACCTGGTTGGTGGAATACAAATTGTTGTTCAAGGTCGTAACACTAACACTGCGTTTCTTTTCCAGGGAGAATATAAATGCACCTTCACTTATGCTTCTCAAGGTGGCACCAATGAGGTAAGATCAAGTGGCATCCATCCTGGTGCAGTAATTATCAACCACTGCGGTGTGTGTGTGTGTGTGTGTTCGTTCTCTCGTGGATTGATCTATTATACTTTGGGGTTCTGTGGCAGTCAGTGGTCCAGGATATATTGCATTCAGCAAACACCCTGAATAAATTAACCCTGAGTTTTGTTTCTGCATCAAAACAATGATATCGAAGGTTTGTGGAAATCGATGATACAAATGCAACTTACCGGCCCCGGCGTCATTGAAAGTCTGTTTGTAATTCCCGAACACCCCGTGCATACAAAGAAACCCATGAAAAGTCCTATGGCTGCTGCCAGATAGAGTGAGTTTAGATGCAGTACAGTGTAAATAACAGCAGGTGATTTATGGTTTTGACCCGGCGGTCGCTGATACCACACTGCAGAGTATATAAGGGATGTCGGGTTAACGTGGGTCATTTTGTTATATACCTTCGTGGTAAATACTGCTTCTGTGCTCATTTTTTTGCAGCAGTGGCAGATGAGTGTGGGACTGAGTGACGACGACCGGCTCTTCTCCTGCTCAGTGTGGCGGTATGCAAAATATTTGTGTTATTTAACTGAAAATGTTTGGACAGGGGGGGGCGGTACGGTGGATTAGTGGTTAGCACGTCCGCCTCTCAATTGAATTCTCCAAATTGCCCCATATAGAGTGTGTCTGGGTGAGTGAGTGTTTGCCCAGCACCCTGTCCTGGGTGTATCTGCCCCCAGCGCCTGAGACGTTCTCCCCTGGATGGTCATGGGGAACCCCCCCACGACTCTAAGAGAGGATAAAGCGGAAGATAATGGATGGATGGATGTTTGGACACGGTTGATCCTTAAAGAAGACATTTTGTTTATTTGTGATCTACCCGAGACAGTGTGGTTGAATTTAACAAGGAGGCGCCAGAGCATGATGTAGCACATGACAGATATTAGTACAAGATTAAATAAAAGAAAAAAGTTTTCAGGTGGACCATGTATGGATATAACATTATTGAAATTTCTTCAATAATGCGCTTAAGAACAGGTGCACAGTTCACGCCCTGCACCCCGCTGACCCCCTGCTCCAGTTCCATAGCTTGTCTGATTGTGGTGTTGATACCAGTGCAGCTGGAAGTTAAAGCATTTGTGGTATTATTTATTAGTTCCACTCCGGCAGTAAAAGTGAGTGTGATTTATTGATTTGGCTGAAGAGGGAATTATTTCATTTCCACAAGCATTTTAAAGACAGAAAGCAAAACAAGCACTTCTCTGTAATCAATGTCGGTGTCTGTTTAGCATGTTCCGGTAAATAAATGCGAGGAATGACTGATGTCGCCCGATGGCATCTTTGTTTTTCAGAGTTGTCGCGCGTCTTGCGATAAGCTTTTTGATTTTTCTCCCTCTTCTTTTGAAACCGCAGGCCCCAGGGGAAATCCTACTTGTTTTTCACACAGTTCAAAGCTGAGATTAAAGGAGCCAAGATTGAATACGCCAGTGCATATGTGAGTATCTCCTTCACGTCATTCATCATCGCAGCGTCTCACCCAGGCTCTCAGTATTATACCATAACTTTGAACTAGGTGTGCAATAATTGTCAGTGGTGCTTAAATATTTAACACTCGGAGGATATGGGGTGTTGTGTTAAGGGGCCGTGCGGCTAAAATCCTGGGCGTTTTTGTTGTCCGAGTGGCGAAACGGAAGAGCTCGAACGGTTCCTGGTCGGTCAGGTCCAGACCTGCTTAAGCACATGTGAAATATTTCTCCCGTGCAGAGTCTTAAATCTTGTCATCGTGGATTAAAATTGTTGTTTTTAATCTTCCTCATCTGGGCATTACCTCATCTGGGATATTGTTATTATGTAGAGTGTGTGTGTGTAAGAGCATACGAGGTGATCGCTTCAAATAAACAGATCAGAAATAATATTTATGATTCACTTTGTGTTGGTTAACATTGAGGGTTTGGTGTTTGCTCCGATGCGGTTCGTATGCCTGACGTCATTAATCTCTCTCCCTCTGTCAGTCCCAGGCGGCTGTCGGAGGTCAGAAGGATGTAGCTCTGAAGGCGGAGGAGTACATCATAGGTGACAGCGCAGGTAAGGCGCCGCCACTCAGCCACAATGCAGCACTCGTCCCTCGGATTATTATAAAATCCTTGGGATTCCAGATGAAAATCAGATGAGATGATGATGTTCTAAACATTCGGAGGTCAGAGTTCTATCTCATTTAGGGTCAAATAGGGTGCCGGAGCCTTTCACAGGGCGAAATACAGGAAAGCCCCACACTGCTCAACTTCTCACTTTATTAGTTTCTCTGGGTTCTTGCATTCATTATCAGTTCCACTTACTATAAGGGTGGATTTTGTAGTTCTAGGTTCTATGGTCCATGGTTTGTCCCATTTACTTTGTTTTTAAATGACCTGCACACTTAAGATCAGGTACTAATATTAAGGTGGAGGATTCCTAGGACTGCAGTGACATTGATATGTTGTGGTATGTTGTGGTACCAGAGTAGCTGAGTTTTAAACACCTCAGTGTTATTGTTGGACTGAAAATTATTCACCAATCAAAAATGTCCAGCCACCATCATCAAGTGTGCAGCGTCACGTGAGCACTGATGAAGGATTACAAGATGACAAATAGATTGTGCAGCATTGGTGGAGCATGAAGGTGGATGTGTCTTATAAAGGCTGGGTGTGTGTGTGTAAATCTAATTTAATTCTTTATTAGATGAAATATTTTTGTTTGTCGTTGTAGCTGCATTATACAATTATAATTAATTAAAGTTAGGACAAGTTGCATTATCGTATAAACCATCATTACTGTTTGACAGCCTCTGGGCTAGATGATGTTAAAAAAAAAAAAAAAAAAAAGAATAAATAAAACACTCAAAGAGGGATGTCATCTTATAAATAATGTACCTTTATGACAACAATGCTGAAGTCAGGCAGCCATGTGACTCCTGTTCAACATCCAGAGTTTGCAGTAAAGAACTTATAAAGAACTAAATAATGGAACAATAGAAAGAGTACATGAGTTAGCATTGTTTTTTTTTTTTTTATTGTTTTTAGTATGAAATATTTATATTTTGTATATTAATTCATAATGTGTCTTTTTGCAACATACTTCATTTCTGGAATATTGTCCTTCCCCCTCTGCCGACTCAGCATCGCGGCATCACTGTCAGGGTTTCTTTCTTCTTTAATAAGTCATGATGGCCAGCTCACACCGATGTATCCCGCGTTGAGCTTCATCCATAGATCTGACTGACGTCCAACATTAAGACGTTTTATTGCGTAGTTCTCCTGCAGTCATGTGTAGTTCAGGATAATGAATCTCCTCATTAGACCTTGCTGTAAAATAATTTTCATTCGCGGTCTTATTCACTTGATTTGTGGGTTAATGTAATTAGATGTATATCTTTCTGGGCAAGAAGCGACTTATTAGCCGTCACACTGTGTATTTCTACAACGTGGGGCCATCGGGGTGTAAAGTGTTTTACAGGAATAACGGGCTGTGCGTCGGGGGAGGTTCTCCATCTGTACGGGGGGCAGTGGGCAGATTGCGGATACGGCTTCTGAATTTGAAGGAAATGTCAAAGAATGAGTTTTGACAATGCCCATTATTGTAGGGACCCCTCCCAGGATTCGGCTATAGGTCCTTTTATAGATCCAGTTGAAGGTGACAGTAAGGCCATATGATTTTTAGATGATGCACAACGTTATTCCGGGTCCTCCACTATATCACCATTTAAGACGCGCTGTCCTGGATTTTTTTTATAAGCTTTTATGTTCGTGCAACACAAGCTTTATAAAGACATGATTTAAGGAGTGCTATTGTAAAGCCTTGACCTTTACCCCGCTGAGCACTTAAGGGATGACTTGTGATCCCATTTTTGTGACCTATTGCAGCATCAGTGCCTGTGCTCATAAATAAAATTCAGAGTTTATGAGCACTTATTCCCAAACAACATTATAACATCTTATGAAAAGTTTTCCCAGAAGAAGTAAGGCTGTTGGACCCAAACCGAGGCTCTCGGCTCTGTAATAAAGCTCATGGCTTTCAATATGATTGGTTGGATGACTGGATACTTCTGGCTATACAGTGTTCTGTTGTTAGGCACCTAAATATTATTGTATAAGTATTGCCTTCAGTTGTCAGTCTCTAGACCGGTGCTATTTTTTATTTTATGTTACAGAAGCAGATGAATGTGTGTGTAATGTTGGAAGGATGTGAGAACAGATGGTAGTATTAAAATAGTAAAAAATAGTAACGTTGTTTGTTCCATTATTTAGTTCTTTATAAGTTCTTTACTGCCAACTCTGAATGTAATATCTTGATTTAAAATAAGTCTGCATACAGACAGTTCTATTAAATACACATCCTTATTTTATTAGATCCTCTCATCATATAGAGTCACCTTGTAGTTCTGCAGTTATAGACTGTATTTTATCCAAAGCAAATATCCCAACATGATGGTTGCGGTCAGAACCTGGAGCAAAGGGTTAAGAGCCTTGCTCACATTAGTAGCTTCAGTGGACCTGGGATTTGAACCACCTTCAGATTGATGGTCTAACACCCTAACCACTGTGCTGCCATGCCCATTGTAGTCCATCTATTTCTCTACATACTGTGTTCTTTAGTGCATAGAGACTGGATCAGACACAGCAGTGCTGCTGGAGATTTAAAACGCCTCAGTGTCATTCATGGACTGAGAGTAATTGCCCTACCATCTCAAAAGGGCACTAACAAAGTGTGTAGAGAAACTGATGGACTACAGTCTGTAATTGTAGAACTACAAATCCATCTATACAATTAGAGGAGGTGATATGGACAATATAAGTAGATTCAAAGAAATGTAGCTATGAAAGTGGCAGTGTATATACTGGATATATTATTGTAAAATATATATATATTTTTTTTTACTATTTGAATGAATTATGTTCAGTATGAGTGACTGTGCCACACATTCACGTCTTGTGATTCCAGCTGTTTAATAATTTTCCCCGAACAATTCCATACAAAGTGAATTACAAAAGCAGTTGAGCGTAATTCAGACTCACAGCTGGTCAGTTTTGTTCAAGACCCCGGCAGCGCCTTTCAGGTCAAAGACAGGAATCATTTAAAATGTCGCCCAGCTGTTCATACAAATACATTTATTTCCTCTAGTGATCCACAAGGACGGGAAATTCCGCGCCGAACTCTCCAAGCTCACCATCATTGGCCGGACACGCCACGACGAGCTGTGATCGGTGCGGCTCCGCGATGTTCAGCGACGCGAATCGGGGCGAAATAGGATGAATGAGGCTCTTGAAATGTTCGGCGTGCTTTATCCCTATGTTCTGGACAGTGACTGAGCATCCAAATTTTGGGAGTAGAAAGATGGTGTGGCTTCTGTCAGACTCCTTCATGCTCACATTGCACGTTGAGTAGTGTGAATCTGCAGGTGGTAAAAAAAAAAAAAAAGAGCCTTTAGTTTTCTACAATGATCAGCAAATATGGTTATGTGCAAAAGTTTGCACATTTCTGCAGAAATAATGTTTGATTTTCAAGTGTCTACAGCTGAACACCTCCACTATGGGGAACATTCTGCTTTTGCAAATACATTTAGAAATAATTTTTTTGTTTTGTGGGGTTTAACTTTTTTTTTTTTTTTTTTTTGCACAAGATACAATTACAAGATGTTACTTTGTTCAGGTTATGGTTTATATTTGATGTTTTTTTTTTTTTTGAATGAAGTAAATAAAAACTGTACATTAAGGAGTGCAGACCATTGGTTTCTGTAGAGGATGTGTTCGGCATGTTCAATTGGGGCTGGGGGGGGGGGGGTGCACAATCCTTTCCATAAACAAGTGTGTGTGTATATAGCAATATCTGCCCCCCCCCCCAAATATTTTTATCATGATTTATTAATGTGTGCAGTGGAATCAGTTTTTTTTTTTAAATAAATAATTATATTCAATTACAAACCGATTCATTTTTATAGTTAATGTTTTGTTTAGGTAGCATTATTTATTATCATCATTTTTAACGTGGATGCAGAGTATATACGTTTATTTGTATGTGACCCATTTGCAATATAATTATACGTTACTTATCAGTTTTACCAAAAGTTTCCAGGACACGACCGCTAATCGTTGAATTTAGGTTTGAATTTTCAGTCAAGCGTGCGTCTTATTTATGGAAATGGTGAGGGGGACATGCTGGTGGTTGAGGTGATGGAGAAGAACGCTCAGGCAGAAAAATAATTTTCTGTGGTGACCCCAAAGGGACCAGACGAAGGTAAATATTTCCACACACACACACACACACACTAAAACCTTGTAGAACACATTGGAGGAGGCTGTAATGGCTACAAATAGGAACCAATTTAGAACAGAATGTAATAAAAGCTCCTGTAGGTGTAATGTGTAGGTGTCCCAGACGTTGTGTCTGTATGGTGTGTATCAGGCAGTCAGGAACCAAACCGGGACTTTAATTACATTCTGCTGCTAATATTCTGAGGTGATGTGTCTGAATAGCTCTTCCATCACGCCATGAAATCCTGTTTCTGCTGTAATTATAAAGTATGTTTCTTTAGGGTTTTGGAATGTGCAACTATATTCCTTTACAATGTTCAGTCTGCGGCACGGTGGCTTAGTGGTCAGCACGTTCTCCTCTCAGCGCTAGGGATTCCCGGTTCGAATCCCCATCTGGGTGGAGTTTCCATGTTCTCCCCGTGTCTGCGTGGGTTTCCTCCGGGTTCTCCGGTTTCCTCCCACAGTCCAAAAACATGGATCAAGTCAATTGAATTCTCAAAATTGCCCCATAGAGAGTGTGTGTGTGTGAGTGAGTGTGTGCCCAGCGATTGATTGGCGCCCTGTCCTGGGTCTATCTGCCCAGCGCCCGAAACGTTCTCCCCTGGAGGGGCATGAGGAACCCCACCGCGCCCCTAATAGAGGATAAAGCGGGAGATAATGAATGAATGAATAAATGAATGAATGTTCAGTCTATAATAAACTGGGCATGGGGTTGTGTCCGTTGGATGTTCATGTAGGTGTCAGAACAAGGCGTTCGCATACATTTGACCAGTCGATGAAATTAGTGAATCTTTTCCAGTGGGTGTAATTTGTGATTAAGGTTGCGGCCGGTGTCGTGGGTTTGTTGCTTAGCTTAGCAATCTTTTTCTGATATTCACCTCAGCAGAGTTCTGTGTAGAAAAAGAATAATGCTTTTGGCTCGCGCGGTATGAAAGTGATTTCTCATTCTTGTGGCTTTTTCCGTACGAGTGGGGAGCTTTGATAAGAGTCCAGCATTTTCGGATACATCCATATAAGTGATGAGTGGATCTTGTTCTCTGGAATATACATGAATAAATGGCTTGTTGGCTTTTTCCCTCTCCGCTGTCACTGTGCTGCGTCGGAGCTCCCACTGATAATAGAACCTGGCTCTTAATATAGGCAGTGTTCACTTACGGCCCTTTTTTTTTTTTTTTTTGCTCGCAGATACTTATCCGGTTCTGGATGAGCTTTTTCTACACGCATCAGCAAAAAGTTTGTGCATATAACCGTGTTCCATATAATGCCACATCCATTATTCCTCCCCCTGTGGTTACACACAAAAACACTGCCATCTTGGTGTTCCTCCAGGTGTTCGGCGTAATCAATTAAACCCTGGTTTAGCCCAAAACATCCAGCTGAGATAAAAGTGCTTACCGAAGAGACTAAATCTCTTTCAGTTGCATCATTTGAGGGCTTTGGCAAAGCCTCAGTACACGAGTTGCAATGCTGCTGCCTTATAAACACCTTATTATCACATAGAGACAAATATTATCACATATATATATATAAAATGTAATATTATGTCAAGGTTTAAGGGAGTCCCTTATGTTCTGGAAATGTAATGACATCGATGCACAACCTCAGCAGTTCCCACAGACATTGTGTTGCCTTTTCTCCCAAAGCTTTACAGTATGATGAAGTGATGGGGAAGCTACATACATTAAATCATACTGATCATCAGTTTTAAATGACTTTATATTGAATATATAGAATGAAGTGTTTCATTAAAAACAATAAGAATACATTTTTTTATTTAGTTCATTTTTCTTGTTAGGAAAAATCACTTTTAAATGTCCTAGATATTTTTTTTTGGAAAAAGCTTCATGTGAAATGACTTCTCTGAATGTTCTTGACAGCACGGTATTCTATTCTAAATGTTTTGGAGGTATGAAGTACCTCTGAGGTATCTGTTCACCACTAATAAATCCCCGATGTGATGGTTATAATAACAATAAAAGGCTCTTCTTGAAGCCTGTAGAGACAAAAATCACTAAAAATGACTCCAAATGGCTCTTAAGGCTCCTGCTAATCTACAGCTACCCCTCTGGCATTTTTCCATAAATGGGTCTTAAATGGCACTGCTGAGCCGAAATATGCAGCACCCCATGGTCCATACTTAGCGTGCACTCAGAGTGAATTGTGTTTGAATAGTGAGGTGACGAAGCCATTGACAGCATGTGGAGACTTTGACCATACTTACTTAATGGAGCCTGTCACCTTGGATACGGGCTTCTTCAAATGGCACATCTTCCTCTAGCTGCCCTCAAGCATCCCCCCCCCCTCTACACTATAGTAGAAAGCAGTCTTCGTTTGCCTGAATGAGGAGTCTTTTCTTTATTTACCCTCAAGGGGCTGCCTTGTGAGGGGTAGGGAGGAGGCTTCCTTCTTCTCGACTGTGCAGCTGTGTCTGATTTGGAGGTCTCTGTTTGGTTTAAAGTAGTTCCATCAACCGATTTCTGTCCTGAATTGTTTGAATTGTGTGACCGTAGAGTCGGGTATGCTGGTGGTGGGGTATTTTTAGTCTTGGGTCTTCCGGATGCCCTTGGGATGGTGGACACTGCGGGAGGTGAACCGTCACAGGTGACTCCATCCACAGTTGTGTGCTTGTGCTTTGACGCCTCCTCTGGTGAAATCCGGTAACGCCTCGCAACCTCGGGGCTTTCCTCCGCGCCCATGTCAACCCTCGATGTCAGCTGATCGATCTGCATGACTACCTGGGTTTTACAAAAAACAAAAAAAAAAAAAAAAAAAAGACATTGAGTGTCAGGGTACAGCAGGTTCGCTCAATGAAGCCAATCCGTGTTCCAAACGGGCTTCTGAACACATTTTCAGGTTTACAACGGCAATCGGCGCCAGATGGACACGGATAGCATGTCGGGTCGCCAACAGGATGCCGTCGTGTAAATGAGATTAGGCCGCCCCAGCAGCAGCAGTAGCAGCATAAAACTAAAAATAGGCAGTTGCCCTGCCTTCCAGCTGCCCCGCTCTATCTGCTCCACCTGATGAGGGATGATAAAAAGGTGCAGCACAGCTTTCTTTACAAGCACTGCATTTATCTGCAAAGTAGAGCAGGAAGCTCCGCGCGTTGGCTCCTGTTCCTGCAACAATAGAACCTTTTCAAACTTTCTTCCAGAGACATCTGGACATTTTAAAGCATGTCTCAGGGAGACGGTTCTGTTTGCTGTTAGTTGCAGATGCTATTTATTCCAAGATGACTTTACAGTTATTTATAGTTCCCATATCGATGAACTTTATAGTTCTAAACTTACACATCCGGTTGACGGTGAGGCGTTTGGCTCGATGGCAGGACAACCCTCACCCCCGGCTTGCCGTTTTTGTAACTTTTAGGTCAAGCTCTGATGTTGAAAGCGAAAATGCCTGGCTTACTATCAGTTTTTAACGGGTTCGGATCAGGACACCTGACTCATCTTTACTTGAAGGGCCTCGCTGTGTGCACATTCATACGGAAAACTGGAGGAGGGCTCGGTTCAACTGTTGACATTGTTTGTAAAATAAATGATAGAAATAGGAGTACAGCACTATACATTTCCTTCACACCCCCTTAGGGATATAGGATTTCTCTACATACTTAGGGCAGAAGACTATATTATCAGATCAATCAAATGTTCGAATGGTTGGCGCTGTACTCTCTTATCTTGCAGGTGGTAGTGTAACAGGAGCAGAACTATTACTTAAATACACTCATGGACACCCCTGACTAATGGGACCACCTTGACGATTACATTTTAGGACCGTAACCATGGCACGGTATGTGGCCTACTGTTTGCACTTGCCCTTTAACCCTTCTTTAGTATCAGTTTCAGACCATGTGCTATTTAAGTCAACACACATTCGGAATCTACTATGTGGATGTTTCACTAAAGAATTTAGAAGAGTTTTGTAGATTTTCATTCATTCATCCATTATCTTCCACTTTTGTCCTACATTAGGGTCACGGGGGGGTTCCCCATGCCTACGCTTGGCAGATACACCCAGGACAGGATGCCAATCTATCACTGGACACACACTCACTCACACAGACACACTCTATATGGGGCAATTTGGAGAACTCAATTGACGTGATCCATGTTTTTGGACTGTGGGAGGAAACCGGAGAACCCGGGGGAAACCCACACTGACACAGGGAGGACATGGAAACTCCACCCAGATGGGGATTCGAACCGGGAATCCCTAGCGCTGAGAGGAGAACGTGCTAACCACTAAGCCACCGTGCCTAGTTTTGTAGATTTATTATCCAAAATTATGACACTATATATTTTTTGGTGTAATATTATATTTTTGTCACATATTGTGACACGTGACCATAAAAAACAATGTATTGTCCAGTTATTTTACGACATAAAAGTGGGTGACGCTTCACCTTATTCATAAAAAGTCATTGATTATAGGGTCAATGTCTTGCCACCCACAGACTCAGAACTCAGAAATATCCTTTTTTTTTCTTTTTTTCCCCCTTTTTTTTATTATTTTTTTTATAGATCGAATCTGACTGTTTATATAAAGTGTAAGACCATCTGGGAGAACATCTGCTGGTTGCATTTCTAAGCCAAAACCGTTATTACCTCCTTCATTTCCAGGTGGACCTCCTTCAGGCCACGCAGGACCTCTTCGAGGTTTACGACGACTTTCTGGATCTGTTCCTGCAGAACCACGTGAGTCTGCTTCGAGTCCAATGAGCGCGTTTGTCTCCCATTCCCAGGTACGTTTCGCACGTCCTCCTTGGCATCCGATTGCAGATCACTTGGATGGGAGTCGGCGTCCTGAGGAACTTCTGTAGAAAAGATGACTTCGTGCATGGACCTGGAACCATCACAGTCCTCTGTAACATGTCCCATTGAGTGAATCAAAGTCAGTCCTGCGTCGTCCCGCCGTTTGGACTCTGGATTTCCCTTACATCTGTTTTTAGCCTGTTGACGTTTCTCCGAGGTGTGTCCATCTGCCTCGGTTTCACCCAGCTCCGCTGGAACAGGGGTGAATTGTTGCTCCTCCACACAAACAGGCACGCCACAGTTTCTTTGACCTATGAACTGCACCGGCAAATCCAGCGCACATTTCCTGGGAGGGGGGGGGCTCTGGGTCTGGTGGAGGTTTTCCACAAAGCTGCATTCTCTGGAGCGGTCCCTCACAGAGGCGCTGTTGTGTTGCCTCCGACACTTACGCCATCGCTTAGCACTCGAGTCGATTTGACAGCTTTCGGCGGTCCTGAAAAGCTTCGAGCGGCACTTTAGAGCCGCCAGAGATATCCCAGAAAGGTGGGCGTATCCGTTACGAAGGGCTTTGGCAGATCCAAGGGAACTCTTGTGACATTCTTCGGGACCATCAGAACCCTCGAGAGGTCCGTTCGCGGACTTAAGTGAGCGTCCCATCTTGGTCTTCCTGTGCAGGAGCCAGAAGCGACATGGCACCGTGTGCTGCCCCAGTCCTTTTGCATCAGTAAGCATACTGGGAGCAATGACGAGGCTTCACGTTAAAATTCTCAGTAGGATCCATCCTCTCATCCAGCCAGCCAGCCCTCGGCAGTCTTGTTCGGTGGTCTTTTTTTTTTTTTTTTTTTTTTTTTTTTTTAATGCAAGTTTGTTTCCCTGGTGAAGGCAGAAAACTTTTCTGTGCGCATAAACTCCTGGCTCATAGCCCCACGCTCTCCCTCGGCTTCCCGACGGTGTTGGTGTCTGATGCGATCCCCATGTCGTTCCTTACAGCTGGACCACTGCCTGCCTCACTCCCTCCTCCCGTCCAAGCCTCCGACGTCTTCCTTCATCTCCCATCGCCCGGCGCTTGGCCGAGAGCCGCGTATTCCGTTGCTTCCTCCACTCTTCCTGCCTTCCAGGTTCAGTGGCTGTTGCATGTTTCCTGTCTCCCCATTTCGTGCCTTGCTCCACCTCCTCCCTATCCATCTCTCTTCCTCTCGCTTTCTCTCTCACACCGCATTCGCTCGCTCTTTTTCTGCCGCTTTCTTCCTCCCACTGCTTCTCACGGCTGTTCTCTCTCTCCCTCCCTCTCTCCCTCTGTCTATCTCCTTCTCTCTCTTTCACTTACTCACTGGCAGGAACTAGTCGACTTCAATCAGAGCTTTTCCTTTTTTTTTTTCCCCCCAGCATCTCTTCTGTCTTTGTGTTTGACGCAGCTCATCTCTGATCCCATCCCTGGCTTCATACGGCACTATTATAGCTAGGATTTGAGAAGGGATTGTCTCTTGGGGGAGGTGGGAAGTAAAGGGGGGGGGGTGTGGGATTGGTGCTTCTGTTCTCTATAAGGGACAGAGCACTGTACCCGCAGATTTCTCATAAAGACGATGGTCTTCTTTAATTCATCGAAGCACATCGTAGCATTGTACCAGTTTACATGTTATTTATTTATTGGGGGGGGGTGTGTGTGTGTGTGGGGGGAGCTTGCTCCTCTGCTTTTAACCAGCCCTCATTGCACCATAAATTTGCCAGTGCGTTTTTAAAAGCTGCAATAAGAACAGAGTGGGTCTTGTAGAATAGCTCGTGTATTTTAAGCCTTTTCAATTTCTGTTCATTCTCTTGTTTCCTTAATCATTAAATATGACCATGAGGTAGCACCTGCATGAAATGGAGACATGTTCCCTATAGACATGTATATAGTGACTTACACCCGGACAGAATTTTTTTTTCAGTGGTCATGGGGGCGAAAGACGGGACAGGTTACCAGCCTATTACAGGACGTACGCCGTCGTTATCGACGGTAGATAATTGTAACCCGCATAGACGAAAAGGAGAACATACTAACCTTAAGACACAGGAAGAATACAGGTCGCTTCACTCAGCCCAGACTATGTAAATTTACAGATTTGTACATAACTGTGTACATAAAATAACATCATCTCATTGATGGGGAAAAAAAAACGATTCTTGTAAAATATACAAGAACTGAAGCAACTTCATCCATTAAACATTAATGAGCTGCATGTTCTGAATTAGCAATGTCGGTAGACTTTGTGTACTGACTCTGATATAATCAACTAAATATACATATATTACATAGGGCGGCACGGTGGTTTAGTGATTAGCATGTTCTCCTCTCAGCACTGGGGTTCAAATCCCCATGTTCCAACCTATGTTCTCCTCGTGCCAGCGTTGTTGCTTTCAGGGTTTTCCGGTTTCTTCCCCCAATCTAAAAACATGGATTCAAGGTAAAACGAATGCTCAAAATTGTCCCATATAGTGTGTGTTAGATTGAGCCCTGTCCTGGGTGCATCTATCCATCCATCCATCCATTATCTTCCGCTTTATCCTATACTAGGGTCGCGGGGGGGTTCCCCATGCCCACCCAAGAGAGAATGTTTTGGGCGCTGGGCAGATACACCCAGAACAGGGTGCCTATATGGGGCAATTTGGAGAATTCAATTGACCTTGATCCATGTTTTTGGACTGTGAGAGGAAACCGTAGAACCCAGAGGAAACCCACGCGGACACGGGGAGAACATGCAAACTCCACCCAGATTGGGATTCGAACCGGGAATCCCCAGTGCTGAGAGGAGAACATGCCAAACCACTAAGCCACAGTGCCGCCCATAATAATACATATATATATATATATATATATATATAGATAGATAGTATATTTTTATAAAGGCGGCACGGTGGCTAAGTGGTTTGGCATGTTCTCCTCTCAGCACTGGGGATTCCCGGTTCGAATCCCAATCTGGGTGGAGTTTCCATGTCCTCCCCGTGTCCGCGTGGGTTTCCTCCGGGTTCTCCAGTTTCCTCCCACAGTCCAAAAACATGGATCAAGTCAATTGAGTTCTCCAAATTGCCCCATATAGAGTGTGTGTGTGTGAGTGAGTGTGTGCCCAGTGATAGATTGGCGTCCTGTCCTGGGTCTATCTGCCCAGGAACGTTCTCCCCTGGATGGGCATGGGGAACCCCCACCCCCACCCCGACCCTGATATAGGACAAAGCGGAAGATAATGAATGAATATTTATAAAGAGAAAAACCATTCCTCGTTCTTGATGAAATCCGTGGCTCTGCAAAGCAAAACTGTAGAAAAGCTCGAGTTTTTATTAGCACATGCTTCCTTGGTCACACTCACACACAGACGAGGAGGTCAAAGGGCGTGAGCAATGAATCTCTGCTTTCTGTAAACACTGCCTTCAGCCCATCACCCACTTACTGAGTGCAAGTGCCAGAAATAGCTGTAAAGTCTCACACACCACTTCATTACAAATTCACTACGGACAAGTGTGAGCTGTAAGACAGTAGTGCTAAATGCTAAGTGCCTGCCTCTCAGCATTCCGACGTGCCTCGGATTCCTGTATCGTACGTCAAACCCACGAATCTGCATAATAAAGGAGTCGGCAGTCCAATTGTCTGATTGTCTCAGGCTCGCTGTTTCAGCTCTGAAATGTATTGCGTAGTGAGCAATGATCCTGACTTACATCGTGCTGAACAGGATTGCATAAGCTTGTGTTGGCGTGAATGTTTTACATGTTTTTTTTATTTTTTTTTTTATAGTTTACAGGCAATTAGGGATTAAAGGCAAACCCGCCGATGTAGCCCTGTGAGTGAAGTGTTTATTAATGATTGTGATTCTTTCTCGATGAAAGCGTTAGTAGTTAATTGCACAGGCTTTGAGGAGATGCTTTTATTCTCCTCTTTCAGGTCACGATGACCTCAGGATGGAAATAATTATCCGCCCTGAATCATTTGACTTTGTGCAAACTGAATACAACGGTTGTCTCCGGCAGCAGCAGCCTGCAGAAATCTGTTGGCGGGGGATGTTAAAATGTGGCCAGGCATCCGGTTTTACAGAATTTGGATCGTAATAAGGCGTGTTTAAAACACGGCCAAAAAAAAAAAAATGAAGATCTTTTAGACCGATACGAGTTTCCAGCTTTGTGGCAATATTTTGGGAACGGGCCTTTTTACTTTCGCCATGGCTGAGCCATTGTTCCATTGATTTATACAAACGGTGCCGCCAGCTGTCCTGGTATTTCTGAATCGCCTTGCTCGAATCAGTGGTGCCTTTTTTTTTTTTTTTTAATGCACTATGTGTAGAGAACAGAAATGATTAGGTTTAGAATTCTTCAGCCTGCTGTTAAACCCTCCTGTAAAATGTTTTCTGGGCTGCAGAGCCTTATCATTTCACACAGCAGCATAAGCCCAGCCTAATAGAGTCATTTAGAATATTTATAATACATATAGATCTAAATGAGCTTGAAACCGATATTAAAATGTAGACGAGAATATTTGTTTTCATGCTTTATTGCCACTGCGGTAAAGGAGTAAGTCCACAGCCCTGCACCGTGGACCCATGTGAGCTTTCAACTTTGTGGAAGGCCATTTTTATGTTCCAATATGACTGTGCCCCAGTGTAGAAAGGAAAGTCTAAAAAAAAACATAGACTGATAAAATAATTTTGAAAATGGAATAAACTAGTTGCAAGAATCAGAACCTCTTTCCAGTATCGGTGTCTGACCTCACAAACCATCACCAGTTACAGGTACCCCATTTTCAGTGTTACCGTAAACAAACAAAGAATAGAAATACTACTAGTAATAATAATAAGGGTCAATAAACTGTGATGTAGTCGAATAAAAAAGTTTCATAAAAGTACCAGTGGCTTAGAATTAAAATAGAAATATACAACAAATAACGAATGAATGAATGGGCAAAATTGGCAGCTTGCTTCCCAGAAATGTGGACATTTTATATCCCCTATGAGCATATTGTTTTATTATCCTCTGCTAATTAAAGTTCTGGATATAAAGTAAGATCCAGAAATCACCCTGTTCAGATGAAGTGAATGAGGAACCAGGCGTGACTAAGAATGAGCAATGCTCACATCCGTGGCCTGTCTTTCCGTTGTGCACTTTTTTTTTTTTTTTTTTTTTTTTGTATAGATTTAACACTGCTGCTGTACCTGTCGTTCGTACATGTATATTCCCGGCATGGATTTCTTGCATCCTCTGATCTCCAAGTCTTTTTAGGTCTGTAAGCAAAAAGCGTGGCAGTAAAATTGACTGGACTTGTTTACTTTGCTTGACTCTTATGGTCGGAAAGTTGCATCATGCCTCATCATCTTTTAGGGCTTGCAGCTGGTTAACAAAACTGTCTCCACGCTCTCCCGCCTGTCATTAAAACTCCACTTCACAGGAGGGGTCAGAGATGTTCGCTCAGAAGTGCTTGGGAGTTCTCCACGTTCGCTTTGAAAAATCACGCTGTGCAAAACAAGTTTCTGTGGACGCTGCGGGCGTCGATGCTGACCTCCTCCCTTAGTGGAGAACAAGAGAGCCGTCAGCTGATCATAAATGGACTGTAGATTTAATACCGGCGTACATATGATAGAAAGGGAGGACGGTCTGGGACGTTCAGTCTAATGTAGGATTCCATCAGAAATTAAGAGGTCAATAAAAACAAGCGTGGCCTGAATACTAATAACAGACGAGTTTATTTCATGCCCTGACAGAAGCTTAGCGCCGTCGAGACGGTCAATAACCGAGTTAGACGTGAAGCCCGTCCACACATTGATGAGGTTAAAGTCATAGAATGGACCTTAATGCTTTAGAAGCTTTTTTTTTTATACAAAAACAAAAGTTCAATGCGATCGGTTCGATTTGTGCTTATTAAAATCCAACGGGCTGAGAGATTTTAAAAAGTGTTTTTGTAATGATTTGTTTTCCTGGACAGAATAAATAACTCTAATTAAATCAACAAACCAAATGTGGTATCAGCTCGCGTCGGCATGGACAAATTTCTGGGCTGTTGTAGCAGACGGGCGGTATAAGTTTATTTCTGTGTGGCGTTTGCATGTTCTCCCCACATTTACACGAGCGTTCTCTCAGTCCACAGGGCTTGCAGTCTGCTGAGGTGAAGACGAACTGACCCAAGTGTGAACCTGAGCATCAGTGTGTTTGTGGGTCTGTCCTGCGAGGAGTCTGCAATCTGTCCACGATGACCTCCTGCCTGTTGTGTGCTGGGATAGGCTCGAATAACACCTCACAGGACCTCGATGGCGACAAGCGGCCTTTAAAGTGAACAGGTGAGCGGGACACGGACGGCGCATCATCATTTTTGCAGCATTTCAGAGAACGGTCAGGTGTTTAAAACAGTAATGGACCTTCCCTAAACTGTTTTCACACACCGAAGCAGTACCACGCTGCCTCACGGGAACCACGTGGCCCAAACTATGACCAGCAGGAGAGGTGACTTTATACTTCATAAGCTTTAGCAAGACATCCTGCGAAGAAAAGAGCAACTCAAGCTGTTCAGACGCCGGCGTGTCGGGTTTGACCTTGCTGTTTGTACAGTTGCAAACTTCCAGAGTCCCGTACAGAATATTAACGTGTCCCCGTAAGCAGGAGTCTCTTTGTCACGTTCAGATTTTCCTCACAGCTTTAAAGCCAATACACACACGCCAGTCTCTCCTATTCTCTGAGGATGCTCCCGGAGTTAAAGAAAAACAAAAAGAATTCGCCTCTCTTCAGACACAGAGTCTCAGGTAACTGTCACATCTTGAGCAGCGGCAGCCGGAGGGAAGAGACATCGGCATACAGGATGGAGAGGATGTCAGTGGGGGAATCGGAAAGCCGTGAGGGGAATAATAAACGGGTGCTTCAGTGTTCCCCCCCCCCATAGAAGAGGCTTGAGGTCTGCACTGTTCATTCTTTACCCCGAAAATCCCTCTCCTTTTGCACCGTTGACCATCCATCCATCCATTATCATCCGTTTTATCCTATATTAGGGTCGCAGGGGGGTTCCCCATGCCCATCCAGGGGAGAACGTTTCCGGCGCTGGGCAGATACACCCAGGACAGGACGCCAATCTATCGCTGGGCACACACTCGCTCACACAGACACTCTATATGGGGATCAGTATTTGGAGAACTGATCAATTGACTTGATCCATGTTTCTGGACTGTGGGAGGAAACCGGTGAACCCGGAGGAAACCCACACGGACACAGGGAGGACATGGAAACTCCAGCGCAGAGAGGAGAATATGCTAAACCACCAAGCCACCCACACCGTTGCCCATCCCACTACATTCAACCAAACGAAGGGGCCGTCGTCGGTCAGCAGGTCTGACTCTTGGCAGATTTCCGTCCACGTAACCATTATTCAATTCTGCTTGTGTTTCTGCGACGGGAACCGACCCCGAAAAACCACCCCCGCTTCTCTAAACTCACTCACTCGTCAGGTTCACGAACTCCCGCCTGCTGCACTGCGACCGCAATCATATCGCATCACGTCAGTCTGTGAAATCCTGACCCGATTTACCCGAGCGACTCGCATCTGTACGACTCCGTCCCACAGTTCAGGGGATTAGAGGGATTCATTTTGGCCTGCCAAGCCATTTAGCCCCCATTACGCTTCTGAGAGACGAAAAAAAAAGACAAACGACAGCTTGGTTAAAAACAAGGTTTCCTTTATATATACTCTGTTTATACACAGAAGGTGTGAAAAAGTAAAGGCACGCAGGAGGAACAAACAGAGAGCCAGATTCAAGCGGACATGGACGTAATTATCTGTGCCGTAATACACAGCAAACATTAAAAAAAAAAAACAATCCCTTAAGCCGCTAAAGTCCAGAATAAAGAGCGTTCCTGCTCCAAAATCCTTTTCCATCAGCTCTGCGTGTGTCCTGAGATGCGCTCGGTCTGCCGCGTAAATTAAAACACTTTGGTTTAGCGCTTTCATTTCAGAACCTGATTTATCTCCTAATCTAGTTTTTCCATCATAATTATTATTTGTCAAAAGCAAAAACAGACAGTTAAAAATACGCCTTTGTTCCAAGTAACAAGCGACAGATGAGGACCTCCTCACTGTGATTATTATATTGACCAGAACGCTGATTGGACGGCAGAAAAACGTTCACGCTCTAAACTTAACGCAAGTCTTTTAATTATTAACGCGCTTTATTAAAATAGATTTTAATTACAAGTTAAATTATTTATTTGCGTCAACCGTCTACACTCAGCTGGAAAAGTCGAATAAAAACGAATTTGAACGGGGGGGGGGGGGGGGGGGTGTACGGTCAAATCCTTGAAAGTCGGTAGAAGTAAAAATGAATAAATTCCCAATAAACATTAAAAATAAGTTAATACCCTAAAGCAAAAGCTGGTTTTAAAAACAAAACAAAATCCTCTTAAAGTAAAGAAAAGGAAAAAAAAAAAAAAAAAAAAAAAAAAAAACAACGTTAAATGAGTGAAGAATAATTAAATCTCCGAGATGTGAATCAGTTAAAACTGTAAGAAGAGGTCAAAATAAAATAAGTTTACAAAAATGTGTCAGAAAAAGCACCAATAGCAAAGACGCCGAAGTGACTCATTCTTCAAATACGTTAAAATAGGATTATGGGGTCATTCCCAAAAAGCCTTAATTTTGAGCAAAGCGATAAATCAAATGAAATTGTTAAATCCTCACAATCATGGATTGTAATCACCGGGAAGAGCATGATGTGTAAAGGATTAAACAACGGATTTCCACAAAATTATACAAAATAAATAACAAAAGAAAAGCAGAATCAACATCATGTTTAAAGTGGTAAAGGGTTAAATTGGTTTCAGGTCTCAAAGCAGCAAACGGCAGATAAAGACCGACACTTTACAAAGCAGCGGTTGTTCTTCACCCTGCTTTCCCCTTAATGGTAACTGGAACAGTTCCTGTAAAACCACTAGCTGTATTGGTGGCATTTTATTTTTTTTTTTGCACACCCAAAAATAGACCGAGCTGCATGTGTGATAATAATACCACCGTCTAGCCTCGAGAGATAATGACACCGGCGTTCTGCCCGTGAGCACCACTGCAACGAACCTGAAACTAACATGGGTTCAGGATACAACCTTGCATCCGGGGCTGCTGCAGCCACTCTAATGAACGCTGGGGTTCTAAAATAAAAGCCAACCGAAGTGCCGTCCTCGTACTCCATCAGCAGGACGCACAATGAATGACGGCGAGCTTCTAATGTGCATTTATTTGCAGAGACATCTATTCAAATACTAAACAAATGGACCTCAACACAAAGGGAATAAAATGTCGAGGGCCGGTCGCTTCTTATAAAGGACGCAGGGTAAATGGTGTGCACACAAGAAGAACAATAGGTCTGTGTAAGTGCATCCATGCTGTTTGTTTAGCTTTAGGTGGCGAGCTGTGTTTGGTCTATGCCCGTCTTTGGTTCAGAGATAAGGAACGGGAGGCATTTGATAACACTCGCCGTGCAAACACTCGCGCTGCTTTGATAGATCAGACAGGATCCCTCACTCACACGCCTTCTGAGGAGATGATTCTTAATGAGGTCTGACGAGTACAAACACGTTCTCTTCACAGCGGCCTGAATTAAACAGCGGCTTTGAATCGATCGGAGGCGGGGAGGGGGGGGGGAATTACTGAAGATTACAAGAGCCCAAATCAAACGCTCACTACACACACCTTTCGAAATGCTATAGGTCCCGCTGCTGAGCTTTTACAGAGGAACAATCATGGGGAACTTAAACCCTGCTGGATCAGAGAGGCTAATGAGGCTTTTCCTGCCTGCACCGAAGAGTGTAACCTGGCTCTGCTTTATCTCTTTGGCAAAATCACTGCTAGGCTGAATCCTGTATCTGGGCAAAACCCTGAGGACCGTGCTGAGCAAATACACCCAAAAATTCGGAACAAAAAGGCTCAGGATTGGTGTGGAGGAAAAAAAAAAAAAAAAAGTTTGGTTATATCCAGAAAATAAGAACTTCATTCCGGCAGAAGAACTGCATCACGGAGCTGGAATAATAACAATAATAATAAGAATAAAAACAGGCGTGATTGTCAGGACGGGCTGCTGGGTGACCGCTTTAAACGCCGCAAACCGGTTCCTCTGCTGCACAGAGCTTTCGTCCTCCCCACATCCTCATGTGACTCTCACGAGCATTCAAAGAAGAATAGGAGACAAAATGTTTGTATGCGAGTCTTTAGAGGCCGTGTTCAAAGCCGCATCGTCCCGGGCGGAACATGACCGCATGGAATGGAAACGTCAATCTCGTGCCAGAGCCACGGACTGCAAAATCCCCGGCGTTTATTAACTGCTACGGTGCTCGTGTGATTAGGGGGCTGTGGGTTGCTGAATAATGAGTAATCCATTCACGTTCGCCAAATCTGGGTCATGTCCTTCCTGTTTAAAGCTTTCGCAGAGGCTGTCGGATCGTCGTGGAGAGCCCGCAGCCGTTCAGCCCACCGCCAAGCAAATAAGTCAGGAGGCGCTCCCGGGGAGACTCGGCGTCGGCTCACACGGATATATATATATAATACCAAAAACGTATACATGTACAAAAAAACCCCAATAACAACGGTATAAGAGCACGGGGTCAGAGGTTGCCCTCATCCAGCATCTTGTTCACACCGTCGCAGATCCTCTGCAAGTGGGCGCGGTAGACTTCGGCGGGGCCGTAGAGCGCCGCCAGGAAGTCGCAGTCAGAGAAATGGTTAAAGACGTGGTTGACGCGGGCGTGCGACTTGGCCGTCAGGTGCCGGTTGATGGCCTGGTGCAGGAGCTCGCGGCAGTCGTTCAGCAGGCCGCTCATGACGCGCCGGTCGAAGGTGAAGTCGATCTGGTGGAAGCTGACGGCCGTCATGGCCAGGGTGTGCACCTTCTTGCGGAAGCGCTCCACCAGCAACAGCTCCTCGCCGCTGAACTGCCCGTTGCGGTAGAGCACGCCCAGCTTCACCACCATCTTAATGAGGTTCTTGATGATCTTCTGGGCCTCCTTACGATTGCGCGTGTACTCCTTGGTGACGCGGTAAAGCTCGTCCAGGACCTCACTGCTCGTGTCGTCGATGAACAGGTTGGCCACCGTCTTGGTGGCCATCTTGCTCATCAGTTTCTTCTGCGCCTGCAGCGCCAGGTTCTTTGTGCTGAAGGAGTCCATGGTCTCTGTGAACGAAGGACATTAAGAGCATTAAGTTGCGATCGACTGAGCTGTCGGTCAGTAGGGTCGTCGGTTCATATACGACGATGTGTCATGAAAGAACAGCACACTGTGATTATTTTCCAGTCCACTTGAGGTTTGCAGCCTCCGTCCCAAGCCATTCTCATACATCCGAATGGATGCAGCAGATGTTTTCCCAGAATGCTTTGCCCGAGAGCATACGGAAACTTGAGGAAGCCTTTCCCCCCCGAGCGATGCATGTTCCACAAACACAACAATAAACTAAACACCAGAGAGTTTGGAGGAAACTGGACCACTGAATGGCAGACAGTTCCTGAACTTGTGTTTCATCTTTTAGGTCATAAAATAAAAGGTTAAGACATTTCTGACCAGGTTACAAGTTTATAAACACAAAGAGCAGCGGGCGGCACGGTGGCTTAGTGGTCGACACGTCCGCCTCTCAGCACTAGGGGTTCGAATCCCAATCTGGGTGGAGTTTCCATGTTCTCCCTGTGTCCCCGTGGGTTTCCTCCAGGTTCTCCGGTTTCCTCCCACAGTCCAAAAACATGGATCAAGCTCAACTGAATCTTCCAAATTGCCCCATATAGAGTGTGTCTGTGAGTGAGTGTGTGTCCAGCAATAGATTGGCGTCCTGTCCTGGGTGTATCTGCCCAGCGCCCGAAACGTTCTCCCCTGGATGGGCATGGTGAACCCCCCCCCCCCCCCGCGACCCTAATAGAGGATAAAGTGGAAGATGATGGATGGATGAAACACAAAGAAGAGAGGCTTCACTAAGGTAAAAAGCATGATGCTTTGGAACCACGCAATTCTAGGAACCTATCTGAGAGAATCTACCCCAAGGGCCTTCCCCGTACTGTTTGCAATGTGACTGAATGTACCACCTGAATTAAAAAATTAAAAAAGGTCTGTTCCAACCCTCGTCCGTATAGTGTTTATAAAATATATTGTATTTCTGTTTATTAGCAGGATGAATTTACAGTATAAATCCACACATCGATTTAAATAACCTTTTTCTTTTATTTCTTTTTTTGAGCACAAGAAGATATTTTACACGACACCTGCAGCTGGAGATTAAGTCACACATCAAATAATCGCCATGACTGTAATCATGTTCTGTTAATCTTCGCAGGTACTGAGCGCATTTTTTAAGAGCAGCTAAATTCCCATTACGCATGCACTCATGCTGAACTGAAACGCAGATGCAGGTCTGGAGTGGGAAACGCTGCCAAACTGCCGGCTCTGCCAGCTGCGGGACGAGAACATGGTTTTGAATGGAGCCCAGGGAGCTACGGGGTGGTAACCAACTATGAAAGGCCTGTCATTTGCGGTGAGTATTACACGAGTATGAAGTATAAAAGAAAAATACATCATAACTGTAAGTACGGTCAAGAAAACGCACAGCTTGCTGCACTGCCCAGAGCTGCAAATCAAAAGCGGAGAAAAGCGCAGAAAGATGCAAATAAACGCAAACAGTGGGATCATTAAACCACAGAGCAGACAGCGTTCTACACGGTTCTGTCCGGCAAAATTTTAGGCCATTAATCTAGAAAGGCATCTATAAGACAACTGACACCGATGTCGGACAGGATAACAGGGTGTGTGTGTGTGGATTCTTCTTTTTGCACTGGGGCACTGACATGCTGAAACAGACGAAGGCCTTCCCCAAACTGTTTTCACAAAGAAGCACCGACCAAAGTGTCTGCCATCAGCCTTTATATTACATCTCTATTAAACATCTGTAACGATGGTGAATAATAATTGGTGAGACGCAGGTTAATCTGTGAAACATTCATCCATTATCTTCCGCTTTATCCTCTTTAGGGTCGTGGGGGGGGGGGGTCCCCCATGACCATCCAGAGTAAAATGTCTCAGGCGCTGGGCAGATACACCCAGGACAGGACGCCAATCTATTGCTGGGCACACACTCACTCACACTCGAACTCAATTGACCTTGATCCATGTTTTTGGACTGTGGGAGGAAACCGGAGAACCCGGACACGGGGAGATGAAATGGAAACTCCACCCAGTTTGGGATTCGAACCGGGAATCCCAAGCACTTAGAGGCGAACGTGCCAACCACTAAGCCACCGTGCCGCCCCCCTGTGAAACGTGGTGTTGCAAATTCATGAAATATGGTTTGTTCAAAGTAAATATTTTCATGGTAAGCTCAGCGTACAGCAGATTTACAAAAAGCTGTAATAATGTCAGGCCTCTGATTAGACTGACAAACGGAGCACTGTAAACTAATCTCTGCTCTTTATCAGATTCAGCACTTTCACTTCCATGTTTCGGTTCGTTATTCTGTGCTGTGACCCACGGCTTACGTTATTACGTGAGCAGCACACTCCCCCTGGAATATCAAACTATTGCCTACCCCCCCAGCCTACACCCCCCCCCCCCAACTCAAACCACTTAAACTGGTTCAACTAGAATCAAACACGCTTTATATGCAAACGTACATGTGGACTCATCCATCTGAGACTTTCTGCTGAACTAACGGATAACTTCTGATCAGTATACCTAATAAAAAAAAAATTCTGCAATTAAAAAGTCTAAATGGGCTTAAATTTTAACCTAAATTCAAGTCACACACAAAGATGAAACCGACTAGATTATCATGCGTCTCAACAAACAGCAAAGCAACACGGTGCGAACATAAACAGAACGTTCGTTTGAAACCATTGGGACTGAAAAAGATACCGATCTGACCGCTATTACCACGACGTGCTGAAACATACGGTCAGATTAGTAATAGATTAGGGCCTTGATGCTCAGATTAGATGTTAAATCACGCTTCTGTGCACGTAAACACACAAAAAAAAAATCTGTCGATTAGTAAACGAGTTCTTTAAAAGTGATTTTAAAGAAATACGAAACATAAATATAAACCTTAATATCCTTAATATTATAAATAAATAAGGAGCATCAGATGAAATGAATATCTAATGAACCAGCCATGAGGAACTTGTACTTTAGCTCTGTCTCAAAGCTTTATGTTTGAGAGATTAAACAGTTTGTATATGAAACAGGTTCAACAATGGAGGGAAGGCTGAACGCCACTCACCCTGCTGCAGGTGTGAAATGACCGGGTCCATGTTAAAACCGGGACCGGACGGGACGAAGCGGCTCGCGCGGTTCTGAGTGAAGTTACAAAGCTTTCAGGCTGGGAACCGCAGCTCGTTGTCTCTACTCTGATTGATTCAGGTGAGTGGGGGCGGGACTAGGTGAGCTCACCTGAAACTCCCGCCCATTTGCCCTTCCTGCCTCTTTTTCTCCACCAAAACTCAAAACTCCAAGGCATGATGTTTGTAAATGATAAACTGCATCTTAATTTAAACCTAATGTGGGATTACAAAGCAGATTAGTACAGGTATGTCAGAACTATTTCCTCTCCCCAGCTTTATCATGAGCAGAGTGTTTATTCTGATGTGTGGAACAGGAACCAGATGTTTGGAACCATTAAGACCATCAAAGAAATGAAATCCTGTATTTTCCTGATTTATTAAAGTGTTTACATCCTTTAGATTTTTTAATATGACAGATTATAAAAGACAGAGTATAAATAAGGTGGGGCGGCACGGTGGCTTAGTGGTCAGCACATTCGCCTTTCAGTGCTGGCGATTCCCGGTTCGAATCCCCATCTGGGTGGAGTTTCCATGTTCTCCCCGTGTCCGTGTGGGTTTCCTCCGGGTCCTCCGGTTTCCTCCCACAGTCCAAAAACATGGATCAAGTCAATGGAGTTCTCCAAATTGCCCCATATAGAGTGTGTCTGTGTGAGTGAGTGTGTGTCCAGCGATAGATTGCCCCCCTGTCCTGGGTGTATCTGCCCAGCGCCCGAAACGTTCTCCCCTGGATGGGCATGGGGAACCCCACCGCGACCCTAATAGAGGATAAAGCGGGAGATAATGGATGGATGGATAAATAAGGATTTGCCTCTAAATCATTTATTTCAGGTATTTTATTTAATCCAATTGAGCCATGCATTTTGTACAACTGTGTGCCTCCAACTTTGTGGGAACAGTTTGGGGAGGGTCATTTCCTGTTCCAGCATGAATGTGCCGCAGTTTAAAGCCAGTTGGGCATTAAGTGAAGCAAGTTTAGTGTGTGGGCGGCACGATGGCTTATTGTTTATCATGTTCTCCTCCCAGTGCTGGGGATTCCCGGTTCGAATCCCAATCTGTGTGGAGTTTCCATGTTCTCCCAGAGTCCGCTGGGTTTCCTCCGGGTTCTCTGGTTTCCTCCCACAGTCCAAAAACATGGATTCAAGCTAAATAGAATGCTATAAATTCCCTATATAGAGTGTTTGTGTGTGCTGTGTGCCCAGCGATAGATTGGTGCCCTGTCCTGGGTGTATCTGCCGGCTCGCTAAACGTTCTCCTTTGGATGGACATGGGGGGGGCATGTTTTAGTGTGTAAGCAATTAAGTCTTGACCTTTACCTGCATTCACTAGAATGGAGCTTGTGTAAATGTGATGTGTAGGTGTCCCAATACTTTTGGATGTACAGTGTGAGAACATTTGGTGTTTGGATTGAACTCTTTTGGAAATACAGTCAGTGGGGAGGGGGGGGGGTCTTTGTCAGGCATAACATTTAGTTTGCAATGATGACAACAACGTACAGAGTCTACTCAAAATGCAACACAACACCATTAGTTTGTGTGTGTGTGTGTGTGTGTGTGTGTATATATTCTTGTACTTGCTACCAGACAGCTGATGGACTCATGCGTTACGTATTTGGGCCACACGGGGTCTACGACCGCCTGCGGCACGATTAAATATTCAGCACTGGCACGAGGCAGGACCCAAGTTAATAATGCATGAGGCGTAATCTGAAAAACACATCACTTATGTGTGTAATTAGCGCGAGGTGCTGATGACCAGAGTCTGCGTAGCTGTGAAATCAGGAGCGTCATCGGGGGAAGGTGAGATCGTCAGCCTGCGCTCCTTGGCTGATGGATGGTGTTGATGGAGGCTGTTTGTCTGGGTAAAAGCTTCGGAGGGGACCACGTCCGAAAGCGTGTCCTGTACTTTCAGATGTTACATGAAAGTTAGGTCTCTGAGTTGGAGAACTCGTTGCAGCGCGAGTGAAAAGAATGCAGCTCAGTGATCTGAGTCCTGAAACCATGTTTACCACCACAGTCTCACTCATGACCCGTCTTTCGCCCAGGGCTCTGCACCAAACACAGAATGGCTCTCTTTGTATCCGCCGGTTGAGTTTAAAGCAACGGTTCAGTATTAACAAGAACCTTTAGTTGAGTGGTTTGGAATGTAAGTCTTGTGGTATCTGATGACTGACAGCTCTTATCATGTATATTCATACTGCCACACTGAGAGAATAATAGGAGTAAATGTGGATGGATGTGCCTTTGCAGGATGGATGTGCTGAACAGTTCACACTGGTACTAAGAGCTACCCACTGTCCAATCAGCTCGCTCACGGTGCATAATTATACCAGGTGTGAACAGGAACAGTGTTAGTTAAGAGGAATGCCTTAATTAGATAACACTTCCTTTTTGCAGAAGGCTTCAGCATGTCTGTCCTTACACCGCAAATTTTTATTAAGTTTAAGTGAACTCCGCTGGCCCTGATATCAGATCTGTAGGTCAGTGTTGGGGACATAAAAATATTAAATAAAAGAAAATCCTCCATACACAGGGCCAAACTGTCTCTAAATCTGTAAAGCAAATGGTTTGGTGGGTTTCTTTATATTGTCCTTGAAATGGAGTAAGGTCAGGTCAGTAATGCAGTCAGGTGTCTAATACTTCTGACCATATTAATGACAGTGAAATAAAAACATAAGCACCAGTTTAAATCTGTGTGAGTTTTATGTCATCATCATGTGATAATAAAAGAACGATAAATCAGCGAGAGAGAGAGAGAGAGAGAGCCAGACAAATGAAGCTGGCACTTTGGAAGGCAGGAGATCAGATGACATCACCACCCTCTTTGTAAATGAGTTACCCAGGCTGTCATTAACACATCTCGTTTCCATAGTTATGTAGCCAGCTTTTACTACAAAAGGTTGTGCAGGCTATTAGAGTTATGAGGGTGCATAATGGAAGAAGTATTTATTATTAACAACATCATTATCTTCGGGCTAATGAAGCATCCAAACAGCCTACAGCTATTCATTCAGAGCCAAAACATGCCTTTAAGGTGACCTTGTCTGCCTGCACCATATTCTGTGCTGTCGCTGATATCAGTAGACATTTAACTCTATATAGTCAAACAATCCGACCCCTCTCAGACGGTGTCCTTCGTCATCTTTCCAAATAAACACCTTAGTCCTACCCAAAAATCGGCGTCCCAGCGCCGCCCAAGCTTAACTTCCCAGTCTTTTGCAAACTTCAAGTTCCTTTCAGTCTGTTGGTAAAAAGTCAGAAGGGCCTTCCCTAAAGTATTCTCACAACGTTGGAAGCACACAGATGTCGGAAATGCATAGTTAGGTGCTTTATTTTGCACACTTGGTGAAACCGAAGTGTGTAAAAATACTATGACTATTACCCACATTACCAGTGGTGACATGTAATACTGGAATATTCAAGATTACAGAATAACAGTCTAGTCATGTGACCCCTGACACTGCAGCTCACACTCTGTATCTGTGTGGTGTCCTGTGTGGTGATATGACTTCTTCTTTTTATATTGTCTTCTTAATCACATTAAAGTTAGATTTAGATTATAATAGATAAGATCTTGCGCTGTGCAAATTTGAGTCTCAGTTCAGAGTTCAGGGAATTATATGACTTGGAATTAAGCATATTAAAGTATTAAACCTAAATCACACCAGTATTGTGTCGTATTGCAGTAAATGCCATTTTTAAATCGTACGTCTGAGAGAATACTAATGTCAACTTTTAACACAGAGCCCTAATTTTCTCAGAACTTACAGAAAATGCAAATCAGCTAAATATAAACACTGCAATACAGAATGATCTTACAGATGCATAAACAAAAAATTTGTGACCGATGATGCGTTTAAAATGGGCCATTCCAGCGGGATGTCCCCACTAAAGAAACATCCTCACAAACCGTGAGGGTGAATAATGATTCAGTCGTACAGACGTTCCTATTTATACAGTGACCTCAATAAACTCTGTTGGCTGGTGTTTTCTTTTGGATGGACTTCACCGAGCCACAAAAGACCAACGATAAATGACCACCAATCTGTTATTTAAACAACTTTTAACGACCTTCAAAAAATACAATGACAGACAGACAGAGAGATGCAGAAATCTTTGAAACGTGACCAAATATACTCTTGCATGTGGTGCATAATGCATGTTCACCTTTTGTATTTGTTGATCACGTGACCAAAACTAGCCTGGTCGTTGTCGTCGTCAGGTCTTTGCTTTATAAAAAGGAATTGCAGGTATTTAAGACGCTGTCATAGAGACATGACCTTAAAAGAGCCGCCTCGGCTTTTATAACAGAGGCTCATTGAGTTATTGTTCTAACCGCACAACTAGGCTTAATTCAGTCAACTAAACTTGTCAGTTTAATACACCCTGTAATCTGATTTGAATAGATTAAACAGTAAATAATGTAATACAGGTTTAATAACAGCAACACGTTTTAGGTAAACTAAAGAAGGAACTGCATTTGCATTTGGTCATTTAGCAGACGCTTTTATCCAAAGCGACTTACAAAGTGAGCACAGGGAGGGTTAATCACAACATCCCCGGAGCAATGAGGGTTAAGGGCCTTGCTCAAGGACCCACACTGCTAACTTCAGTGGACCTGGGATTTGAACCCCCAACCTTCAGATTGATAACCCAAAACCCACTGAGCTACCACACCCTTCTAGGAACTGCTGGTTTAAGATTAATTATATTCATTCATTCATTATCTCCCACTTTATCCTCTATTAGGGTCGCGGTGGGGTTCCCCATGATCATCCAGGGGAGAACGTTTTGGGCGCTGGGCAGATACACGCAGGACAGGGCGCCAATCCATCGCTGGGCACACACACACACTCTATAGGGGGCAATTTGGAGAACTCAATTGACCTTGATCAATGTTTTTGAACTGTGGGAGGAAAAAGGGGGAACCCGGAGGAAACACACGCGAACGCGGCGAGAACATGGAAACTCCGCCCAGATGGGGATTCGGCGCTGGGCAGATACACGCTGGACAGGGCGCCAATCCATCGCTGGGCACACACACACACTCTATAGGGGGTACTTTGGAGAACTCAATTGACCTTGAGGGGGCAATTTGGAGAACTCAATTGACCTTGATCCATGTTTTTGGACTGTGGGAGGAAACCGGAGAACCCGGAGGAAACCCATGGGGACACGGCGAGAACATGGAAGCTCCGCCGAGATGGCGATTTGGCGCTGGGCAGATACACGCTGGACAGGGCGCCAATCCATCGCTGGGCACACACACACACACACTCTATAGGGGGTACTTTGGAGAACTCAATTGACCTTGATCCATGTTTTTGGACTGTGGGAGGAAACCGGAGAACCCGGAGGAAACCCACGCGGACGCGGCGAGAACATGGAAACTCCGCCCAGATGGGGATTCGAACCGGGAATCCCCAGTGCTGAGAGGAGAACATGCTAAACCACCGCCGCCCCGATTAATTATATAAATAATGTAAATACAAATGTCAAGAAAGGCTTTGTGTATTCATGAACTAAGTAAAGCAAAGTAATGTGATGTCATATACATATAAGTGGGATAAAGTTGAGATGACGACACACATGCTGTTTATATGGATGAAGTTTATTTAATAGTTATATGTTTTAAATCAAACGAACCTTTTCTCGGGGTGGCAGCGGATACAGAGGGTTAAATCCGCGGTCCGCAGCGCAGGCGTCTCTCCTCAAATCTCCATCTAACACTTCCAGTGTGGCGCAGCCATCTCCAAACTCCTCCGACCATCGATACCACGATTTAAAAAGCTCAATAAGCCTTTCAGAAGGAAGGAAGAGCGGACCGGCTGCGTGCGGCGCGTTAACGCGGTTGTAAATAATTGAAGAAGCCGAGGCTCCGGCGGCTCCGGATCAGTTTCAGGAGTCGGTTACGTGACTCCACCTTTAAGCAAAAGTTTCAAACTTCAAGCCGCTTACAACCCGGAGATTGATGACACGTTTGACCAATCAGACGCCTCGGTGGGCCGCCGGCTAGCCAATCGGAGGGCAGAAACGGACGGTTGAAGTGGAGACGTCCCCGCCTTCGGGGGGCTATGGCTTCCAGTAAATAACACGCAATTGGATTTCATTACGGCGGCACGGTGGCTTAGTGGTTTAGCACGTTCGCTTCTCAGCACCGGGGATTCCCTGTTCGAATCCCAATCTGGGATTTCCATGTTTCCATGTTCTCCCCGTGTCCGCGTGGCTTTCCTCCGGGTTCTCCGGTTTCCTCCCACACTCCAAAAACATGGATAAATGAGTTCTCCAAATTGCCCCATATAGAGTGTGTGTGTGTGTGTGTGTGTGTGTGTGTGTGTGCCCAGCGATAGATCGGCGCCCTGTCCTGGGTTTATCTGCCCAGTGCCCGAAACGTTCACCCCTGGATGGGCATGGGGAACCCCCCCACCCTGCGACCCTAATAGAGGATAAAGTGTAAGATAATGGATGAATGAATGAATTTCATAAACATAAAAAAAAAACTTTATAATATTGACTTAGATATAAGTACAACTATAAAATAAAGACTTTATGACATGGTTGGTTGAAATCAACGGCATGAGCAATAGTATGTAGATGCCATTTCCTTTTTTTTGGGACTTCCATACACTCCAAATTATCATGGAAATGTGTTGTAATGTAATGTAATGTAATTACATTCACCTCATTACATTACATTTGGTCATTTGGTAAGCAGACGTACTTACAAAGTGAGCACTGGGTTGGCCACAACATCCCTGGAGCAGTGATTGTTGAGGGCCCACATTGGAAACTTCAGTGGACCTGGGATTTGAACCCACAACCTTCAGATTGATAGCCCAACACCCTGACCAATGAGCTACCACACCCCTGTGTGATACAGAACAATGTTTAACTATTTATTTAAAATACTTAAAAATCGTACAATTAGCAGATTAGCATATCTTTTCATTGTGTCTGATGTCGATATTTGGCATGATCTATATAATTCTTTTAGATCCGGACAGTGAGGTTAATTAAACAGTGATGCATGAAATCATTTTCAAACACAAAAGAACACAAGACTGATAACTTTGAACATTTTGTTCTGGCAATATTTTTTTTTTTTTAAAACGTCAGTGTCTTGCTGCAGCATAACAGGCTTTGGTGCAATTAGCACCATGTCTAATAGGCATTCAGTAATGATTCATTAGGAAGGAGCTGAAAGGGTAATCTTCAGGGTGGAGTTTTGCTTTATGTAAATAACTCATTAAGAGAAGGATGTCTTTATTACTAGCCAGTTTACAACCTTTAGGGAGGGATTAAAAATAAGTTGTATAATCTGTATGCGTGTAAATGCATTTATGAATCTTCTTTTTATAGGCAAAACTGGGAAAATGTTGATTGTTTCCCAGAGGAAATGGTCTACAGAGAACAATGAAAAGGGGGAATTCATGGGGCTCGTTGTTTTTTTGCTTCACTCCGAACAATCGAATGAAAAACAGTAAGATGTGAGGTGGAAGGAAACATCATTAGTCTTTATAGATCCCTCCATCACAGGATAATAAAACCCAAACAGGTGTGGGCCAACAGGAACTGGAACTGTAGATGCACAAAATACTATGTTATGATTTTATAATAGCATGTGAATAGGTTACACACCAGTTATAAATATATTAAACCGTGAGCTCCTTAGTAAAACATAGGTTAACTTTATAGGTTTACATAACTTTATAGGTTAACATAACATTATAGGTTAACATAACTTTTTAGGTTAACATAGGTTAACATTATGACATTCTATTTTGCTCAGTTTGTTTATTCTTATTTATACTTGTTTTCAAGGTATATGAACGTTTGCATTTTGCCAAGCATTTTGGACAACTGCATGCCTCCATCTTTATGAGAATGCTTTAGGGAAGGCCCTTATTTTAGCATGACTTTGTCCCAATGCACAAAGCAGGCGTCTTCCTGTAGATGTAATATTTTGGAATCCCAAGATGTTTGTTCATTCATTCATTCATTCATTATCTCCCACTTTATCCTATATTAGGGTCGCGGGGGGGGTTCCCCATGCCCATCCAGGGGAGAATGTTTCGGGTGCTGGGCAGATACACCCAGGACAGGGCGCCAATCCATCGCTGGGCACACACTCACCCACACAGACTCGCACGCATACACACTCTATATGGGGCAATTTGGAGAACTCAATTGACTTGTTCCATGTTTTTGGACTGTGGGAGGAAACCGTAGAACCCGGAGGAAACTCACGCAGACACGGGGAGAACATGGAAACTCCACCCAGGTGGGGATTCGAACCGGGAATCCCTAGTGCTGAGAGGAGAACATGCTAAACCACTAAGCCACCGTGCCGCCTTGATGTTTGTTGATATAATGCAGAATTCACTTTTAATTTTTAAATATTTGGAAATATTCTTTGACCGACTTTTTTTAAAATACCTGCATCCTATCCCGAATGAGAAACTACTTCATGGTTAATACATTGACCCACAAAAATATTCTCAGTCAAAACAAGTAAACAACTGTTTGACGCTGCCAGATGTTTTTCTTGACAGTGAGAAACCTGGTGTTTTTTTCTGGCCTGTAAATGGGCGATACATCCTTCCCAGAGGAAACGGACTCCTTTAAACAATGCCTATATGACCTACATGAGAATTGTGAACCACACGACCCAGGAGTGTGAATCCAGCTCGTCCTGATTTCTCATGTTCTGCTTTCCGATTTGTCCGATATGATCATGTTTACCAACAAGAGATAATATTAATGATATTATTATCACACAGTGTTGCTCTGGAGGTAAAAAGGAAATGGTTGAGCAGTGTGTTGGCATTTCTTAAGAGCCCGTGAAGTGCAATCTGTGTTGGAAATCTTGGCAACTGGACTTGTTATTCTGAGTCACCAGGATTTGTTACTACAAACACAATGATGCTAAAACCACTGTAGACACACACCAGCGCAAACTAATCAGATCATGAGTGTGTTGGTAAAGGAAACAAGTAAATGCTGCATGTCCAGGAGGGGGTGGGGGTGGGGGGGGTTATCAAGTAACCAATGTAGAGGATCAAGTAACCAATTTACAAGTCAGCTAAATTTAGTCTGATTAAAAAAATTCTCACTTCCTACTGACTTCTTACTTTCGGTTGTTCTATGTATATCTTGCTGAACCCTAAACAAGAGCGATTTTATTTCCTCAAAGTATCCACTTCCTTCCACTCATTAGGTTTACAGAGATCAAGGTGAGGGGAAAAGGTCAGACTCTTGGGTGGTATGGAGCAGCTGAGACTTCACTTAAAGATCTACAGTGTGTCCTGGACAGCACTGCTGGTTAAATGTGGTAAACCAAATCCAAGGAAGAACATCCACTGTCTCATATGCATAAACCTTCAAACCCTTTCCAAGAGGTGATGCACGACACAATATTTGCCTAAAGGTCACAGTCTATCTGTCAAGCTATTAATTAGCCTTAATAATAAGTAAATATTTAATGCAGTATTCTATTTATGTTAAATATTGTTACAGTCGCATAATGTACTTAATATCTGTTTGATCAAAAGTATCTGTGAAATTTATATATTTTTTCCATTGTTCTCTTAGCTCATTCTTTGGAGGCTCCAGCCTTAATGTCTTAATTAATTAAAGGCAAAGTTAAAAAAAATATATACGGCATCAAACGCCGACAGAATAACGGCTTAAAGTTTTGTTTGTATCCTGGAGTTGTGTTGAATAAGAAAAAACATTAAATTTTTTACAACAAAACTTTTGTTTTTGCTGTTAAAGTAGCATTTGTGGGATTTAAGATACAAACTGCTGCACTGTAATAAGATATTCAGCTTTATCTATAAACCCCATTAGGGTTCTGCTAAACTGATTTGAGACAATGTTGTATTACAAAAACATGAGCTGTATAAAGATCTTGCTTAAAACAGAGTTTGGGTAATCATGCTGGATTTGGTTTCCACAGTGAGACAGTCAATTCTGAGAGGTTTATTATGTGTATTCACGAAACTGTACGATCTTAAAATCCATTTTGCCAGAAAGAGGATAAAAATAACTGAGCTCTTTTAAAGCAGGCAGAATTAAACATTACTACTAATGGGTCTGAACGAGTGGTAATGCGAATATGTGTCCACAAGGTGGCAGTAGTAGTATGATTTTTACTACCGCTGATGTGTACGTTAAGAGCTGTCTGGACGTGATGTAACATATGATGATTTTTTTTAATTTGATAATTTATTTGTTTATTTAAATGACTACAATAATAGCTAAGTTTGCGAGATTTGTTTTGTTTTGTTGACAAAACCTGAAACATTTGAGAGGAACTAAGATGCCTCATGTGGCTCAGGAGTTTCATAACAAGGTTTCCAACCTGAATGGTTAAAGTTAGTGTCGCACAAAATATATAGTGCTTTATATAGAGAGATAAACCTATTGTGCAAATATTACTGTTTTACTGTGTAAGCAAAACTATGTTAAATTTTATATGCATGATATTCATGATACCCGAAAGTGGAATATTGCAATTTCATAGAAGAGTTATATGATTTAAAGTACAAACAGAAACTCATATCATACTGTGTATGCAATATTGATATGATATAAAAAGCTCAGTCTGCTCAAACTCTGTTTACACTCACGACCAGACACAGTTTTTTTTGGATATGGTGGTGCAGTGTGGTTGAAATGCAAAGGTTAATGTCTTTTCTCCCTTATTTCATCTCATTGTCTAGAAGAAAATATAGTGATTTGTTCTTTAATTTGCTTTTCTTTGGGGTTAGGAAAGAACGATGAATAGCCTAAAGTGAACAGATGGGTTTTTGAAGTTCCAGATTTACTGGTCTGAGAATCGCACCAGTTGGGACATGAGGAGGCAGACGGATGAAATTCAATAAGTGTCAAGGAGATCAATGGGGGAGGACCAGAGGGATGGTGGAAAAATGTGGTGGGATAAAAGGGTCAGTTTATGAACTATAGACGAAAAGCTCCTTATTTTAACAAAATGACATTGTACACTTTGTGGACAAAAGCATTAGGACACCTACACATTACACCTGTAGGAGTTTTTATGGCAGCCCGTTTTAAGTCGGCCCCTCATTTGCAGCTCTAACAGTTTTCTGCTTTTTGATCTGTGTCTGTGAATTTTTTGCTTATTCACCCAGAAAAGCAACTGTGAACTCAGACACTGATGTACAAAAATAGGGTCTAAATCACAGTCTCTATTCTAATTCATCCCAGCGCTATGAGATGTCAGTCAAGGCAAATTCTTCCACACCAAATACAATTTTATTGTCCCCATTTTTATTAATAAACAATTATAAAAGAAGAAACTTTTAAAAGCAGCATATGTTGACGTTAAAGTGTGAATTTACACCAAACTTTAAGTAAAACCAAACTTTTTTTTTGATACATCTCATGTCTCCGTTTCCCCATACCCCATACCTGTTACCTCGGTCACCTGATTTTAGAGGTGTTTAATTAACTTAGTGGGACCTAGTAGACCTACAAGAAGCATATTTTTAAAAAGTGAATCTCTAAATGTAGCTTGTTTTTGTAGCAGCTGTCTGTAAATAAAGTCATTTCATGTAGTTCCGGATAGAAATCACAGAGGGCACTGTAATAATCTGATTTATGTTTCGCGGCCTTCTTCCTGGCCATGGATAAACGCTCTGAGCCCTGTTTTAGGGCAACGACGCGTTCATCAGCTCACTGACTGTAAGAGCCTCATAAAGATTTCGTTTCTGGCAGCATGTTTGCAATTTCATGATCTTAATGCCTCAATCTGTCTCATCGCAAAGACACTAAAGCTGAGAGTGCTTTCATTTAGATTTACATTTCATTACCTTATCTGATGAGCAGTTTCATATCTCGTAATGAGCCAGAACACAGATTTTACATCTTGTAAACCTTTATACTTTGCATTTAGCATACACACAAACAGTTTTTTTAATCCTTGAGGATGTAATATTTCTTAATGTTCATGCCGGACACTCGTTTACATTAATCGAGCCAAACACGCTGCTTATGGACTGAAATGAAACTGCACTGTGGTCGATCCACACCTTCCTTAAACATCCCGTAAAGGAGGTCCACACTGGCATTCTGTGGTGCATTCTCACTGCAAAGATGAGAGCAAATAGAAATGTCAGAATGTTAGATCGGTTCTGTATGTAATACAAACATTAATGTGAGAGTAAATATCATAAGTATTTGTATTACACCATTTGTTTTATTCATTCATCCATTATCTTCCGCTTTATCCTCTATTAGGGTCGCGGGGGGGGTTCCCCATGCCCATCCAGGGGAGAACGTCTCGGGCGCTGGGCAGATACACCCAGGACAGGGCGGCAATCTATCGCTGGACACACACTCACACACGCACACAAACACACTCTACATGGGGCAATTTGGAGAACTCAATTGACCTTGATCCATGTTTTTGGACTGTGGGAGGATACCGGAGAAGCCGGAGGAATCCCAGGCGGACACGGGGAGGACATGGAAACTCCACCCAGATGGGGATTCGAACCAGGAATTCTTAGTGCTGAGAGGCGAACGTGCTGACCACTAAGCCACCATGCCGCCCACCATTAGTTTTATTTAAACAAATTAAATTACGCTGCACTTTCAACAGTTTATCACATCTACAGTATCTGGACATCACACAATACACCCACAGCAGCGTTCATAAGGTTCCATTCATAAGTTGTTCCCCCATTTCAGCTTTAACAGCTTCCATTCATCTGAATTAGGTTTTCTACAGGATTTCTGGTAGTTTTGATCAAGTTCCTTAAAATGTGTTGTGTGTGTGTGTGTGTGTGTGTGTGTGTGTGTACGTGTGTACCTGGAACACCTCCGATGTACATTGTGAGTCTAGTGTTGGGAAATGAATGCACCCCAGGTCCAGTAGCGCTGCTCGAATCTTTACCCACATTTAAACCGATCTCATTTCCCTTTTTGGTAACTGAAAAATAAATAAAGAAAGAAATGTCCCGTCTCGCTGCATCTCCTCATATAATATACAGATGGATACGTATCTGAATTCAGTGTAGAACTACATATAATATTTTCTGGGATTTTTTTTGATCAGTCACCTGTCACATGATGAAAAACATCACAGGGATGTGCGGGCGTGACCGAAGTGCTGTAGTCTCCGGCTCCATCATTCATTTGGACGACTATCTACATTTGGGACAATAAAACATGTTAATTTATTATCCAATAAAAGGTGTATAAACCGAATTAATATTCTGTATGTGTTTTTTACATGTAGAAAGACTCTACATGTAAGACTCTAGGAAAAATTTAAAGTCATTTTATTTTAAAAGTTATTAATTAATTAGGCAGTGGGGTGTGAATGGGACATGAAGTCATTAAGGGGTGAGAGACCTTTATGGCTGCATTAGTTGTATAACTCCAGTGCATTTTATATGATTTGGTAAATATTATATTATAAAAATATAAGTAAATATAAAATATAAGTAATTATTGTCTGTAGATGTGAGTGGTAACGACTAAAGCATCACTACTAAATAAACATGTTAATTGCTTTTACCCCCTAATGAGTTTAATTAAAAAAGACTCACTGTGCCTTTTCTCAGGTAAACATTAAGGCTGTGACCTCGTTGACCACTGCAGTGGAAAAGTAAGCCAGTCAGGTTTCTGGGTCGTACTTCAAATGTGAGATGGAATCCGGCACCCAGCGTGAAGGACCTCACTGAAACCGAAACAGGGACTTATTCACCACGTATGTGTTTCATTTTGTGTATTTGCATGAACACTGCCGTAATGTAATCTGTTATCTGCACTCTTAAAAGACAAACTAAAAGAAATCCAAAGTTGGAGGCATACAGCCGCCCAAAATGCATAGTGTTTTTTTTTGTATCAGGTCATATGTGTTCATAATGTTATCATAAGAAATACCAGGTATATCATTAATTCATTATCTTCTGCTTTATCCTCTATTAGGGTCGCGGTGGGGTTCCCCATGTCCATCCAGGGGAGAATGTCTTGGGCGCTGGGCAGATAGACCCAGGACAGGGTGCCAATCCATCGCAGGGCACACACTCACTCACACAAACACACTCTATATGGGGCAATTTTGAGAATTCAATTGACTTGATCCATGTTTTTGGACTGTGGGAGGAAACCGGAGAACCCGGAGGAAACCCACACAGACACGGGGAGAACATGGAAACTCCACCCAGATGGGGATTCGAACCGGGAATCCCTAGCGCTGAGAGGCGAACGTGCCACCGTGCCGCCCCAGGTATATCAGGTCATAATAAAATAAAATAGATATAAATAAATATTAGTGAATACAGTGCAGACCTAAAGCTATGTGAGAGCCTCCACCCGCCAAGTACACGCCTTCCTCTGCCGGCACATCAAAGCAGGGAGCGCCGCCGAGATTAACATGGGGCTCTCCTACAAGACCGTCATAAAACCTGAAGTCCCGGATGCATCCGATCAAAGTCTTCCGAGGAAACTGCATTTCCTAAAGTAAAAAATAAAAGATTTTTTAAAACCCTTAATTCCATGTTAATTAATTGGGTCATTTATTGGACGCTTTTATCCAAAGCGACTTACAAGGTGAGAACAGGGTTAATCACAACATCCCTGGAGCAATGAGGGTTAAGGGTCTTGCTCAAGGACCCTCACTGGTAACTTCAGTGGACCTGGGATTTGAACCCCCAACCTTCAGATTGATAGCCCAACACCCTGACCACTGAGCTAACCCGCCCCTAATTAAAATTTCATATTGATTTTGAAAAACAGATTTCCAAAAAACAAAAAAGAGTAGGTTATATGTGGAATTAGACTTAATTCATTGGGTGTCCACATACTTTTGAATGTACAGTGTGTATTTCACATTGCAGTACATGTGTTTTAACATTAAGCAATGTACTAAAACCCTCATCTCGCCTGTTTTCTAGCGAAGGCTTGAATCTTTCCAGCGCCGATATAAACCGGAGGCTTCAGCATCATCGAGGTTCCTTCATCCGTCTTCAGCCGTCCATCCGTCACCCGGAATCCATCCACCACAAGGTGAGTCACCTGCTGTTCGACACTAAACCTGATCTGCACCGAAGAAAACAACAAATTACTCTCATGTGTCAGCCACAAATCATTTAGCCCGGAGCTACAGCATCTTCCTTATCTCAACCTAAGGAGCACTACAGCTGATTAATTACCATTCTAGAGACGTGAAATGTTAATCTCGCGTTCATACAAATTATTATTATTTTTTACAAATTTTTACTTTAGTGAGAAATGTGGCCAAACACAAAAGAATCAAATCATCTTGACCTACATTGTGCCAGTCACCATTGTTAATCTTCTTCTGATAGTCGGTCAGAGCTTCTTCACCGACAGAGAGTTTAACTCTGCCACCTCTCAGAAACAGAAGGACCTGAGCAACGCCCTGCTCGTCCTTAACATGAAGCAACAAGCCGTCAGATGACCTGGTCCTCACGTCCAGAGAGAAATGTGGTCTGTGATAAATGAGGATGATTAAAAGATGTGGTGGACCAAAACTATCAGAGGATAATTATCTGAGCAAAATGTTGTAAAGTCTGTAGTACAGGGAAGGTTAGCTGTTAGTTTTTAAATTGTTGTATAATGAAATAATTAACTAATTAAAAAAAAAAAAAAAAAAAAAAAAACAGTATTACATTAAGGGCGGCACGGTGGCTTAGTGGTTTAGCACGTTCTCCTCTCAGCGCTAGGGATTCCCGGTTCGAATCCCCATCTGGGTGGAGTTTCCATGTTCTCCCCGTGTCCACGTGGGTTTCCTCCGGGTTCTCCGGTTTCCTCCCACAGTCCAAAAACATGGATCAAGTCAATTGAATTCTCAAAATTGCCCCATATAGAGTGTGTCTGTGTGAGTGAGTGTGAGTCCAGCGATGGATTGGCGCCCTGTCCTGGGTGTATCTGCCCAGCGCCCGAGACGTTCTCCCCTGGATGGGCATGGGGAACCCCACCGCGACCCTAATAGAGGATAAAGCGGGAGATAATGAATGAATGAATGAGTATTACATTACCAGAAAGCAATATTTACAGCAACAGTGGCTTTAGTGTATTTTATTAACTGTAGAAACAATATTAATTTGTTATTGTAATACAGCAGCAGTAAACATTTAGCCATGGACTGGGTGACTTTTGCATTTGAACAGGGCAGTGATGTCTCTATTGCCCTCTGGTGGCAAGTTTAAGTACAGCTTTAATCTCTGTTCACTCAGTCTGCTAATGAAAGTAAAATGTTTCTGTACTGCAGTTTTCACAATTAATCTACATGCTTTTTGTTAACAAAGAAGATGTTTTATAGAATTTAACCTTAACTTAATTGTCTGACACGATGTGTATTGGTGATGGTGATTCACCTGAAATTGAGATCCTCTGCAGAGATGATGTACTGCAGCTGACTCTCCAAACTGAGATGGTAGGTCTGAATGTGACTGAACGGCACCGAGCAGCTCTCCTGTGAGTAACAACGAGTAAAATCTCAGCATTCGACCAAAATAACATAAAGGAGAAACAATTACATGATTTAAAATACTAACACACAATGTTACAACCAACCCTTTTAAACATTCATTCATTATCTTCCGCTTTATCCTCTATTAGGGTCGCGGTGGGGTTCCCCATGCCCATCCAGGGGAGAACGTCTCGGGCGCTGGGCAGATACACCCAGGACAGGGCGCCAATCCATCGCTGGGCACACACTCACTCACACAGACACACACTATATGGGGCAATTTTAAGAATTCAATTGACTTCATCCATGTTTTTGGACTGTGGGAGGAAACGGGAGAACCCGGAGGAAACCCACGCAGACACGGGGAGAACATGGAAACTCCACCCAGATGGGGATTCGAACCGGCAATCCCTGGCACAAACTTGCTAACCACTAAGCCACCGTGCCCCTTTCAAACAGCCCTATATATTTATAAGAACATAAAAGCAATGTCTAGGTTTGGTTTGTCTGGGTTTGGTTTCCTCCAACTACATTTTAAAATCTACCTTTTTGCGATTGAGCGGTTTAGGTTTTCCTCCGTGTCGTAGTCTGCTCTTTACAGTCAGGGCCAGTGGGGACTGTTGGATGTCACATGTCCCCATAGATACAGATCCAGACGGAATGAAACCGGTCAGGTCGGCTGGGATGTATCTGTCCTCGGGTCTGGACACAGAGGGACAAGAGATAACAAGTTGCAGAATTATTCCTAAACTAATTGACTTCAACCTGTTTTAACTGTAACTGAACATCCATCCATTATCTTCTGCCTCTATTAGGGTCGCGGGGGGGGGTTCCCCATGCCCATCCAGGGGAGAACGTTTCGGGCGCTGGGCAGATACACCCAGGACAGGGCGCCAATCTATCGCTGGGCACACACTCACTCACACACACTCTATATGGGGCAATTTGGAGAACTCAGTTGACTTGATCCATGTTTTTGGACTGTGGGAGGAAACCGGAGAACCTGGAGGAAACCCACGCGGACACGGGGAGAACATGGAAACATGGAAATCCCAGATTGGGATTCGAACCGGGAATCCCCAGTGCTGAGAAGCGAATGTGCTGACCACTAAGCCACCGTGCCGCCCTGTAACTGAACATTTTAGTGAATCTTCTAAATCATTTATTTTTATTTTATAGATTGGGACCCAATCATTTTCAATATCTCAATAAATCTGATAACAGCATGTAAGTAATAGTCACCTCCTCATGTAAAAGTTCCTTAGACAGCCGGTGAAGTTTCCCCTTCCCAACGTGACGTCACTGATCGTTCCTGCGGCGTTGGTGATGCCCGTGGTTTTTTCTCCGACGTCGGAATTATCCACATTTAATTCCATTCTAAAATAAAATATTAAGGAGCATGATTGCCTTTAACACCGAAAACAGGGTTCAGAGTGAATGTTCTCCATAGTTATGATTCATCATGAGTATTTTACCCAGTGCTGTTTCGGAAGGCGGTCACATAGTGCCACCTTCCCTCATCATATCTGCCCTTAGACCTTAAAACATTGGCGCCGTCCTGTATCTGGACATGTCCATCAACCAAAGACAGATCAAATCCACCGTCCTGGAGGCAAACGAAACATCTCATAACCAGTGAACCGTAATTTAAAAATTCCAATCCACATGTGAGTTGCTGGAACACTTACACCTTCAGTGTGCAGCACAACCCCGTTACTCTGGGAAGTTTTAAAACCCATTGCAATCAGAGTATCAGGTTCTGCGATGTTCTTCGTCAATGTAAGAGAGCTGCCCAGTTTCATTGATGCCTCACGCACGCCCTAGAAATATTAACCAGGTTGACAAGTTATTTTAATGCCAAATGCCTCCTTAAAACTGGTTTTAGCTGTAAAACAACGGCCATAGGAAACTATATAGCTGGAATTGTGGTTCAGCACACAGGCACTAACGTTAAAATAACTTTTCCTTACCAGTAAATTTAGTGGACATCCAGGCTGAATTCCATAAGCTTCTGAGAATCTGACGGCGATGTCCACCTCCAGACTCTTTAGACATCCTCTGAATGCTGGGTGGTTAATGTTATGTCTGCAAAATAACAGAATTTTTAAGGTGAAATGAATGAGACCATGCTTTAAACCCTAAATGATCTGCCATTTTGCACTTATCACCTTTCTGCAATATGTGCTGGGATGCCTCCTAAAAAGGCCTGGCTGTAAATCCTGTAGTTGATCAGAATGTTGACCGAGAGCTCGACGGCTTTAACGTCAGTGTTCCCCAGAGACTGAATAATTCTGATGGTCCGGAAGTTTGGTAGAACCTTTCGAAAACAGTACATAATTGAAACGGCTGACCTGAGTACACACAGTTTAATGACCTCCAACTCATTTAATAATAATATGAACCTGGTTGCTCACCAAAGGAAACACTTTCATCGGACTTTTTTTAATTAGTGTTTGATTTGCTCGCAAAACCACATAGTTTTCTTCCACTGTGATCGTAAAATAAGAGTCCTGTGAAGGATAAACAGCAAATATAAAGATGTTTTAGTAAAACGGACAGTTACGACTACTGAGCATGCTGGATTTTTTTCTACAGTTTGGTGAAGGCAGAAAAATTCATTCATTCATTCATTATCAACCGCTTTATCCTTTATTAGGGTCGCGGGGGGGTTCCCCATGCCCATCCAGGGGAGAACGTCTCGGGCGCTGGGCAGATACACCCAGGAGAGGACGCCAATCTATCGCTGGGCACACACTCACTCACACAGACACACTCTATATGGGGCAATTTGGAGAGCTCCATTGACTTGATCCATGTTTTTGAACTGTGGGAGGAAACCAGAGAACCCGGAGGAAACCCACGCGGACACGGGGAGAACATGGAAACTCCACCCAGATGGGGATTCGAACCGGGAGGCAGAAAAATGTATTTTATTAATGGGAAATTATTTGTACAATGAAAAACCACAAGATTTTTGTTTCTGCCACAAAAAAATGGTGTTCTTAAGACATGAGGTTTAATGACATTAGTGTTGACCCTCTATATTTAGCAAAAACAATACAATGCGGTGACCATGTGTTTGCAAACTCACTTCGTTACCCATATAAAACAGCAAAGCATTTTCCTGTCGACTCAGCACAGAGAACCGGATCGTTCTACTGCGGCCTGCTATGATCATTCCGTAGCCTGTGCCATCAAAATAATATCCCTCGTCAGCCGTCTCCTTTCTAAAATGATGAGACAGCATATTAGAATAAATAGAACTCGTACCAAAATCATTAAGCAGGAATATTTTAGCTTACCTCAGGCAATAATCTGTATTTGTTACATTAACAGCACGCTGGAAGTCGTACAGGCCGAGGACGTGTTCGTTCAACATGTTCAGCTCAATGCACCCTTTAAATTTGGGATAAAATAGTTCCGGCGGTGGCTGTTGGAACCACAAGTGAAAAAATGTAAGATCTAGTTACATAGTTGTGAATGAAGTTTGTTGGATTTGGGAAAAAAAAAAAAGAAAAATTAAAAGCACTGATTTATTAAATTTATTTAAAATTTTAACATTTTTATAATTTATTTATTCTTTCTTTTATTCCTTTGTGTACATGAACTTACAGTGAAGTCATCAGGATAACCTCCGACATACAAAACAACCTGGTCAGGGTCCAGATCCAGCAGACCGGCTGTGGTGTTGGGCTGAACTGAGACTGGCGGCAGCTCCACGGGAGTTTTTGAACTAAAGCGTTTGGTGTAAATGACTTGTGTGTCTTGGTAAACTCTAAAGCAGACCATAAGAACGTAAGCAAAGTAAATAATAACATGGACCTTTTTTTTTATTAATCACATCAATAAAATGGCTTTTACCTCTTAAAGTCAACTCGGTCCATTAAGGAATTGCTGGCGCTGGATTTGGTGACTTCCTCAGTCTTCAGTTCATAAACTTTGCCTCCCAGTTTGTACACCGAATACAGAACACCCCCCCTCACCACCAAACCAACGTAATCACGCAGGGTCTAAATGAGAGGTTTCATTAGTAGTAATCTGGACACACAACCTGTCGTTCCTCAGGTTATAAGTAAACAATTATCCAAAATGTCTATAGCAATCATAGTATTAACTCTCCTCCACCAAACTTGTTAGTTGGCACAGTGCAGTCAGTGAAACCCAGACTTATTATTTCAAGTGCCTCATAGAGAAGTGTGTTTTTTTTTTAGATTTAAAGAAAAGTTGTTTTTTTAAGACTGTATTAACTGATTAAGACCTGAATATGAGAGAATGAGAAGCATATTGTAATGTAATCATCACTATTTATAAAAAATGTAAAATATTTATTACTCTTACATTCTTGTTGCCGAGGTACAATACAAACAGATTGTCCTCTGCGCGCCGGCGTCTTCTGATGTCGCTGTGTTTATTAGATGACTCCGGAACGGGCTGATGTATCAGCAGGTCCAGAGCCGTGAAGGCTCGTAGATCCTCTAGGTTTTTTGGGGAACGCATTTCGATGTAGCTTTCACCTGAGAATTGGACCGGACCTTTAATCTGAACACAGGGACAGTGTGAGGTCAGGAAAATGCTCTGATTTTTGACAAACACCCTGAATTAAATGGCAGGTGGTGGACGATTATCAGTACTGTAGTGACACTGACATGGTGGTGGTGTGTTAGTGTGTGTTGTGCTGGATCAGACACAGCAACACCACTGGACCAACAATAATCCACCAACCAAAAATGTCCAGCCACCATTGATCCCAGTAATCACTGTGTACTGTATTAGACACATCCACCCTATAGCTTCACCTTGTTGCGTACGCAAAGGAAATAAACCCATTAATGTGTTAGTACACACCGTGTTGGCCATCTGTCTGGTTCTCTTGATCAACTCCTTGATTCTCATGATGCTGTCGGAGATGTTGGTTCTGCTGGAAAACCAGTTGCTCTGGTTCTCAACCTCGGCCAGAGTGTCCGTCAGTTCAGGATAGAACTCATCCAGTTCCTTCACTAGAAGAAAAGAAAATCGATTGGGTAGATCCTGGACAGACACACAGGACAGACACACAGGAGCACTACTGTCCCTCGTCACATTCATATAATGCTTTGATGAGCATCTTGTGTAAAGTGGTCCACTCATGCTGAACTCATGAAATCTCACAGGTTCTGTTGACTTGGCTGAGAATGTTGTCCATGTTTTCACCACCGCTGGGAATCTTGAGCTTGTCCAGATTCTCTTTGATGATCGTTAACCTCATCATGTCATTATTGACCGTGTTATTGGCTGCCCGGACAGCATCCTTGGCTTGTTTCAAGAGGACACCCGTATCACCTGAGGAAACACGTAATTTAACGCCGAGCAGATTAATTAATATACACTTTATAATCAACGACTCAAATGACTTACCTCGAGTAATCTTACTCAGCTCCTCGTTCAGAGTTTGAAGCTTTTGCTTCAGATCTTTTGCCTCGTTCATCGCCTCGTCCAAGCTTTCGTTAATGGTCTTGTACATTTGTTTGGCCTCTGTTTGTAAATAAACGAAAAAAGTCTGCTACATCCAACATCTGATTACATCTTACAACCAACCAAAGTCCAACCTTGCATTAGATTTCCTGCTGTTTCTGCTTTATCATTTAAATTGTTCGCAGAGTTCTGCAGTTCTTTGGCTTTGCCGTCTAAATCCTGTGTCCTCGACTCCTATTCAAAACGTAAATACAATGAAATGTCAAATTTGCAGCAACATCATCTCCATAAAGGTTATTCTGTTGACTGGCAGCAGTTTTTACCATCAGGCCGTCATCTGCAGCTTTATCCGCTTCATCCGCTGCTGCTTCAGCTTCTCGGAGGATGTTAATGATGTCACTGAATACCGATTTATGAACAGCTGATGTGTTGGTGAGGTTTAGTAGAAACCTGTAAAGGATGCGTGTGAGCTTTAATACGGCAGCATTAACGTAAAGTTCAATTTAAACATTTAATGATGTACAAATACTTTAATTAATTGGATTCAGTTGTTTAAGAAGGTTCCACTTGCTAGGTTTGCTCTCGTTGTTGGAACACTTACTGAGATGAGTTTTAAATGAGTATAATTAATTTAAACACTGGTCTGTGTGGCTCTGTGCTGTGTGATTACAGCTTCAGGATCTTTTCTAACGTTTATTCGAAACCTGTGATGAACCAATTAGTATTAATATTATCACATGCATTAATATTATCACTTTACGATGCATTTATTTGAAGGCTCGTATCTTTACATATCCATATTTAATATTCTCCTACATTTCAAACTGCAATGCAAGTTTCATGAGTTCCTGCGTGCTCCTCTGCCTGGATGACCGTAATATCCAAAGCCACAGCTTTAGAAAGCTCCTCCAGTCTTTGCTTTAGCTGCAGCCGAGCACCGTCCAGTTCAGCGGCCATTCTTGTAAAGTTCTAAAGACACGAAAACAAATCTAAATGTCCTGATGAATGACTGGACTCAAATTTGCTCTGTTTTAAAGAAAAAGCACATATGTATGTATAATGTGTAAAATTCTTTTTAAACTTTGGTATGTTTTTGAAAGTGAGATGATGCTGAAAATCTCAATAATTTCAGAGACCATAAATCAGACCATGAAGATTATGTGACCCTGAGCCGCTAGAGGTATCTACTAGGACAGATGATGCTTTGGTACAAACCCAACTGAACCTGTGAAGGTGAGCGATTCTTACGTTCTTCAAGTCTCCCATCAAGGTCTGAAGTTCTGCAGCATCCCGTAAAGTTTCTCTGCTCGTTCTCAAATCGTCTGCGAGGTCGTCCAGCCCTTTTTTAAGCAGTGTGTGTTGATTCTGGGGAAAAAACACAATGCTTTGTAGTGTATTTACTGCATAAGTGTTTTGGGCTGTCATTTCTTTAAATACTCTGTAATTACCTGAAGGTCTGACAGAGCGGCCTCATTCTTCTCATTCAGGAGTTCTGTGGCGTTCACAGCTTTCTTTGCCCAGTGAAGGGCGTTCTCTAGATCTTTGAGTTCTGTTATTCTGGACGTCAAGTCAGTAGCGACTTCCTCAGCAGCCGTGATGTTCAGAGGAGAAGTCAGGTTCCTGATGTTGTGCAATACTAAGAAAAAAAATTATAATTCCATGAGGTCTTAAGTGGGGGGGGGGGGCACGGTGGCTTAATGGGTTTGAATCCCAATCTGGGTGGAGTTTCCGTGTTCTCCCCGTGTCCGCGTGGGTTTCCTCCGGGTTCTCCGGTTTCCTCCCACAGTCCAAAAACATGGATCAAGGTCAGTTGAATTCTCCAAACTGCCCCATATAGAGTGTGTGTGAGTGTGTGTCCAGTGATAGATTAGTGTCCTGTCCTGGGTGTATCTGCCCAGTGCCCGAAACGTTCTTCCCTGGATGGGCATGGGGAACCCTTGTAGAGGATAAAGTGGAAGATAATGGATGGATGGATGGAGATCTTAAGCTTCCCACTCGTTTTTGTAATTTTAAGTAACTACATTTTGGTTAAATGTAACCGAAACTAACAGCCTGTAAACATGAATTCATTCAGTAATTAGATTAACGAGCTTTATAAATAACCCACAGTTCTGTGCAGCCAATCGTTCATCTTCAGCCAACCGCCTCTGTATCTGGCAGTGCTGCCTTCGCATTTTGGCCACCGTCTGTCGAGCCTCCTCCAACATCCTGGTAGCGTTGCTCTGAGACCCAGCAGACCCGCTTCCATCTGAAACCATCAGCTGCTCCAGGAATGCTTCATGGGCATGAAATATTGCGTGAAAGGAGTGAAAAGCAAGACAGTACGACAAGAATGAAGTGTATTTAAAGATTAAAAAAAGTCTTTACAGGATTTAACTAGCCCTCAGAAGCACAGCTTTCCTCAGGGCAGGATAAACAATATGGTGGAATGTTACCTTCTAAACGTTTTAGTAGATCTTCGGTATACGTGAGCAGTTCTTGGCTGTTTTGATGCATTTCGTTCACGTCTTTGAACACATCCTCACTTTGTAAAGAAGCCTCATCTGTCTGAATAACATTACAGATAAGAACAGATATGATTAGATATTGGATAAACACTGTACTGATAAAATGGAGACTTATAAAGTGTATGTGGCTGGTGAGTGTATTTATTTTAAGTAGTGGTAGTTATTGGGTTTGCTTCTGGACAGTACCTTATTTTTTATTATTCTTAAGTCATTGCTAACAGAGGCCACGTCTTCCTCAAGTTCATTCACCTTCATCTTCATAGCTTTTAAAGTTTCTCTGTAATGACTTGCTGAAAACTGAAAGACCAAAACAAACGAAGACAGAGTGTAAGAAAGCTTTTACAATTCAACTCGTCGGGAAATAAAAACCTGCAGAGATGCCGTCGTTCAGACTCTAAATGTGCTACCTTTGTAGAAATAACGTCTCCTTCTATTTTCTTCAGCGCAGTAAGTGATTTTGAGACGTTTTTGTAAGATGTCAGTTGAGCCTTGAGGGTGGACAGCTCATCGTCCATCGCTTCCAAACCATCAGTTAAAATCTGGATGCAGTCGTCACAATCTGTAAGGAACAGCACTGCTGAGATGTGTCACAGATAGAAAACCTGTCATTAAATAAATACTATTGTGACGAAAAACTAAAGCAGCGAAAGCAGGAACTGAATAATTGAGTCAGAGAATTGATCAGTGAAAAAAACCAAACCCAAACCTTGGCAGTCACCAGAATTGACAGGGTTGTCTGGAGCTTCACAGTCTATAAAAAAAAAAAAAACCCAAAAGATGTTGAATAGGGTTGAGGTCAGTGTTTAGTGTAATTACTTTACCTTTAATTAATTTCTTTATTGTTTGGATTTTGTTCTGTTAATCTTTGTATGGCATTTAATTATATTTACTCCTATTATAACTATTATTATTTCTATTAATATTATTCATTCATTTATTCATTCATTATCTTCTACTTAATCCTTTACTAGGGTCGCGGGGGGGTACACCCAGGACAGGGCGCCAATCTTTTGCTGGGTACACTCACACACTCTATATGGGGCAATTTAGAGTATTCCATCTACCTTAAATCCATGTTTTTGAACTGTGGTAGGAAGCCGGAGAACCCGGAGGAAACTTACACTTACACGGGGAGAACTCCACCCAGATTGGGATTGAACCTGGAATCCCCAACGCTAACCACTAAGCCATCATGCTGTTTTGTTATTATTCATTCATTCATTCATTCATTCATTCATTATCTCCCGCTTTATCCTCTATTAGGGTCGCGGTGGGGTTCCCCATGCCCATCCAGGGGAGAATGTCTCGGGCGCTGGGCAGATACACCCAGGACAGGGCACCAATCCATCGCTGGGCACACACTCACTCACACAGACACACTCTATATGGGGCAATTTTGAGAACTCAATTGACTTGATCCATGTTTTTGGACTGTGGGAGGAAACCGGAGAACCCGGAGGAAACCCACGCAGACACGGGGAGAACATGGAAACTCCACCCAGATGGGGATTCGAACCGGGAATCCCTAGCGCTGAGAGGAGAACGTGCTAACCACTAAGCCACCGTGCCGCCTTTGTTATTATTGTTTTATTATTATTATTATTATTATTATTATTATTATCATTATCATTAATATTATTATTATTACCGCCTGTGATTGGGTCACAGATGTAGCCATGATTACAATCACAGGGGCGACAAGATCCTCCGGCTGCTAATGGGTCACCATAAAACCCGATGGCACACCTGCGGAAAGAATGGGTGAGGGATCATTAGTATTATAATTCAGCCTTTAATCTTTAAATAACCGTTTTTACAATTTTTTTAATATCGAGTTGACCCATCAGGAAATAAAGACACACAAGTTTATAGTTGCAGTTCCCTTTTCTGCTAAAGGAACTCGGTGGGGTGCAGGTTGAATCTCTGTCATTTCTAAAGCGTCGCTTTGTGCGGGTCCACAGACATGCAGCATCATCAGAATATCAACACCGGCTGCAAACACCTGATTGTTAAAAAGCTCTTTATGCTGCATCGTTAATTAACTCAGTAATGATGAAAGGTCTGGAATTCCATTTGGTTTTGTACTGTACTGCTTGATTAATATTCCGATCTCCTCACCTTTCACAGCGGGATCCAGAGTAACCCGGTTTGCAGAGACATTCAAACTGATGGTCAACATGCAGGCAGCCAAGTGCAAAACTGGAAAACAAGGTCATTCGCAAACACAATAATGATTTAACACTTATCACTGACTTTAATAAACGCACATTTACAGTGTGCAAGTTCTGTGCAAAGGTCTGAGCCCCTCTCTATTTAAAAACACATTCACTATAGTAGTTTTATTAAAAACACCTTTTAAATTAAATTAAATTGGGTCATTTAGCAGACGCTTTTATCCAAAGCGACTTACAAGGTGAGCACAGGGTTAATCACAACATCCCTGGAGCAATGAGGGTTAAGGGTCTTGCTCAAGGACCCACACTGGCAACTTCAGTGGACCTGGGATTTGAACCCCCAACCTTCAGATTGACAACCCAACACCCTAACCACTGAGCTAACCCGCCCCCATCTTGAGATCTACAGATATTTTTACTTATATATATATTTGTTGCTGAATTCATTACTAAACGGTGATCTGTGTGAGTGTACAGATGGCTGTACCTGTTTGAGAGATGTGCGAGAGGACATGGACACACTCGGCAGGTTCTGAGCGCGGCGTTGCCGTAGTGACCCTCGGCACAGCGCTCACAGTGATCACCACCTGTCTTCATCTGGCAGTTCTGCAGGATTATAGATCTGAGTGAGTATTCAGAAGATTTTGCAATGCTCCCGACATGAGGGTTTTCTCATGATGTAGTTGGTGGATGTTTCCATGGTAACCCAATTTTACCAGGCTGAAGGTTTCCTACTGTTTGGGTTTAGTATCTAATTAAATATTTAAAAAAAACTCAAGGACTCCGTGTCCTTTAACAGAGTTGACCCAATGCATCAAGAAGGATAAAAGGAACCATCATTATGTTTTACAGATGGAAGGACAAAGTTTGCGTTCTTTTTAAAGTGCAGTTCTGTCTTGCACACCATTGTTCTTCATTGCTCTCCTGATGGTGGGCTCATGTACTTTAATCCGTGTAGAAGAGGCCTGTCATTACTTACAAGTTAACCTGGTTGTTGTTTTGAAGTTGATATATAATATAACAGTAAATATGATTAAAATCAATATAAAAATTAATAAAATTGATTACTTACCCGACATTTTCCTGTGTTGTAATCGCAGTCATTGGAGAGACCGTTGCATTTGCAGGGCACGCACTGTCCTCTGTAAAGTCCCCGTCTTTCCCGGTAATGTCCTGGAGCACAGTGCTGTGAGGAGAACAGCAGGTAAAATTTAATTTACTTGTATGCTTTTTTTTTACATAAACAAAAGTATGTGGGCAGCATTTCTTATTCTTAAATCTGAACTAACAGTTAAGGCTAATGCTGCTACTACTTTTTTTTTTTTTTTAAACATGTTTTAGAGAGGCGGCACGGTGGCTTAGTGGTTAGCACGTTCGCCTCTCAGCGCTAGGGATTCCCGGTTCGAATCCCCATCTGGGTGGAGTTTCCATGTTCTCCCCGTGTCCGCGTGGGTTTCCTCCGGGTTCTTCGGTTTCCTCCCACAGTCCAAAAACATGGATCAAGTCAATTGAGTTCTCCATAGAGTGTGTATGTGTGTGTGTGTGAGTGTGTGCCCAGCGATAGATTGGCGCCCTGTCCTGGGTCTATCTGCCCAGCGCCCGAGACGTTCTCCCCTGGATGGGCATGGGGAACCCCACCGCGACCCTAATAGAGGATAAAGCGGGAGATAATGAATGAATGAATGAATGTTTTAGAGATTGTGAGATGCGTATAACAGAGCAGAGCCTGAACACGACCGAACAGCAGAGTAGCCCTAAATAAAAACTCCTCATTTTAATCCTGATCTGCGGACGCCGAGGTCATCCAGAGGGCTTCAAATACGTGCAAACAACAATGCACCCAAAACATGGATATTAGTTAGTTAGTCTGTCTGTTATCCAGCCTGCATGTAACGTAATTCTGCCTGCATGCAGGTAGTGAGAAGCTGCTGGGCATGGCTTGGGGCAGGGCTCGTTCTCTCGGGCAAAGATCAATTCGTATCATGTAGCTTGAGATAGCAGTGTACAGGCTTAACTGAGATTCAGCCTTTTAATTCTTTCCTTTCAAAGAAACATTTTGCAAAATGGGTCTTAAAAAGTGTAAAACATTAGTTATGTTAATGACAAATTAGTGTAACAATAAACATCAGATTTTATGATATTTATTGGGGCAGTGATTAGTGTTCCCATCTGACAGCAAAAACAGGAAGGACCTTTCTAAAATCTGTTTTGTTTTTTTTGTTTTTTAACAAAGTTTGCATGTTCTCCTCGTGCCTATAGACGCTCCTTGCACAGTCCAACAGCAAACAGGAATCTATACAAAATTGCTTTGAACTGCTTTGATTGCATATTTGCATTAACCTGTCAAACATGGTTTTCTACCTTGTGTCCAATCAGTGCTGGGATAGGTTCCATCACCCCCAACTGCACTAATTAGGAAAAGTAGAATAAAAATGACTAAATAGATAAACAGGATGTCCTGTAGGTGGAACATGTCAGTCGGCTGATACTTTTGTCCATATAATGTAAGCAGTATTTGGTTAGAGGGTACCTTCAAAGGTTCCTAGAACTGGCTGGGCATTTGAAGGACGTGTTTTCTGAGGGAGGGCCATTTATGCCTCCAGCAACTGACTTCCACTCTTTCAGGAGGACAAACCCCTGACATTTAGGGCGTCGATAAAACCTTTTTATTGAATATTTGACGTTTACATTAAGCTGTAATGTTTATAAAAGCTGTTCGTGTTCGTAAGCAGTAAAGGATGAGGGACGGCAGAACCTGCATCACTCGCTCCACCCAGCAAGAACTCTGAAATGGAAATGTTTTGTCTGAGAAAAAGGAGAATTAGAAAATGCAGACTCTACCGATGGCCACCTGCTTCTCTGGGACAGCGCTGTGGGAAAGGATGCAGTGTTTTTGTGCAACATGTTCTCCATTTTCTCAAACACATTCATACCAGACACAACAGCTCAGCACAGGCTGCATGGCAGGGCATGTGAAGGGTGGGGTTAGCGGGACTGGGGTGTGGGGGAGTCCAGAATCTGTGTTATCAGTGTGCTGTGGGTGTGGCGGTTAAAAGGTGTAAAATAAACACAAGGGAGAAAGAGCTTTTGTTAATACTTAATGTCTACAACTTTAAACACTGTATGTGAACACACACACCTATAGAAAACCATTAAGACATCGAATTCCATGGGTATAGATTTAGATTTTTTAAACAGTTCTAACGTTTTCATATGCACCAGCTTTTGGGTTCCAATTAAAATGTGTTTTTTAATTCAGTGTAAAACAGTTGTGTGCTCTGTAGTCAAAAATCTGGTTCACAGTTGACATTCTAATTCATACCAAAAGTGTTTAAATTAAATGTGTTTAGCTTAGAGCTCCACACACACACACACACACACACACACACACACACACCAGCATGACTGTGAAAACATGTACGGTTGGAAATATATGGTTTATTAAATTTTTGGTAATAGAAAGTGGGCTTTACATACTTATGGAATTTGTTTAGTTGAAACAGAGTAACTGGCGTCTTTCTGAATTCAATATCTCCCTCTGCTGGTGTGTGGTGGTAAGGGACAGCGTGTGTTTGTGACGTCATAATGATACGAATACGTTTTATAATATTATCAGTTAAAGAAATCAATAACATAATTCTAGCACTTTTTCCACATTGTACGCAAAATTTTAGCTTGGACAAAATACCTCCCCCCCCCACACACACACACAAACACTAAATCTGCAGTAGGTAGGAACCTCCTTTATTGTATTGTACAAAAAGATCTTATACAATAGGATAAAGCGCATAGCTGGCAATGCCGCAGGTGTTGCTGCCGTTTCGAATCATCTTCATGTAGCCTCCTTCTCCCCAACTTGTACCCCAACTACAAAAACACAGGGCAGGATTAACACCACACTTTTAAAAGAGGAGGTTAATCAGAATTTTTTTTTTTTCAATCTATTTTTTTTTTATATATCATTGACAAAGAATTGGTCTTTTAAAACGTTTTAATCTGCAAAAATATTAAACTTTTATCATCTGCTGACATTAAAATTTGCAGATAAATATGTGTTTTAATATATAATTATTTAAATATGCTATTAATGGTCATGCTCATGGTCACACAATAACAACAGACGCTTTTTTATGACTCTTGAGATCATTCTGATTACACTGACATCACCCCTAAAACTCTTACTAGATATTATTCCCGTTTATTAATGTTTAACGATAAGAAATCATGACACGATGACTTTTATGTAATCGTAGTGATGAAATAGAGCTCATTCTGACATCATACAGTGAAATGTTATATACGTCTCCTCACCTGTTTTTGATGACCCAGTAGTCGATGCCTCCCTCAGACCCATAACCCACCAAAAGTACTGCGTGACTCAGATTGTTTGGATTACAGGCCGGCTCCTCATAGATGCCTGATGACCCAGTTTAAAAAGTTGGTATTAAGATTTTTATTTTATATTATTTCTTTTGCCGTAATAATTTATATTCACTTCTTTATCTCACCTGAGCTGTAGAACAAGAAGCTTGGATGATTTGCATCCACTGCGACCGTGATCGGACCGATTGCGGCCAAGGCATCAGCAAGCGCCTGTTCGTTTCCGGTTGGAATGAACCTGTAGTCACTGATCTGAGCCACAACTTTCTGTTTGTCATAAGAGCAGGGCATTGTGTCCTAAAAAAACAGAGCAAAGTGATGCTTTTAGGAAGGTCTTTAGCTGCTTAGCTTATAATGATTTAAAAAGAAAAGCTTCGGGACTTTGGGAAACCCATGCAGAACTAAGGAGAACACACAAACTTCATAAAGAAAGGAAAACGCTCGTCCAAAGTAGTTGTTGGTAATTATTAGTGTTCACTCACCATGGCGGTGTAGGGATATGTATCTGTGGCTTGCAGTCCATGGTTAATGACATAATCGTAGGCGCTCGCCATCCAGGCCCCGCTGCAGCCGTGTGTGCCATAAGACTTGGAGCAGTCCACTAGATTCTGCTCACTAAGGGACACCAGCTGACCAGTCTTCTTAAACATTTGTCCTTCGATGGCCCCGGTGGTGCTGAAGGCCCAGCATGACCCACAGTAGCCCTGAGCAATAAAAGGAAATAATTACTGCGGTGTAAAATAATGTGAACATGTGGCATCACTCCTGCTGGCAGTGCTCTGTACAGATTCATTCATTCAATCACAGATTCATTCAATCATTGAAGCTCATTTTAAGCGTCTCCTGTAAAGTTATGGCAAAAAATGTCTTTCCCCAAAATCATGCATTAATGCACAATCACGCATTATCACAGCTCTTACCTTAAAATACATGAGGAGCACCTACATTTGGAGCTGTGCTGCATTGTATTACCTGATCTTTAATTTCAGTGACATAGCCCATCGGTCTGTAGTCCACTGTGGTCAGTTTCACTTCTTAGCGTAGTCATGCAGCTTTTGTGCGTTGGCAATTTTATCAGTATTCTTAATGTTTGTGTTAATCTTGGCCCCTTGCAACTGCTGGAACTCCATCTGTGTCTGTAATTCACAGCATCGCATTTTTTAATAGTGTTTAATTTAAACCTTTCGACTAAATCAGCTATGTGTAAATCCCCACGACTCACCAGACCGCCGAATTTGTTCATGGCCATAGTGAAAACAGACATGCCACTGTGAAATTTTTTGTTGTTTTCCTCGATCATTTTCATGTTGTTCAACCAAATGGCTTTTCGTTGGTTCTCATCATGCTGGTATATAAAAAAAAGGACAACAATGCTTTAGTTTGAAGAGAAAAAAGGCATGAATCATGTAGTGTTGCACAAAAAGAAAACTGTTTAAAGTTTAAAAATCAGACGACAAGAGGCAAGTTTAACTACAGTTTTACATCTGACAAAAGAAACCAAAGAGCCTTTTTCTTTCTGTATGCAGTGAATGTAATACAGTGAGGATGTAAGATGTTACCGACCTCTTCTTCATACTCCACATGGTTGATTTCTTTCCACAGCTGCCACTCTTTTGGTTCGTCCTCTTCTGAATTCACTGCAATAGTGATGGGTATCCAAACAAATAGGCCAATTACAAGCATCCTAATTGGCCAGGGAACTTGAATGGTGTCTGTTTAAACAGATTAATAAATCACCCATTTAACTTCATATTTATTAATGTGTTATCTTTACACTCACAAAGACCTGTTGTTAGTGAAAGTTGTGGAAGTCTTACCTGCCATGTTGTTTACTGAGAAGTTTGAGATTGAAGGGAAGGATCTAGTGAGTTGTTGACAGGTTTAGGGTTCTGTCCTTGTTTATATACCATGTGAAAGGTGTGGCATGACACCCCTCATTCGTGCCGTGCTAAGCCAGGCCTAAGCTCTTAAATGATAAGCTTTGTGTGATAATAACACCTTGTGCCCTAATAATAAACTTCTACTCAATTCAGTACTTTTCAGACTCGGATAATAAAATCCAGTCTGGTGTTTTCTCCTAACCCTTTATTAACCAGCCTTAAATGCTATTACATCACAGCAGAACCATAGAACATGGACACATATGTAAATACTGTCCATTCACAAGCAAACAATGACAAAACGTCACCTCATTCAGACTGATCCGCACTGATCAACATCTCAGGTTATGTTTATTCAGAGGTACTGCATCTGGTGATGTCACGTGACCTCAGCTGTAATCTGTTGTTGTAATTTTAGAACCACCGCATTATGGTTTTCATTATTCATTCATTCATTCATTATCTTCCGCTTTATCCTTGGGCGCTGGGCAGATAGACCCAGGACAGGACGCCAATCTATCACTGGACACACACTCACTCACACAGACACACTCTATATGGGGCAATTTGGAGAACTCAATGGACTTGATTCATGTTTTTGGACTGTGGGAGGAAACCGGAGAACCCGGAGGAAACCCACACGGACACGGAGAGAACATGGAAACTCTACCCAGATGGGGATTCAAACCGGGAATCCCTAGAGCTGAGAGGAGAACATGCTAACCACTAAGCCACCGTGCCGCCTGCAGAATTATTATAACACACCAGATCTACAATGGGGGGGGGGTGTTCCCCATGCCCATCCAGTGGAGAACATTTCAGGCGCAGGGCAGATACACCCAGGACAGGACGCCAATCTATTGCTGGGCATACGCTCACTCACACAGACACACTCTATATGGGGCAGTTTGGAGAACTCAATTGACTTGATCCATGTTTTTGGACTGTGGGAGAAAACCGGAGAACCCAGAGAAAATCCACGCGGACACGGGGAGAACATGGAAACTCCAACCAGATGGAGATTCGAACCAGGAATCCCTAGTAGTACATATTCCTTACCAGATAAATCTGTTTGTACATTTGTTGTTGTGAACATGATTGTTCACAACACCACAGAACATTGGGAATTACGGGTTTTAAAGAAATTCTAACAGATTCTGTAAAGTAGCTTATTTGGACTTTTTTAGGTAGGGCTTTTACATTTTTAAAATTGACATAATGAAATGTAACACCCCACATTTCCTATTAATCCCTTTAAGCAAGTTATCTGATCTTATTTAGCTATAGACTTTTCCATAATCACAGATATAGATAAAGCAGATGTCCCAAAGTTTAATATGACATTAGACACAAAACGAATACAGATGACTTTAATTTAGAAACAAAATGTCATTAGATCTGGTATGTTATTAGTCTGTGTCATTAAACACAATATTATGGATTTATGGTTTATTGGTCTGGCCTTGGCACGGTGGCTTAGTGGTTTAGCATGTTCTCCTCTCAGCACTAGGGATTACAGGTTCGAATCCCAATCTGGGTGGAGTTTCCATGCTCCGGTTTCCTCCCACAGTCCAAAAACATGGATCAAGTCAATTGAGTTCTCCAAATTGCCCCATATAGAGTGTGTCTGTGTGAGTGAGTGTGTGAGTGAGTGTGTGTCCAGTGATAGATTGTCCCCCTGTCCTGGGTGTATCTGCCCAGCGCCCAAGACGTTCTCCACTGGATGGGCATGGGGAACCCCCCCCCCACGACCCTAATAGAGGATAAAGTGGAAGATAATGGATGGATGGATAAATGGATGGGTGGATGGTCTGGCCTTTTAATTTTTGGACGAGAGAGAGTGAGAGAGAGAGAGAGAGAGAGAGAGAGAGAGAGAGCTCAGAAGTGGCTGCTGGTTTAAAGCCCTCAGTGTTGTACAGGATCAGTGTTTGTTGTTATAGATAAATAAAGACTGCAGGTTGTGGAAGGCGGAATGAAACCTCATGTCTTTTAAGGTAAATAATTTATTTTAATGCCATTTCATGCACGGAACACCATGCTTCTTCAGCACTGTACGCCGTACAGACACCTGATCCCGCATGCGCACTACGCAGGAAGTGTTCCTTTCGCTAAAATACGCATTTAAATGGTTAAACGTTCAAAGTACCGTCAGATTTACGGTTCTGTGTTCAGTTTGGTTAGGGTTAAGGTTCTTTAAACGTGGACGGAGCCTCGTTACGACAGCTGACAGTTTATTTACTGCGCTGCGAAGTGTTCTCCAAACTGTACAGAGGACGTGTCCCAATCCGAGTACCGCCACGAACAGTCGAGACTTCAAAACACTTACAAATGTCCTGCTCGGATTCATGAGATGTCATCGATATCATCGATATGCCATCGATATAACACGATATAACACGATATTAGAAATAATCTGTGTGCTTATAGCTAATTGGACAAGTTATGGCTATTTGCACATTTGGACTAGTGTGCACTGCTTTGACTTTTGGTTTGGGACACAGCCATGTTTCATTAATGGACTTTTTTGGACAGGTTTTCATTTCGGCTATTTTTTAAATTATTATTATTATTATTATTATTATTATTATTATTATTATTATTATTATTATTATATTTTTTCTAACATGTGTAGTAACAATTGCTTCTTAATTCTGTTCTTTTCAAATTTACTCCTATTCATGAGAGAGGAGCAGGTTGGACACTGATGTTGGACTGAGGCTCATAATAAATAATTCTTTTCTTAAGCATGACTAAGCTTGGGCTCAGTCTCAGTCTGCGCAGGACCATCTCTTTTATATAGAATCTATAGCAGGTGTCTTCCTCTGACAGATGAGGGTGATAAAAATAATGGGTCCTATTTATAGGCGCCACTTTGGGACGCATTACAGCATGCAGTACGAATGTCAAAACACCAAAGTTCCAATAGCACAAAGTAAAATTAGTAACAATTCACTACAGCAATAATAAAAATTAGGAACTAAATGAACATTAATGCCGGACTGAGAAGTTTAGAACATTAATGTTATGAATAGTTAAAGGCATGTGATTGTCTGAAATGTTTTTGTAATATTTAAGGGAAGCTGCTGAACTGCTGACTCACTGTCATAAATAATTTCCCATAAAGATGTATATGCTCGGAACTGACCCTGCATCAGCCATTTCAGGTATAAGACCATGAACACAAGCTTTTTTACAAGCACATTAACGAGGTGTCGGGCAAATCTGTAATTCACTTATTTTATATAAATATATATATTTATTTATTTATTTGAGGCGGCATGGTGGCTTAGTGGTTAGCATGTTCTCCTCTCAGCGCTAGGGATTCCCGGTTCGAATCCCCATCTGGGTGGAGTTTCCATGTTCTCCCCGTGTCTGCGTGGGTTTCCTCCGGGTTCTCCGGTTTCCTCCCACAGTCCAAAAACATGGATATAGTCAATTGAGTTCTCCAAATTGCCCCATATAGAGTGTGTGTGTGAGTGTGAGTGTGTGTCCAGCGATAGATTGGCGCCCTGTCCTGGGTGTATCTGCCCAGCGCCCGAAACTTTCTCCCCTGGATGGGCATGGGGAACCCCCCCCCCATCCCGACCCTAATATAGAATAAAGCGGAAGATGATGGATGGATATATATATATATATATATATATATATATATATATATATATATATATTTTTTTATTTTTTTTTTTACAAAGAGAAAGGACCTTTACGCAGGACTTGTCGTTGCTTTATTTTCAGATACCTGCATTTCGTTAACCACTTATTTAATTATAAATCTGTGCAGAAGGAAACACCACTGGCCAATGCTGAATTCTGGGCAGCCAGAAATGGGAACCTGGCCCTCCTTCAGCTTCTGCTGAACAGCGGTCGCTTGGACGTCGATTGTAAAGACGCTGTAGGTCCCACTGACTCTTGTTCTGTGCATGCTTCATTTTCATGTATATGTTGGTCAGTTCTGTATGAAGTGAAGAGCATGAGAACGATTTCATTATGCATCATGTGCATTTCTTTTATTGCATCAGTTCGGAACCACAGCCTTGATGGTGGCGTCCTACTGCGGTCACTATGACTGTGCGAAGGAACTCATTATGCAGGGTGCAGATATCAACCTTCAGAGAGAGGTAGGACGACACCTTCCGTTGCATTTCAGGGTGCTGAATTCATTCATTCATTCACTCATTCATTATCTCCTGCTTTATCCTCTATTAGGGTCGCGGTGGGGTTCCCCATGCCCATCCAGGGGAGAACGTCTCGGGCGCTAGCAGATACACCCAGGACAGGACGCCAATCTATCACTGGACACACACTCACTCACACACACTCTATATGGGGCAATTTTGAGAATTCAATTGACTTGATCCATGTTTTTGGACTGTGGGAGGAAACCGGAGAACCCGGAGGAAACCCACGCACACACGGGGAGAACATGGAAACTCCACCCAGATGGGGATTCGAACCAGGAATCCCTAGCGCTGAGAGGCGAACGTGCTAAACCACTAAGCCACCGTGCCGCCCCGGGTGCTGAATTCCTTTAATATTATTAATCTGGAGCTTCATTCATCCATTATCTCCCACTTTATCCTCCGGTGGGGAATGCCCATCCAGGGGAGAACGTCTCGGGCGCTGGGCAGAGACAGGGCGCCAATCCACGCTGGGTACACACTCACTCACACTCTATATGGGGCAATTTGGAGAACTCACTTAACCTGATCCATGTTTTTGGACTGTGGGAGGAAACCGGAGAACCCGGAGGAAACCCACACAGACACGGGGAGAACATGGAAACTCCACCCAGATGGGGATTCGAACTGGGAATCCCTAGTGCTGAGAGGCGTACGTTCTAACCACTAAGCCACCGTGCCGCCAATCTGGAGGTTATAAATCACATATATTCTTGGCGTCCATATCTGTTTTTACATTTCATTAGACATTACAGGTTGTTTACACGTCTTCAGAATCCCTGCAGCTGCGTCATTTTGGAGCCGGTTGATATTTTAATGACTATCATTAAGCTCAGGAGCAGAGTGAAGAGCATGACTGTTGTTTATGGCATCAGTTAATTGTGAAGCTGACTGTCTGGTGGATGATGATATGTGTGAGCAGTGTGAGTGTTTTCAACTTTCGCTGACGGTGTGCCACATTAATGACAGTCTGTGTTGTTTTTCCAGACGGGATCCACTGCCCTGTTTTTTGCTGCACAGCAGGACACGATGACGTCGTCAAGCTCCTGTTTGAGTTTGGCGCCTCATCAGAGTTTGAGACTCAGGTAAATAAAAGATAAATTATAGCAGCACCAGTGCCTTATTGTCGTTAATGTTCTTCAGCAGGTCAGCTGTCCTGTTAGTCTGTATCTTACAAAGCTGATCGCATAGTGGATAAATAATCAAAGAGAGATGTTTCCAATGAGTTGTTATGTTACCATAATTAAGACTTTATAATGCATGTTGTTGTTTATTTTGTGAGTGAGACAGAAAAAAACATTAAAAACACTGATTACTCTCAGACCGAAGTGTCATTTTAAGCGTTCGTGCTTTTTATAACAAAGATCAGGTCAGTGTGATTGAACTCTCACCGTGGGTTTTATTCGTATGGTCTTGCCCGCAGGACGGCGGCACGGCCCTGTGTGTCGCCTGCCAACGAGGTCACAGTAAAGTCGTGGAAACGCTGCTCAAAAATGGAGCCAACGTCCACGAGCAGCTCAGTGTCAGTGCCCTCATTTTAATCCTGTTTTCACCTTTAATAAATGTTTGGTAAACATGTATATTACATTTACATTGGGTCATTTAGGAGATGCTTATTAGATTATTTCAGCATGATGGTCAGAGCACAGGGTTTGGCCACGACATCCCTGTAGCTATGAGGGTATAGCGTCTTACTCAATTTAAACCTACAACCTTCTGATTGAAATCCCAACACTGTAACCACCGAGCTGCCACACCCTCAGAAGATGCTTTCCAGGTCCAGCAGTGCTGCTTTCAGTGGTGGAGAACAGATAATGAACCCTGACCCAAGTCCAATGCAAATGCCGGGGTGTAGAAATGTCCTGCTTGAGTGATTTTGAGTTCTGTCAGCTCTCCTCAGGTTTCTGCAGTTTTGATATTTGAGTGAGATTCAGTACGGAACATCAGTACAGACATACTGACCTGTTTTAGGTTCCCAAAGGACCTCAGTCTAGAACTGTATGAACATGGGGTTTATTTGCATTCAAAGGAATATTTTATTTTAAAAAAAGACATTGTTTTTAGATGATGAAGAATATTTGTCTCCATTTCGGTTTCAGGACGGTGCCACGCCCCTGTTTTTAGCCTCGCAGGAAGGTCACGTGACCGTCGTCCGCCAGCTGTTATCATCTGGCGCCAAAGTGAACCAGCCTCGCGATGTGAGTGATCAGCTCCTGAACCTGCAGATGTTTATAACAGCAGAACTTACACACACGTGTTTATTACCCTTTAATGATGACCTGTTGATGGACGTCAGTCTCATTTGTTAGGACGGTGCCACCCCACTGTGGATGGCAGCTCAGATGGGACACAGCGAGATGGTTAAAGTTCTGCTCCTACGCGGCGCCGATCGAGACGCCGAGCGACATGTATGATCCTGCGCAAATACGTTTATTACAACTTCAAAATTCATTCATTCATTTATTTTATTAAAGCACATGAATTTTTCTTACATTCATTCATTCATCATTCATTCTTACAAAAACACATTGACTTTTCCTTACAGACATTCATCCATTCATTCATTCATTGTTAAAAACACATGCACTTTTTCTTACAAAAATCCATTCATTAATTTATTCTTTTATTTATTCTTATTAACGCACATTAATGTTTTTCTTACAAACATTCGTCCATTCTTACAAACACACATTCATTTAATTTTACAAACATTAATTCATTCATTCTTACAAACACACATTCATTTAATTTTACAAACATTAATTCATTCATTCTTACAAACACACATTCACGTTTCCTTACAAACATTCATTCATTTATTCATTCATACAAACATTCATTCATTCTTACAAACATTTATTTGTTTATTCTTACATTCATCCATTCATTCTTACAAACCTTCATTTATTCTTACAAACACACATTACTTTTCCTTACAAACATTCATTCTTTCATTCTTACAAACACACATTGATTTTTTTTTTACAAACATTCCATCATTTATTCTTACAAACATTCATTAATTTATTCTTACAAACACACATTACTTTTCCTTACAAACTTTCATTCTTTCATTCTTACAAACACACATTGATTTTTTTTTACAAACATTCCATCATTTATTCTTACAAGCATTCATCCATTCATTCTTACAAACATTCATTCATTTATTCTTACAAACACACATTACTTTTCCTTACAAACTTTCATTCTTTCATTCTTACAAACACACATTGATTTTTTTTTTACAAACATTCATTCATTCATTCTTACAAACATTCGTTAATTTATTCTTACATTCATTCATTCTTACAAACACACATTCACTTTTCCTTACAAGCATTCATTCATTCATTCTTACATTCTTACAAACATTCATTCATTTATTTATTCTTACTAACATTCATTCATTCATTCTTACTAACACGCATTACTTTTCCTTACATTCATTCTTTCATTCTTACAAAAACACATTGATTTATTCTTACAAACATTCATTCATTCTTACAATTTTTTTTACAAACATTCATTCTTTCATTCATTCTTACAAACATTCATTCATTCATTCTTACAAACACACATTTTTTTTTTTTACAAACATTCATTCATTCATTCATACAAACATTCATTCATTCTTACAAACATTCATTCATTCTTACATTCATTCATTCATTCTTACAAACACACATTAATTTTTTTTACAAACATTCATTCATTCTTACAAACATTCGTTCCTTCTAACAAACATTCATGCTTACAAACACACATTGATTTTTTTTTACAAACATTCATTCATTCATTCATTCTTACAAACACAAATTGATTTTTTTTTACACATTCATTCATTCATTCTTACATTCATTCATTCTTACAAACACACATTTATTTTTTTACAAAGATTCATCCATTCATTCTTACAAACCTTCATTTATTCTTACAAACATTCATTTGTTTATTGTTACAAACATTCATCCATTCATTCTTACAAACCTTCATTTATTCTTACAAACACACATTACTTTTCCTTACAAACATTCATTCTTTCATTCTTACAGACACACATTGATTTTTTTTTTACAAACATTCCATCATTTATTCTTACAAGCATTCATCCATTCATTCTTACAAACATTCATTCATTTATTCTTACAAACACACATTACTTTTCCTTACAAACTTTCATTCTTTCATTCTTACAAACACACATTGATTTTTTTTTTACAAACATTCATTCATTCATTCTTACAAACATTCGTTAATTTATTCTTACATTCATTCATTCTTACAAACACACATTCACTTTTCCTTACAAGCATTCATTCATTCATTCTTACATTCTTACAAACATTCATTCATTTATTTATTCTTACAAACATTCATTCATTCATTCTTACTAACACGCATTACTTTTCCTTACATTCATTCTTTCATTCTTACAAAAACACATTGATTTATTCTTACAAACATTCATTCATTCTTACAATTTTTTTTACAAACATTCATTCTTTCATTCATTCTTACAAACATTCATTCATTCATTCTTACAAACACACATTAATTTTTTTTACAAACATTCATTCATTCATTCATACAAACATTCATTCATTCTTACAAACATTCATTCATTCTTACATTCATTCATTCATTCTTACAAACACACATTAATTTTTTTTACAAACATTCATTCATTTATTCTTACAAACATTCGTTCCTTCTAACAAACATTCATGCTTACAAACACACATTGATTTTTTTTTACAAACATTCATTCATTAATTCATTCTTACAAACACAAATTGATTTTTTTTTTACACATTCATTCTTACATTCATTCATTCTTACATTCATTCATTCTTACAAACACACATTTATTTTTTTACAAAGATTCATCCATTCATTCTTACAAACCTTCATTTATTCTTACAAACATTCATTTGTTTATTCTTACAAACATTCATCCATTCATTCTTACAAACCTTCATTTATTCTTACAAACACACATTACTTTTCCTTACAAACATTCATTCTTTCATTCTTACAAACACACATTGATTTTTTTTTTACAAACATTCCATCATTTATTCTTACAAGCATTCATCCATTCATTATTATAAACATTCATTAATTTATTCTTACAAACATTCATTAATTTATTCTTACAAACACACATTACTTTTCCTTACAAACTTTCATTCTTTCATTCTTACAAACACACATTGATTTTTTTTTACAAACATTCATTCATTCTTACATTCATTCATTCATTCTCACAAACACACATTGATTTTTTTTTTTTACAAACATTCATTCATTCTTACAAACATTCATTCATTCATACAAACACACATTGGTTTTTTTTTACAAACATTCATTCATTTATTCTTACAAACATTGATTCATTCATTCTTACAAACATTCATTCATTCTTACATTCATTCATTCATTCTTACAAACACACATTGATTTTTTTTTTTTTACAAACATTCATTCATTCTTACAAACATTCATTCATTCATTCTTACAAACATTTATTCATTCATTCTTACAAACACACATTGATTTTTTTTTTGCAAACATTCATTCATTTATTCTTACAAACATTCGTTCATTTATTCTTACAAACATTCATTCGTTTATTCTTACATTCATCCATTCATTCTTACAAACCTTCATTTATTCTTACAAACACATGTTACTTTTCCTTACAAACTTTCATTCATTAATTCTTACAAACACACATTGATTTTTTTTTACATTCATTCATTCATTCTTACAAACATTCATTCATTCATTCTTACAAACACACATTGATTTTTTTTTACAAACATGCATTCATTCTTACAAACATTCGTTAATTTATTCTTACAAACATTCATTCATTCTTACAATCATTCATTCTTACAAACACATTCACTTTTTCTTACAAACACTTATTCATTCATTCATTTTTACAAACCTTCATCCTTACAAACACACATTCACTTTTCCTTACAAACATTCATTCATTCATTCTTACTAACACGCATTACTTTTCCTTACATTCATTCTTTCATTCTTACAAAAACACATGATTTTTTTACATTCATTAATTTATGCTTACATTTTTATTTTTACAAACATTCATTCATTCATTCTTACAAACATTCGTTCCTTCTAACAAACATTCATGCTTACAAACACACATTGATTTTTTTTTACAAACATTCATTCATTCATTCATTCTTACAAACACAAATTGATTTTTTTTTTACACATTCATTCATTCATTCTTACATTCATTCATTCTTACGTTCATTCATTCTTACAAACACACATTTATTTTTTTACAAAGATTCATCCATTCATTCTTACAAACCTTCATTTATTCTTACAAACATTCATTTGTTTATTCTTACAAACATTCATCCATTCATTCTTACAAACCTTCATTTATTCTTACAAACACACATTTATTTTTTTTACAAAGATTCATCCATTCATTCTTACAAACCTTCATTTATTCTTACAAACATTCATTTGTTTATTCTTACAAACATTCATCCATTCATTCTTACAAACCTTCATTTATTCTTACAAACACACATTTATTTTTTTACAAAGATTCATCCATTCATTCTTACAAACCTTCATTTATTCTTACAAACATTCATTTGTTTATTCTTACAAACATTCATCCATTCATTCTTACAAACCTTCATTTATTCTTACAAACACACATTACTTTTCCTTACAAACATTCATTCTTTCATTCTTACAAACACACATTGATTTTTTTTACAAACATTCCATCATTTATTCTTACAAGCATTCATCCATTCATTATTACAAACATTCATTAATTTATTCTTACAAACACACATTACTTTTCCTTACAAACTTTCATTCTTTCATTCTTACAAACACACATTGATTTTTTTTTACAAACATTCATTCATTCATTCTTACATTCATTCATTCATTCTTACAAACACACATTGATTTTTTTTTTTTACAAACATTCATTCATTCTTACAAACATTCATTCATTCATACAAACACACATTGAATGTTTGTAAGAATAAATGAATGAATGTTTGTAAAAAAATCATTCATTCATTCTTACAAACATTCATTCATTCATTCTTTCATTCATTCATTCTTACAAACACACATTGATTTTTTTTTTACAAACATTCATTCATTCTTACAAACATTCATTCATTCATTCTTACAAACATTCATTCATTCATTCTTACAAACACACATTGATTTTTTTACAAACATTCATTCATTCTTACAAACATTCATTCATTCATACAAACACACATTGATTTTTTTTTTACAAACATTCATTCATTCATTCTTACAAACATTCATTCATTCATTCATTCTTACAAACACACATTGTTTTTTTTGTTTTTTTTTACAAACATTCATTCATTCTTACAAACATTCATTCATTCATTCTTACAAACATTCATTCATTCATTCTTACAAACACACATTGAATGAATGTTTGTAAGAATGAATGAATGTTTGTAAAAAAAACATCAATGTGTGTTTGTAAGAATGAATTTGTTTTAAGAAAATCATTCATCATTCTTTGTAAGAACATGAATTTTTCATTCATTCATTCATACAAACACACATTGATTTTTTTACAAACATTCATTCATTTATTCTTACAAACATTCATTCATTCATTCTTACAAACTTTCATTCTTTCATTCTTACAAACACACAAACATTCGTTCCTTCTAACAAACATTCATGCTTACAAACACACATTGAATGAATAAATGTTTGAAAAAAAAATCAATGTGTGTTTGTAAGCATGAATGTTTGTTAGAAGGAACGAATGTTTGTAAGAATGAATGAATAAATGTTTGTAAAAAAAATCATTCTTACAAACATTCATTTTTTTACACATTCATTCATTCATTCTTACATTCATTCATTCTTACATTCATTCATTCTTACAAACACACATTGATTTTTTTTTTGCAAACATTCATTCATTCATTCTTACAAACATTCATTCATTCATTCTTACAAACACACATTGATTTTTTTTTTGCAAACATTCATTCATTCATTCTTACAAACATTCGTTCATTTATTCTTACAAACATTCATTTGTTTATTCTTACAAACATTCATCCATTCATTCTTACAAACCTTCATTTATTCTTACAAACACACATTACTTTTCCTTACAAACATTCATTCTTTCATTCTTACAAACACACATTGATTTTTTTTTAAAACATTCCATCATTTATTCTTACAAGCATTCATCCATTCATTATTACAAACATTCATTAATTTATTCTTACAAACACACATTACTTTTCCTTACAAACTTTCATTCTTACAAACACACATTGATTTTTTTTACAAACATTCATTCATTCATTCTTACAAACACACATTGATTTTTTTTTTTACAAACATTCATTCATTCTTACAAACATTCATTCATTCATACAAACACACATTGATTTTTTTTACAAACATTCATTCATTTATTCTTACAAACATTCATTCATTCATTCTTACAAACATTCATTCATTCATTCTTACATTCATTCATTCATTCTTACAAACACACATTGTTTTTTTTTTTTTACAAACATTCATTCATTCATTCTTACAAACACACATTGATTTTTTTTTACAAACATTCATTCATTCTTACAAACATTCATTCATTCATACAAACACACATTGATTTTTTTTACAAACATTCATTCATTTATTGTTACAAACATTCATTCATTCATTCTTACAAACACACATTGATTTTTTTTTTTTACAAACATTCATTCATTCTTACAAACATTCATTCATTCATTCTTACAAACATTCATTCATTCATTCTTACAAACACACATTGATTTTTTTTTACAAACATTCATTCATTCTTACAAACATTCATTCATTCATTCATACAAACACACATTGATTTTTTTACAAACATTCATTCATTTATTCTTACAAACATTCATTCATTCATTCTTACAAACTTTCATTCTTTCATTCTTACAAACACACATTGTTTTTTGTTTTACAAACATTCATTCATTTATTCTTACAAACATTCATTCATTCATTCTTACAAACACACATAGATTTTTTTTTTTTTACAAACATTCATTCATTCTTACAAACACACATTGATTTTTTTTTATTTTTTACAAACATTCATTCATTCTTACAAACATTCGTTAATTTATTCTTACAAACATTCGTTAATTTATTCTTACAAACATTCGTTAATTTATTCTTACAAACATTCATTCTTACAAACACACATTCACTTTTTCTTACAAATACTTATTCATTCATTAATTTTTACAAACCTTCATCCTTACAAACACACATTCACTTTTCCTTACAAGCATTCATTCATTCATTCTTACATTCTTACAAACATTCATTTATTCATTCTTACTAACACGCATTACTTTTCCTTAAATTCATTCCTTCATTCTTACAAAAACACATTTTTGATTTTTTTTACATTCATTCATTCTTACAATTTTTTTACAAACATTCATTCATTCATTCTTACAAACACACATTGATTTTTTTTTACAAACATTCATTAATTTATTCTTAGAAACATTCATTCATTCTTACATTCATTCATTTATTCTTACAAACACACATTGATTTTTTTTACATTCATTCATTCTTACAAACATTCATTCTTACAAACACACATTAATTTTTTTTACAAACATTCATTCATTCTTACAAACATTCGTTCCTTCTAACAAACATTCATGCTTACAAACACACATTGAATGAATAAATGTTTGTAAAAAAAATCAATGTGTGTTTGTAAGCATGAATGTTTGTTAGAAGGAACGAATGTTTGTAAGAATGAATGAATAAATGTTTGTAAAAAAAATCATTCTTACAAACATTCATTGATTTTTTTTTACACATTCATTCATTCATTCTTACATTCATTCATTCTTACATTCATTCATTCTTACAAACACACATTGATTTTTATTTTTGCAAACATTCATTCATTCATTCTTACACACATTGATTTTTTTTACACATTCATTCATTCTTACAAACATTCATTCAATGTGTGTAAGAATGAATGAATGAATGAATGTTTGTAAAAATAAATCAATGTGTGTTTGTAAGCATAAATGTTTGTTAGAAGGAACGAATGTTTGTAAGAATGAATGAATGAATGTTTGTAAAAAAAAAAATGTAAGCATAAATTAATGAATGTTTGTAAAAAAAATCATGTGTTTTTGTAAGAATGAAAGAATGTTTGTAAGGAAAAGTGAATGTGTGTTTGTAAGGATGAAGATTTGTAAAAATGAATGAATGAATAAGTGTTTGTAAGAAAAAGTGAATGTGTTTGTAAGAATGAATGATTGTAAGAATTAATGAATGTTTGTAAGAATAAATTAACGAATGTTTGTAAGAATGAATGCATGTTTGTAAAAAAAAAATCAATCATTCATTTTTACAAACACATTCACTTTTTCTTACAAACACTTATTCATTCATTCATTTTTACAAATCTTCATCCTTACAAACACACATTCACTTTTCCTTACAAACATTCATTCATTCATTCTTACTAACACGCATTACTTTTCCTTACATTCATTCTTTCATTCTTACAAAAACACATGATTTTTTTTACAAACATTCATTAATTTATGCTTACATTTTTTTTTTACAAACATTCATTCATTCATTCTTACAAACATTCGTTCCTTCTAACAAACATTCATGCTTACAAACACACATTGATTTTTTTTTACAAACATTCATTCATTCATTCATTCTTACACACATTGAATGAATGTTTGTAAGAATGAATGAATGTGTAAAAAAAATCAATGTGTGTAAGAATGAATGAATGAATGAATGTTTGTAAAAAAAAATCAATGTGTGTTTGTAAGAATAAATGAATGAATGTAATAATGAATGAATGTGTAAAAAAATCATTTTTTACAACATTTACAACATTTACAAACATTCATTCATTTATTGTTACAAACATTCATTCATTCTTACAAACATTCATTCATTCATTCTTACAAACATTCATTCATTCATTCTTACAAACACACATTGATTATTTTTTTTTACAAACATTCATTCATTCTTACAAACATTCATTCATTCATTCTTACAAACATTCATTCATTCATTCTTACAAACACACATTGATTTTTTTTTACAAACATTCATTCATTCTTACAAACATTCATTCATTCATTCATACAAACACACATTGTAAGAATAAATGAATGAATGTAAGAATAAATGAATGAATGTTTGTAAAAAAATCAAACACACATTGATTTTTTTTTTTACAAACATTCATTCATTCTTACATTCATTCATTCTTGCTAACACACATTGAATGTTTGTAAGGAAAAGTAATGTGTGTTAGCAAGAATGAATGAATGTAAGAATGAATGAATGTTTGTAAAAAAAAATAATCAATGTGCGTTTGTAAGAATGAATGAATGAATGTTTGAAAAAAAAATCAATGTGTGTTTGTAAGAATGAATGAATGAATGTTTGAAAAAAAAAATCAATGTGTGTTTGTAAGAATGAATGAATGAATGTTTGAAAAAAAAAATCAATGTGTGTTTGTAAGAATGAAAGAATGAATGTTTGTAAGGAAAAGTATTCTTTTATTCTTACAAACACACATTGATTTTTTTTTCAAACATTCATTCATTCATTCTTACAAACGCACATTGATTTTTTTTTTTTTTACATTCATTCATTCGTTCTTACAAACCTTTATTAATTCCTACTAACGCACATTCATTATTAAAAACACATTCACTTTTTCTTACAAACATCCATTTATTTATTCAAATTCATTTATTCATTCGTATTAATGCACATTAAAAAGTTTTTACAAACATTCATTCATTCTTACAAACACACATTCACTTTTCCTCACAAACATTCATTAATGTTTGAATGGAACTCGTCTCAGTTTGGTGTAAAACATGTTTAACAGAATGTAACCAGACGTTCTGCTTCTTGTTCCGTGAACAGGACGGTTCCACTGCACTTTTTAAAGCTGCTCATAAAGGACACTGTAATGTGATGGAGGAGCTTTTAAAGTTCAGCCCCGCGCTGGGACTGCTGAAGGTACTGGAGAGCAGAAAAGAAGTTGGCGTGTATGAGATGATTCATTAATACTTTATAGCATCAGAGTGTTTTCCATGTATTTAGAACGGTTCCACACCCCTGCATGCTGCTGTAATGGGTGGAGATCTAAAAACAGTCATGCTGCTGCTGACAGCAAACGCTGACCCAACATTACGAAACAAGGTGAGCAGGTGCTGAACGCTTTCAATCCAACAGAATATTAAAGCTTTAAATATGGATCTTAACTGTTAACAATGACATCTGCTGGACAATGTGCAGTAGTGCCGTTTCCCTTTTATGTTGGTTACAAATGTCTCTAAAACAAGTGTTTGATCATCTAACAGAACAACGACCTGCCGGCGGACCTCACAAAGAACGAGCGAATCCTGAATGTTTTGCGCCCGCAGCTCACGAACGGAGAAAGTTGATGACTGCGCTTATTTTTTCTTAATTTTGGTTATATTTTTGTTACAGCTGCTCAAATATAAGAATGCGAACGGTGCATCATGGAGCTGCATGCGCCCAAACACACAGCCTACAACTCTGGGTTTATTATCAGCTGTGACTGAATGTGATTTAATAAATAAACCGGTTTATTAAAGCCGTGATGTGAAAACATTACAGACGCGAGTTTTTAATAATGTGTTGCCTATAGGTTTTACTTACACACTAAGGAATTGGATCTAAATCAGAATTGAGCGCATTGCCATAAATAAAAACAAACACCATGATGGTGCATCAGCTTTATTGGTTATTTGTACCATCAAAATAGTTAAATACTGAAATAGAACTTCAATAGTTTCAGCAACAGTGCGACTAGACAAACGTTAAAAATAAAACCTTAACGGTTCAGAAAACACATTAGTTTCAGTAATTAGCCCAAAAGTTCATAAGAACATGACTGTAACCTGACAGAATGGATGGATTTGAATGGAAAAAATATTTAAAGAAAAAAAAAAAAATCTGCGCATTAATAAAGTAAAATAACAATAAAGCTATAAAACACTGAGCAGGTAAACACGTCCAATGCCCTGTATGATCTCAGCTCAGTGTGTATCCTCATTCAGTCATCACATGAGCATCACTGCTACGGTAAAAGGTTCAATGTTTAGAACACATAACCAAATAAATAAAATGCAAACAAAAAAATGCAGGTAATGTAAAAAAAAGTGATCAGAAGTAAACGAACAGCTGCTTTAGTGCTACAGTGAAAAATATCCAATATAAATATGGAACTTCTCTGTAGGACCGACTTTGAATTAGACTCATGTCATCTCCTCACCCAGCGCTGAAAAGCAGTTTAACGTATTACATTCAAAAGATGAGGTTTTTTATTTAAAGCTAATGTTTATGGAGTGGCAGGTGATCAGGGATCACGCCTGCAGTGCAGTTATCACTTCAACAGTAAGATTCAGCCCTCGACCAACAGCTTAAAACAGGCATGTCCAAAGTTCAGCCACATTCCAAACAGCCCGGTCTTATAGTGTTATTATTGTCTCGCTTGCTCTGTTAGAATAAACAAATAAAAATAAAAAACTTTTATAAAAAAATTTATTCTGACTTTTACCACATGATGGTATCTGTTATATACGGTAGATATGGTTAAATAGACTAAACGGACATAATCCCACCCACAACACCTTCATAACTAAAACAACTTTTAACCCTGCACTGCATTATTTGCAAATAAAGGCACAACTCACTTTAACTTAAAAGACCGTTTCAGTTCATCTGTGTATTAGTGCAATAATTGTACAGTTTGTACAAAATTTAGTGTAAATACATGGGTAAAGTTTATTTATATTTTATCTTTATTCCATTTTTCTTATCTTCTTAAATTTAAACTTTATGTGGAGAAGTCAGGAAAGAATTTCATTGCTGGCTGTACAATGTATGTTTACGTATGTGACAAATAAACCTGATTCTGATATTCAGACGCCGCTAGGGGGCAGCAGAGAAAGGGCTTTTGATCATTTCTCATTAGCCTGCAATGAAAACAGATGCAGCTGACACAACTACTGATTTTTTTTTTAAAGAGCTGCTGATTACAACATGATTGTGACAGAGGAGCTGCTTAACCTTAAACATAAATAAAAACACCTTAAATTTAAGGTCTTCTATACAGTTTGATGAATGTTATCTGACTCTCCATCCAGCTTATTTTTGGTTACATTGCCATCTAAAGAATTAAGGTACTTCTGAAAATGAAAACTGTTCTATAACATTGCGTAACTTTTGTGGTGAAAAAATATCCAAAGGAACGTCTGCCCATCTTCACTTCACTCGAATTTGGGCCTGTTTTGCAAAAACGTTTGGACAGCCCTGGCTTAAAGTGTCAGGGGAAGACGATCTGCATCTCAGAAGTGTCTGTCGTTAAGAGTCGGTCACTTATTTTGGGTTCAATGTTTAAAGTTCCTCCCCATAAGGCCACGATTTTAATAAAAAGAAGATGCTTTCTTTAAAAAAAGCCTGAAGCTGCTACGTTACAGAAACACGTAGAGAAAAGTGCAAATGAAAGTCGGCTGAAAAAGCTTTCTACAGTCACCTCATTTACATTTTCATGAGGACGAGCATCTGTGGACATTAATATTGCACATTTAAACTTCAAAAGGACAGACATTAACCTTCTGATGATTGCAGGTCAATGTTCGTCACTGTCCCTACATCGCTAACTGCCATGGCAACCGTTTCATACAGGTTAATCCAGAGGCTTCAACTAATTAACCGTTTTATTAAACAAAACAGCCGTTGTGTAAAAACATCTAAAAGATTCGGCCATCACGTCACGTTGTTCCCGTCATGACCTCAAGACTGACTTCAATTTTTGAATTTCATGTTAAAAATCATCTTTGCAAAAAAATAATCTGTGACCTCTGCTGATCACAGAATGAAACATTCCAGAACGTTTAGGAGAACATTTTGTCATCTTGAGATCATGAGCAAAAAAAAAAAAAAAAAGTTTCATGTGGCTTTTATCTAAAGTTCTAAATCTCACCTGTACTAAAGGCTTTGGTCCACTCAGATGCAGAATAAACCAATCACAGAACGGCATTATCACGTCACAGCTCACAGGTAGAAGTTCTAGGTGTTACGTTGGAGAACAGTTGCAGCAGTGTTAAGAGCATCAACAAAACAATCATCACCACATAAGGATTTGTTTGTTTTTTTTTTTTTTTTTTTAAAAGCCGGTTAAAATACAGACAGTATGGAACCGATGGCCAATCCGGTGGCGGCGCCAGCGAGCAGGCCGAGGGCCATCTCTCCTGCACTCTGGCGCCTGCGTTCTTCAATGATCACGCGGTCGACTGGGTTCAGTTCTAAAAACATTTAAAGTCTGGTTATGATGGAAACGAACGTTCTCAATAAAGGTTCTGTTTTAAGCAATGCTTATTGTGCGTTTTAGAGGAAGACATTAATACTCAGGTTAGTGTTCTTTAATCATAATGAACAAAATTAGCTAGTTAATTAGTGAAGCTTCATTCTGTTGGTTTTTATGGTTAAAATCAAATGAATGTAGAAGGAGACATGTAGCTTATCTACCTCGGTATTGATAGGGGAAGCCATATGCATACTGGTGCCCACCTGCAGGGTAGAACACAGCCGTGTTGGCAGGAACCGGAGGCGCGGCTATATAATCGCCGTACCGATCCGGGAGAAAAACCTGCTCACACAGTGAGAATCAACATCAGAACATGATTTATGTTCAGCATTTTGTAAAATGACTGCAGCTTTGATCCAGATGTGCAGTTCTAATGACATTCTAATATATAAATATAATATAAGAATAATTAGTAAAACGTGACCTCTACAGCGATCAAAAAGAGAACATTCCAACGCGAAGTTACCATTTTATTTTTCATTCATTATCTTCCGCCTTATCCTCTATTAGGGTCGCGGTGGGGTTCCCCATGCCCATCCAGGGGAGAACGTTATGGGCGCAGGGCAGATATACTCAGGACAGGGGGGCAATGTATCGCTGGGCACACACTCACTCACACAGACATACTCTATATGGGGCAATTTGGAGCCCTCAACTGACTTGATCCATGTTTTTGGACTGTGGGAGGAAACCGCAGAACCCGGAGGAAACCCACGCGGACACGGGGAGAACATGGAAACTCCACCCAGATGGGGATTCGAACCGGGAATCCCTAGTGCTGAGAGGGGAACGTGCTAAACCACTAAGCCCCATTTTATTTTAATGTAGGTTTATTCTGTAAATAGCAAATGAACAACTAAAATGAAAAGGTTGGATGTTTCAGAAAAGAGATTAAAACATTTCTAAGAATAGAGGGGGTTCATCTTACAAACTAAAAAACCCTGTCATTTTATTTAAACAAATGTAAGCAGAAAATGGTAAGGATGTAAACCTGAGGAGTTGGGTTTAGTTCTGCATACATTGGAGGAGCAGATGAAGCATCCGGTAACAACCCAAAACCTCGAGGATCGATCATCTGATCAAAAAATAAAAAATAATAACACAAACTGTATTAAACACGTATACATGACATGAACTATGGAACACCCTCACTTTTAACTTCTCCATTATGTACTTTAAGTTGAGTTAAGTTAACTTTGACTCACATTGTTGAATATGGCATCTTGAAAAGCCATGTTCCAGGCCCTAAACAAACAACCACCAACGCTGTCAATGCTGTTCTCTCTGAACACACGGCACGTAATCAGTAATATAAGATCTTACGCCTCGTTAGCGTTCCATACAGAGCTGAAACCATGTGAAATTGGCTGCATCCAAATCAATTATGAGCCTTTCAAAATGAATCACAGCTGTACTGTATCATCAACATCTGCCAGAGCAGTTTGATTTGGACATAGTGTTTCATTTAAGCCGGACATGCCGATTTATAAAAGAGTTTATTAATGAAGCAATGTCCAAGAATGTAGAGTTATAATAACTGTGGTGCACAGATGAGTTTACTTCATTAAATCATTTAACCCCATTAAACATTCAAACATCAACAAGCTCAGACTTACAAGGCACTGTCTCCACTCTCTGCACAGAGGCTGGTAACTCGTCCATTGCGGCACACGATCTGCAACAAAGCATCTCTGCTTTTTCCCTCGGGGGGCGTCAGATCTGGGTTAAAACGAAGTAAAATAAAACCAGAGTGAGATCATAAGATCATTAGTTAGTGGTATGGAGGACCATCACAGAGTTCAGCCACATGAGCAACATAAATACGACGGTTCTTTTACAGCAAATTAAAAAAACAAGTTATATTAACAAATGACTTTAAAGCAGGTATAGATTCACCTTGACAGGCGGTCGCTCTGCGGATGTTGATACAGTCTATTTTCATGTGGATCTCGTCCTCCATGTAACGCCGCTGCTGGTCATCAAAGAAGATCAGACGGCCGTCGGACCAGAGATCGAACCAGTTTTTCTTCCAACGACGCAGGATGGTGCCTGAGCATACAGATGAGCATGGATGAGCTGGAAGGCCCAGCGTGATGACCACACCTTAAACCAGACTGATGGGCATCAAACTATCTGCTATTTGGGGGGGGGGGGGGGGGTCTGCTAAATGACCAAATTTACTTGAACTTGATTTTGTAAGATAAGATAACATAGACCTTTATTTGTCCCACACTGTGGAAATTCACATTCTCAGCAGCAAGTTACATTAAAAGCAAGGTGAAAAAGGTATTTAGTAATTAGGAATTTTATAAACTATGAAAATTTAAATAGAAATAGTATAAATACATCATAAATTCTAATTTTCAGTTATGTACAGACATATAACAGGAATAAAACAAAACAAATATTGCATATTGCAAATATTCCTCCCACAGGGCTTCCGGTTCGAATCCTAATCTGGGTGGAGTTTGAATTGTATTCCTCCAAAGTCCAAAAACATTGGCCACGTGAATTGTAGAGAATAGATTGCGTCTGTGAGAGTGAGTGTGTGCCCAGCGATAGATTGCCCCCCTGTCCTGGGTGTATCTGCCCAGCGCCCCAAACGTTCTCCCCTGGATGGGCATGGGGAACTCCACTGAGACCCTAATAATGGATGGATGGGTATAGTTTGGACTACTGTAACTATACACTTCTATATGCACTTTATGCATAATATATATATATATTCTTAAATATATTTTTATATACTGTATATACATATATTTATAATATTATAATATTATATTTATAGTTAAATATTCTATATTTGTAGTGGTATATTATATATTCATAGTGGTATACTATATTATATTTCACATAGCGATATGTGTATTTCTCATTTCTTCTTCAAATTTAATTTTAAATTTTTTTTAAATTTAAATTAAATTTAAATAACAGGGTAATCGGGGTCCGTGACCCATAATTTAGTTCCTATCTCATGTAACAATGTGATATTTATGATAAAATTTTCTTGAAGTCTTCAATACACAAGGTAATGTTAAGCTACGGACTCGTGTTGTTCTCTCATCTCTCTGTGTTGTCAAGTTGAATAAAAGCTGCTAAATGTAATATAGTAATGTTTTTAATGAATACATCCATTATCTCCCGCTTTATCCTCTATTAGGGTCGGGGGGGGGGGGGGGTTCCCCATGCCCATCCAGGGGAGAACGTTTCGGGCGCTGGGCAGATACACCCAGGACAGGGCGCCAATCCATCGCTGGGCACACACTCACTCACACAGACACACTCTATATGGGGCAATTTGGAGAATTCAATTGACTTGATCCATGTTTTTGGACTGTGGGAGGAAACCGGAAAACCCGGAGGAAACCCACGCGGACACGGGGAGAACATGGAAACTCCACCCAGATGGAACGTGCTAGCCACCGTGCCGCCGTAATGAATATATAAAACGGTAAAACAACAAAAATAAAACAAGAACCTTAAAAAAACGATCTCATAACGATTAATAAATCACAGCTAAGAGATTAAAACATGGAAATAAAGATTCAAACTCACTCTGCCGATGCAGCCACCCGCTTTTAATGAACGCCATTGTGTCTTCAGACACAGTTTGCCTGTAAAAAAAATAAATGTTAAAAAAATTAAAAGGTTTATTTTTAATAAACGCGAAGTCGTTTGGTGGCTAGCCGAGTTAGCATGCCGGCTAAAAGTAAACAGCCTGCGGTTTTACAGCAAGACTTAAACCAATAAAATGACTTTAATGTCGACGGAATCGAGCGACAATATGCAACGGCGCGTGCACAATACGATAACTTAAAACAAAGAGAAGTTAAAAATAAGAGCGGCTCGTTAAATACAATGAGGTAATAGTGGCGTACTGCACATGCGCAGAGCAGAACGCCGTCTGTTTTCGTTCATCCGTAGGTAACGTGTTGATTTAATTTTAATTTTGTAATTTGCGACGTGCGGATTTAAAAAAAACAAACAAAACAAAACAAAACACAGCGAATAAAAACATTTTACCTGCTCGCAAACAAACTGCAGACTGACGGAGTCCGCCTGTTTACCTCCGTGACGTCATGGGCAGGCACTAGGGATCACGTGACTAACGGTCGGGGCGTGTCGCGCCAAAAGTGTCATCACCCCTTTCCGCCGCTAGAGGGCAGTGTTTCCTTCTTTGCCGTATACACCGTTCGATGATGGCGATTCTTAGTTTTTTCGCGCTCTGCTGCAGTCCACCTTCACCGAGCAGAAAACTACAACATCTGACACAAATAACCTGCAAAATGCAGAGTAAAACAACAAAAACAACGAACAAAAAGACCTTTTATGCTGTTATAAATCCCAAACCCAACCTCAGTCTAGGCGGCCGGTGGCTTAGTGGTTCGCATGTTCTCCTCTCAGCGCTGGGGATTCCCGGTTCGAATCCCAATCTGGGTGGAGTTTCCATGTTCTCCCCGTGTCCGTGTGGGTTTCCTCCCACAGGAAAAAACATGGATCAAGTGTATTGAATTCTCAAAATTATAATGCCCCTTATAGAGTGTGTGTGTGAGTGAGTGTGTCTGCCCTGTGATGGATTGGTGTCCTGTCCTGGGTGTATCTGCCCAGCGCCCGAAACGTTCTCCCCTGGATGGGCATGGGGAACCCCCCCTCCCCCCCACGACCCCAATATAGGATAAAGTGAGAGATAATGAATGAATGAACCTCAGTCTATAAACACTACACGAAGCAGCTTCACTGGGGACAAAAGTATAGAGAGATCCTTTTAAATATCACATTACATTCATCCATCCATCCATTATCTTCCGCTTTATCCTATATTAGGGTCACGGGGGAGAACGTTTCGGGCGCTGGGCAGATACACCCAGGACAGGACGCCAATCTATCGCTGGGCACACACTCACTCACACAGACACACATGCATACTGTACACACTCTATATGGGGAAATTTGGAGAACTCAATTGACTTGATCCATGTTTTTTGGACTGTGGGAGGAAACCCACGCGGACACGGGGAGAACATGGAAACTCCACCCAGATGGGGATTCGAACCCGGGAATCCCTAGCGCTGAGAGGAGAACATACTAACCACTAAACCCATTATCACATTACAAAGTTATGAATATGAAACTGGAACACGGTTCTATTAACAGAATGTTAAAAACAAAAGGTCTTCTAATCCCTAAACCACGGAGCAGGCGTCCACATGGTCACCCGGCGCACACGGCTTATGAAGAGTGATCACAGGCAGGTTGTAAATTCAGACCTTTTTAAAGAAAAAAAGACGAATGCATGGCTTCTCAGAATCGCATTCCTCTAAAACGGTCTCATTAATTCCAGAGATAACAAATGCAGCATGCTAAGACATTCTAACGGCATCCGTACACTACAGGGACAAAGGTATTGATACAACTAAATGTTTCACCTGTTTCCCAGAACTAATTGGCAAAATTGACAAAGCAGCTTCACATTTTTCTTTAAAACACGGTTCTATAACTTTTTTTGTGTAGTCCGTTTATTCAGCACTAAGCTTTGCGGTCGTCGTGTGGGGAGCTGGTTCTAACTGAAGGTGGTCAGTCGTGATGTTTGGTGGAGGAAAGTTGATGGAATGTGGAGCCGATTTCTGAGGCCTCTCTGTACAGATTCGGGTTTCAGACGGAGTCAGCATCCCTGGCAGCTGCAGAGTTTAAGGCCTGAATCTGTGATTTCTGTTTCACTTGGCTTGGCTTCAGCTCTCGCCCTTATGATTCATCCTCCCGCTCAAATTCTTTTTTAAAACATCAGTACTGTTTCAAAGACCCTCAGATTTTGTTTTACATCAGTGGTTAAAGGAATGTGGACTTTATTATCTTATCTTTTTCGAATTCCAGCGCTTTTAACACAGAGTTTCTCCTGTACCTGAAAGTGAATAGACTATCCGTTAAACTCGATTAGTTTTAACATAAAGTGCAGATACGGATTACGCTTAAGCTTTTGAGGAAACAGCTCTATGAAGTTTAATAAAAGAGTCCTAAATATAACATCGATTTAATTATTATCTTTATGGACTGAAACACATGATCCAAAAAAATAACTTTTACAAAACTGCTTTCACATAACATGCGTAACTATATAAAATCAGTAATATGCTTCTGTAGGCTGCAGTATTACTAGCACCATGACTAGAACTTGGAAGCCCAACCTAAACCCTGACATTTTGAGTGGTTTTCACATTACTCAGGCCATATATTGCACATGTTGGCATACGGTTACCAGTAAAGCCACAATGTTAAACACTCCAAGTGCTGAATTAATCTAAAATCCCAATCAAAAAAGGAAATTCCTTGGCAGCTGCAGTGTATCTGGAGATTCCTGCACTTCCTTTCCTTGCCTTCAAAATTCTCCTCAATACAAGGGTAGGATTACACTCCTCCCAGAAAGGGGATGGTCACTCTGCCAGCTTCACCAATAGCCCTTCAGCCCTGTTTCCATTCAGCCTGCTGTCCAGCCTCCCTCTTTCATGATTGCTGCTTGTGTCTGTCTCCTGAGCAACGCAGGAATCTCAACGTGTTCCTCGAACAATCAGAACCAGCCTTTGCTGAAGACCTGCTCCTAGAAGGTGAACATGTCTTAGACAATTTGAAATGGAGAAGAACAAGTGAAAGTGTTCAAAGTCTTGTTCTATAAGGTGGAAGGAGTTTGGAACAGTCTCTCTCCTCACATGAGATGCCTCCAAAACTGCTGGACGGGAGCAGAGTGAAGGAAAGAGGAAAGAGGGAAACAGAAAGAATGGAAACTGGAAGAGGGATTATAAACAACGGACTGATTGTCTTCTGAAGACTGTAATTAAAATGAATGATTTCTGTATAACGGACTTTCAGATGGACAGGAATTCATGCATCATTTTGAGGAAATGAGGTAAGACATTAATTCACATCTCCCAATGGATCCATCTGTCCTCAGGGTGACGAACCATGATTCTATTTTCTTCACTTAGCAAAGTATATACTTTATACAAACTACAAAAGATCAATTTAATCAGTTCACTAAAATCTCTTTAACAAGTTCGTGTTTAATTAGTCACTGGATTATTAAAGGCAATGTTAATCTGGTGCTCAATATCCTCCAAATTTAAATACGGAACGATTCCAAGCATTAAAAACATGCGCTGGCAAAGTTACGAAATCAGTTGTGGAGGTAATAGAAAATATCATTACAAAATAAACATAAAAGCATTCATTACTGTTGTGTTCAACATGTATGTCCTCAACCGTCCACCAGGGTGTGCTAAAGCAATTTTCAGTTATTAGCTTTAATAATTGAAACAAAACATATAAGATGATTTAATAGCTCAGTTCCTGTTTTATCACATCATCAAACTTTATATTAAATCTATATAGGATTTTGTTTCCCTGCAGGTTTTGTTTCCCTGAGCTCTTCAAAAAAAAAAAAAAAACGTTTTACACATGATATTAAATCATGAGATTGGATTTGCAAAGAACAAAACAGTAAAAAAAAAAAAAAAAGAAGTAAATAATAATAATAATAATTATAATAATAATAATAATAATTTATTGAATGGCACAAATGTTACCTGCAGTTCTATCAAAGTGTACACTGTTTTTTTTATGTGCATCCTATTAGCATATTAATATTTCTATATCATACTGCAAATTAGGAAAATATAAATATGGAAAAGACCTGAATATCATTAATTCATATCTAATATATTTAATTAATATCTAGAACGGAATTAATGCTGATTAAATAAAATTTCATGGGGAAACGTATACAGAGCACCTTTTAAATATCACATTACAAAGTTATGAATATGAAACTGGAACACGGTTCTATTAACAGAATGTTAAAAACAAAAGGTCTTCTAATCCCTAAACCACGGAGCAGGCGTGCACACGGTCACCCGGCGCACACGGCTTATGAGGAGTGATCACAGGCAGGTTGTAAATTCAGGCCTTTTTAAAGAAAAAAAAAGATGAATGCATGGCTTCTCAGACTCGCATTCCTCCGAAATGCTCTCATTAGTTCCAGAGATAACAAATGCAGCATGCTAAGACATTCTAACGGCATCCGTACACTACAGATACAAAAGTATTAGGACACCTAAATGTTTCACCTGTGTCCCAGAACTGATTGGTTTTAACAGACAGAGTTACAGCCGAGCAGCAGATCACTAAATCAACGATTCTTTACAGGACGTTTCATTGGTAAATATTTGATCTCTATTTATAAATACGGATCCATTTCAAAGCGTGATGGTTCTGACCGTATGGCGGTTGTGACGGCTGAGACTCTGTTTGGATTGTTGGAGTGTCTCAGGAGAGACCAGAGCCAGAGCTTGAGAAGGGAACCATAATTAAGAAAAACATAATTAAATCAGAAAATCAGTCTCGTGTGAACTTTGCACAGCGGCATAAATGTGTTTCTCTTGCAATTAAAATGCAAAATATAGCATTGGTGGCGGCACGGTGGCTTAGTGGTTTAGCACGTTCACCTCTCAGCACTAGGGATTCCATATCCTCCCCGTGTCTGCGTGGGTTTCCTCCGGGTTCTCCGGTTTCCTCCCACAGTCCAAAAACATGAATCAAGTCAATTGAGTTCTCCCAATTGCCCCATATAGAGTGTGTCTGAGTGAGTGAGTGTGTGTCCAGCGATGGATTGGCACCCTGTCCTGGGGATCTGCCCAGCGCCCGAAACGTTCTCCCCTGGATGGGCATGGGGAACCCCCTTCCCCCAGCGACCCTAATAGAGGATAAAGCGGGAGATAATGGATGAATGAATATAGCATTGAGGGTGGCACAGTGGCTTAGTGGTTTGGCATGTTCGCCTCTCAGCACTAGGGATTCTCGGTTCTAATCCCAATCTGGTTGGAGTTTCCATGTTCTCCCCGTGTCTGCGTGGGTTTCCTCCGGGTTCTCCGGTTTCCTCCCACAGTCCAAAAACATGGATCAAGTCAACTGAGTTCTCCAAATTGCCCCATATAGAGTGTGTCTGTGTGAGTGAGTGAGTGTCCAGCGATGGATTGGCGCCCTGTCCTGGGTGTATCTGCCCAGCGCCCGAAACGTTCTCCCCTGGATGGCATGGGGAACCCCCCCCCCACCCCGCGACCCTAATAGAGGATAAAGCGGGAGATAATGGATGAATGGATGAATGAATATAGCATTGCAGTCCCTGCTGTTACCCTGTCACATCCTGCAGAACCGTTCCCTCTGATTAAAGAGAAGTCGGCACGTTCACGGCATGGCCGAAACCGTTTAGCATGAGGAGTTTCGGCTGTACTGCATCAGATGTGTTTACAAATAGATATTCTTCATCGTGAATATCGGTACTCTGTCGCGTCAGCGTGAAATTCGGGCCGTAACGCAGCGTTCCCTTTGGACAGTGTGTGTCTAATTACACCATTCTGTTACTGTGTCATTGGCTTTGGCTGTACAGTGACCTTGAAGTCAGCAGTTTCTCGGCACTGTGCAGTTTCGGAGCATACCTGTGGTTTGTGCAGAACATTTCTTTGTGCACTCAGCATGTATACTCATCTTCCACTGCGGTGCTGAGTCCACAATAAATTTGGGGTTCCGCGGTGAAGGTGACACTCCTCTTACTTGCACGATATTTAAATGTCGATGCTGCTCGTCACCGATTACTGTGTTTCATGCAGCAGACCAGCACCTGACATCGTGTTTGTTTGCAGAAACATGGCCGTATGCCCTCGCCCCGACACCTGGAGCTCCAGCAGCAGTGATGAAGACATGGACGAGGAGGTTTTAATTAGTCATGCATCGTTTAAAGATGGAGGTGAAGTCACCGTCGCTGAAGAACGTGGAGAGAAGGAAAGTCTGGGGGAGAGCATCGCATGCGAAAGCGGCTGCGCGGAGCAGGAAATACCTTCTTCCAGAACATGGGCTCCACCCGAGGGCTTCTGGAGGGCCGCCAACTCCGAGACACAGCTGTTCAACCGGGATGATGTTCCATCAGAAACCTACAATCAGACTCAGGAGGAGATCAGAAGATCGGACAGCAGCGCGCTCAGTCGCTCAGGCCTGGCACCTACGGGAGGGGAACAGGGGTGCATGGAGAGCCTGGGGAGCAGCTCGCTCTCTTTGGCTGAGAGAGTGGAGATGAACCGGACCATTCTCAAACTGATGCTTCAGAAAACCCAAACGAAGGGCAGTGTGGGACGACCAGCAGGGATCACTGATGTGCAGGGCAGAGGTACAAACGACATTTCCAGGCTTCATCCATCCATCATCTTCCGCTTTATCCTCTATTAGGGTCGCGGTGGGGTTCCCCATGCCCATCCAGGGGAGAAGGTCTCGGGCGCTGGGCAGATACACCCAGGACAGGGCGCCAATCTATCACTGGACACACACTCACTCACACACACTCTATATGGGTCAATTGGGAGAATTCAATTGACCTTGACCCATGTTTTTGGACTGTGCGGAGGAAACCGGAGAACCCGGAGGAAACCCACGCGGACACGGGGAGAACATTGAAACTCCACCCAGATGGGGATTCGAACCCCCTAGCACTGAGAGGAGAACATATTTGGAGAATTCAATTGACCTTGACCCATGTTTTTGGACACAGAACATTAGAACATGCAAACTCCACCCAGATTGTGATTTGAACCGGGAATCCCCAGCGCTGAGAGGAGAACATGCCAACCACTAAGCCACCGTGCCGCACTAAATATACAGACGCTCAAATAATCACTTGCCCGCAAATACACTTATAGACAAAAGAATTAGGACACCTGCACATTACACCTGGAAGAGCCTTAATGATATCACATTCTAAAAACATGGAACTTTGTGCAGCTTAGAGTAAAATTCTTTATAGAGTCATTCATTCATTATCACCCGCTTTATCCTCTATTAGGGTCGCGGTGGGGTTCCCCATGCCCATCCAGGGGAGAACGTCTCGGGCGCTGGGCAGATACACCCAGGACAGGGCGCCAATCCATCGCTGGGCACACACTCACTCACTCAAACACACTCTATATGGGGCAATTTGGAGAACTCAATTAACTTGATCCATGTTTTTGGACTGTGGGAGGAAACCGGAGAACCCGGAGGAAACCCACGCGGACACGGGGAGAACATGGAAACTCCACCCAGATGGGGATTCGAACCGGGAATCCCTAGTGCTGAGAGGAGAACGTGCTAACCACTATGCCACCGTGCCGCCCTCTTTATAGAGTATTTTGGAGAATTTCATTGAGGGGTGGGAGTGGCTCAAAATCTTCATTCTAGTTCATCTCAGAGGTGTTGAGGTCAGGGTTTTGCGTGGGCCATTTTAGTATTAAAAAAAGGGCCTTCCCCAAACTGTTCTCACAAAGTTGAAAGCATCCAGGCATCTGAAATACAAGGAGACGTGTATTTTAAATACTTCCATCCATCCATCTTCTTCAGCTGGAGAATAAACTGGGATTACCGTGAGGAGAGGAGACGGCGAGGCTGGTTACATTCGGAAAAAGAGATGCAGAGGTTTAAACAGTCTATAGCCACATGTTCAAATCTCTTATATAAATACAGTTCAACTAGATTCTATGATAAATTTATATGCGCAACAGAGCCCTGAACTAAAGTTCTGAAGTTCTACGGTCCTGAATAAACTGTTCAATAGGAACTCCTAAAAACAGTACTTAATAATTTCAGATGTTGCAAGCCGTGCATTTTGGACAATGAATTGCTTCCGACACTGTGAGAACAGTTTGGGGAAGGCCCGTTTCTGTTCCATCAGGACTGGGCCCCAGTGCACACAAACATGGGTGGGTAAGCAAGTGAAGAGAACGTTTGGGATGAAACAGAACATCTATTATGAGCCTGGTTCTGTCTTCTAACACCAATGTCTGAACATCATATTCCAGCCTGTCCCTGTCCCTGCCCCTGTCCCTGCCCCTGCCCCTGTCCCTGTGGGGGGTGAGCTGGAGGGACGGAATGTGCACCGTGTGTTGGGGGTTTTGATTGGATCGTGAACGATCAGGTGTTCTGTCGTTTTACAGGAGAACAGAGCGACAGCGACTGGGATTCAGGAGTCTCCCTTCCTGACTGTGAACAGACTCAGAGGTACGGACGAAAAAACACAACGGGCGCTCATTCATTTACGGGTTTCTGATGATAATGAAGGTCACAGGAGGCCTCCAGCCCATCACAGAACAGACACAAGGAACACAATCGCAACCGAGACTATTAAATATTGAAGAACCTCATCTACTAGCATCATGAGGAGAACATGCCAAATAAACAGAAAATCTGTACAAAAATAACAACACAATAAATTGTTTCAAACTACGACATCAGATCAAACAAGTGCATGCTTCCTACTTCAGGGAACACTTTGGGGAAGGCCAGCATGACCGTGTCCCAGAGCACAAAACAAAGACAATAAAGGTCCTGATCTAAACCCCACCAAACATAACTGGTTTAAACTAAAAACAGAGATTGGGAAACTAGGCCCACTGACCCAACATCAGTGCCTGACCACATACAGTTACAGACCAAACTCCTGAATCAGGATCATTTGGATCATGGTATTGTTTCGGTCTATTAATTAAAGAGTCACATCCTCCTTGCCTTTATAAATGAATGAAAATGAAATACCCAGGCATTGTATTACGACCTTGTGTCGCCTATTCTGACACCTTCAGTCAGTCCAAAATGAATGACGGACGTAATTAAGGATGTAATTAGGTGTACTAGGTTTTCTGGCTCTCACGAGAGGCAACGTGATGTCATGTTTTTGTAATGATAAAGCTTTGCGACGGTGTAAACACGAATCCTAATCCAATTTACACACACAATCAGGCGCTCCTGCGCCGCAGACGTGTCCGCGCTTAGTTCCATCAGGCTAATTGGTGCTGACGGCCTGCACCACTTAATCCTGCTCTGTATGAGTGTGTGAGTGCCGTACAGGAGCTGACGTGCATCTGTGTTTTGTGTGTGTGTGTGTGTGTGGGGGTGGGTGGGTGGGTGTGTGTTTGTCCGGTTGGGCTACAGGTTCTTTGTCTCGGCAATTGAGTTGCCCGTAAGTCCCCGACATCAGCACGCGAAACGGCTGCTGGAGCGCGCCCGCATGAAGGCCCGCTCGAACCCACTGAAAGCCGACCACACCATCCTGCCCGTCCAGAGAGACAAGCCGTGAGTACCACATTTCATTCTCGCCATGAGAGCGCGCGGGAGGGGGGGTGGGGGGGTCGGACAGGATTAGGCTCCAAGCCCAGAAACAAAGACTAAAGGAGACTTTACATGATGTTTACTGTTAGTTGTATTTACAGAACATTGGCACAAATTTAATGGAATTATGTTCTTATTGCAACAAGTTACTAATCGACAAGAAACTGGTTCTATTTAAGCAACAACAGACGCTGCTCTCACTCTGCCTCTCTCTCCCACTCGCTCTTAATTTTCTTTCTTTTAAGCCCATTTTATTATCACAATTCCAAACCCAGGTATATATTCTGACATTGAGACATAATAGAGGCTTTCAACAATATTTTAATACTAAGTTAAAATACACGTCTAAGATGTCGTGCACCGATGTTATGTGGGTTCTATTGACTTTGCTGTCAAAAATAATGTCTTTGCATCTTGTGCCATCACTTCATCCTTATTTAAAAAATTAATATTGTGATAGAATCAATTGTGACCGTCTACTACAAACTTTAAAATGAGATTTTTTAAAAATGAGATTTTTAAAAATGAGATTTTTTTGGGGGTCCTGTTGGCGTCCCGTTCAGCCGCTTTGCTGGAACGCTGCACCTTCAGGACGTGAGCAGAAATTCGGACCGATTTAAATAAATTTATTAATAAATAGAGATTTTGGCTGCTTTCTCATATTCAGAACTCTGAATGTGTTACGTGCCGCATTATGCGGTTATACAAGCCTTGATGAATTATACAAGACTTAAATGAGACCTGTGTCTCTGATCCTCGTCTCTCATCGAGCACCATTCCTATTCAACAACCCCTGCAGCGTTACGCTCTCTCTCTCTCTCTCTCTCTCTCTCTCTCGCACACACCACAGAGCGGCGCGTCGCCTTCACAGCTGCTCGTTGTTTACTAAGAAAATACCCCATAATGTGCTGGCGTTAAAACATGATGTTGCTTTTTATACAGAGTCAAACAAAAATTCCTGCTCATGTTCCACATGTTCCAGTTCTCTGTGGTTCTCTGACATGCGATTGGAGGAAAACAGGCCGTACTGCGTGATTCTGTACACTTACAACCCTCACAGGACCAGCACAGATCTGACTCAGTTTGGGTGGTGGATGATTCTCAGCACTGTAGTTACTGCACTAATATGATGGTGGTGCAGCAGATGACCTACTGTTTCTGATTTATACATCTACGAGGTGGAGCAATGAGGTGGATGAGTCCATTGGAGTGTTTTGCTGTAGTGAAGGTCAACAGAGGTCGGACTCGCTTCTAGATTGATGTGTTTTTTTTAGGTTTAAGTTCATAAATTTGTTTACATGGCGCTTTTTGTAATAGTACGTCGTCAGAAAGTACCGTATTTTCCGGATTATAATTATAATTTTCCCAGAAATCGGACGTGCGCCTTATAATCCGGTGCGCCTTATACGTGTACTGAGTTCCAAATTCTATAAAGGTATTGTTGTGCGACCGAAAATTAATTCGGAGCTCGCCGTCATTTCGGGAGGATTAAATAAAGAACTCCGAGCGCTGGACGTCGGCGTAAACGGGGCGTTTAAAGTAAAGTCGCGGGCGGCGTGGGAGCGATGGATGATAGACGCTGAACACACGTTTACTAAAACTCGGGAGGCGGCGGCGGGGCGAGTTACGCCACCGTCTGTGAATGGATTGTGGACGCCTGGGCTGAGGTTTCTGCCGTGACCGTCGTCAGAGCTTTCACGAAAGCCGGCGTCGTCGCCGAACGGCCGCCCGGAGACGAGACGGACTCGGACATCGATGAGAGGGAACCCCGGAGTGCTCGATAGAGAACCAGTTTTTAATTCAGACTCAGAAGACGAGGACGCTGATGGATTTGTGGGAGAAGAGAGATTAAAATAATGTGTGTTTTATCAAATAGTAGAATAAACTTTAATTATAAATCAGCGTTTTGCATCCTTTACTTTTTATACGCTGCCGTACAGAATAAGTACCGTACAGAAATAGAGTCCGTAATTCAGACTGCGCCTCATAGTACGGTGCGCCTTATAGTCCGGAAAATACGGTAGCTGAACCCTCGAAGAGCAAGCCGAAGCATCAATGGTTTTTAGGAGGAAACCTTGTGAGGACCAAGGCTCAGTAGGGGGGGGGGGAGCTCATCCTCCTTGGACAGGTCGTGGAGTAATCAGATGTCCGTATTCACACAAAATCTAGTTTCTTATCTTCAGGGGGTCGTGGTCCGAAGTTTTAAAACTGATGGACTATTATAAGACAGCGTGATGGCGCTCGAGGCCTGATGCTCTCTTCTCTTCATGAGAATAAAGTATGTCCGGAATGCTGCGGTCTTACAGCGAAGACACAAGGAGACATTCCTACAGTCTTCAGTCTCTATTCCGAGCCTCGGCTCTTCAAATATTTGGCACATTCTCCTCTGTAATCGTAAACATTTTCCATAGAGACTTAAGGACGGAGAATGGTCAGAACTTTGAACTGTAGGAATCAGTGGAAGGACGTGCGCAACTTTACCACAAGCTGCCGTTAAATCCTACGCATTGCTCATTAAACGGTGTAATAATGTCCACGACCACAAACATCCAAAAACATCTGAACACCTGAGCCTCACAATGCAATGAGCATCTGAGTATGAGGTATGAAATTTTGATGGTATTGTCATGTCTTTATCTTCGCAGTGAGCTGTCTCACTGGGTGGGCTCACCTGTGCAGCAGGGTACAGACCGGGTGGTCGGGGGGTCGGGGAACCTGAGCGACTCCTCCAGCAGTGACTCCACGGGAGGCTCCCGGCGGCAGCGCATACACGGTCAGTCTCCCACGCGCGTGCGCTTTCAAGACGAGTCCGAGAACGATGCGGAGGTGCGCTACCTCGAGCGCCAGCGCCGACGGGCCGGAGAAAGGGCCCACGGGCTTCTAGGACCCAAGCCGTGTTTGGCATCTTACGTCAATGGTCAATATCCCGAAGACGTAGAACTTCAGAAGTACAAAAACAGAAGACATCAGCAGAACTTAGCACGGGATCATGGTCTTTACAGAGCTTGTACGTGGGACAGGCAGTGCAACACGTGTGAGACTACGGATAACGGACCCATCTCATACCCTGTGAAGACGCCGGTTAGCGGAGAAGCCGAGGGAAGGAGCATACCATGCTGGATAGCACCCACGCTGCCCAATCAGCTGGTCCGAATCGAGCAGATAAAGGAGACGTACATTGGTGGCATGAGCCCCGTTATCGTCAAAAGCGATGGCGTTCATTGTTACTCCCTGGAAAATGGTGGAGGAACGCTACCGAAGATGCGGCGGAGCAGGAAGGCGGAAAACGGTCTTGACGTTGGTACCATGGCGGCTGGCCGAACGACGCCAGGGTCACCGAGCTTCGGCAGATTTATACCCACAGGATCGAGAACACACCTGTCCAATGGAGACGCAAACATCCCTCTTAACCCCTACACTCCTGATCTACTGATGGAGAGAACATCCAGGTCTTCAGTTTCACTGGGTTCTAAAGAAGCACCCAAAGTAAAGTCGCACCCACAGCCTCTACTTCCACCCCTTCAGACCCAAAAAACTCCACTGGGGTTGGTCAGAAATTCATATTCCATTGGCCAGCAAGGGGTTCAACTGTTGCCTTTACAAAATAACCATGAAGGCGGCAAACAATCAAAATGTGGCAGTACTCCTCAGACCACCGCTCTTCAACTCAGAACCTCAAACAAAGCCAGTACAACGACGGAACCTGGAGAGAACGTGCATCAGGGACACCAGCAAGCAGGTCAGTATTTCTCATTATTACTCTATCACTCAAATGACTTATTCTAATAAGAGGTCAGTGAGGGGGGGGGGGGTGTCAGGGACAGGTCGGGGACCTAGGACAGGTCGTCTATTACAAAGCAGAAATGGAGATTAAGTAATGTTCTCTTAGAAACAAGTCAAGGTGTCCATGTGGGATTAAAACTCGGGACACTCATGACGATGAGGACATGTTTACATTTTTGGAAACTCACAATGAAATGAGGTGGCTTAGTGCTTTAGCACGTTCTCCTCTCAGCACTAGGGATTCCTGGTTCGAATCCCCATCTGGGTGGAGTTTCCATGTTCTCCCCATGTCCGTGTGGGTTTCCTCCGGGTTCTCTGGTTTCCTCCCACAGTCCAAAAACATGGATCAAGTTAATGGAGTTCTCTAAATTGCCCCATATAGAGTGTGTTTGAGTGTGTGAGTGTGTACCCAGCGATGGATTGGCGCCCTGTCCTGGGTGTATCTGCCCAGCGCCCGAGATGTTCTCCCCTGGATGGGCATGGGGAACCCCACCGCGACCCTAATAGAGGATAAAGCAGGAGAATGAATGAATGAACAATGAAATGAAATGGTACAATTCAGAGGGAATGCAGGCTGAAGGCGGAACCCGTGTCTAGTGCACAGGGTCGGATTGTGAGATGTCAGATACCAGATTTTCAAGGTGAAGTAACGACAGACATAGGAAATTTGGAGTGATGGAGTGAATCTAACATCAGGCACATCAGAGCATGTGATCAGACACTACTAAACGGCAATGAACTATAATGAGCACGACCCAAATTTTCTCCGTATTATGGAGTTGGTTACGTTCCGTGAACTTTAAACTTTAAAAGATGTTTGCGTCGTTACTTCAGAAGCAACAGGAAACAGAGATTGTGTTGTCATCAGCAGATCTGTGCAGTTACAGGTCCCTAATCCCTCTGAGCCCTAACCATGTCCATTCATCCATGTTCACCATCGCTCTCTCTCTCTCTCTAAAGTGAGAGAGAGAGAGAGAGAGCGAGAGAGAGAGTCTGATTAAAACACTTAACGTTATTTTAACGTGTCATCTTTCTAACCGAGTGACAGGCGTGGACCAGGAGCAGATCAGACTGGAGGTAACATCAGGCGACGTCGAAAATCCCGATGAACATCCCGACGACGTCCAGACTTCCAAATGTCAAAGGGAGAACAACCCAAATCCCTCAACGTGAGTCAGAAACTGTTGATACGGCTTCACTAAATGAGGTAGAAGGACATCGAGCATTTTAATACCACCGACACTAACACTCAGCCATTTCCTTTATGATTGGAAGAGGCCCCAATCCATAAAGATGCGACCACATTGCATTTGCACAGTGAGGTCGGGGCTCTGTAGGGGGCGGTAGAGGTTCTTTCTGCTGTTTTTGGGGTACGTGTTACAAATCCCCTCACTTCATTGTGTGCACTGTTTAAACATGTTTAAAGCGAGATCTTTCAGAATCTGAGCTGCGAGTCTGGAGATCGCGACATCGGTTTTCCACACAGAGAACTTTCCGAGAATCCGTCTTAATGTCCGTGGAATGTTTTTACACCGTAATCCTCTTCTTGCTCTGGATATTAAGAAACCCAATCCTTTAGCTGAGGAGTTACAAGTTGGACTCACAAAACCAAACTGTGTTTCAGGAATCCGCACAGAAAATGTAGGTCAGAAAGGAGGTCAGAGAGGGAACTGTGCTAATCCGAACACAAGAGGCGCCCTCTGCTGGAGAACTGCAGTCAAACAGGCGCGACTGCAGGGTCATGTCGAGCTGTCGTTTGAAAGGATATTCAAATTCATTTCACCAGCAATTGCATGTCGATAGCTAAACCAAGATTTAACCAATCTTTCAGATAAATACAGGAAAAAAGGTTTTATATCCTCATTATACAGAAGGTTTAGCCAGAATAACAGTCTCCACATACAAGCCTTGTTTTGTATTAAAAGAACGGAGCCAAAAACGTGAGCTATGTGCACTGCATGACTAAAAAGCTGTTTCTAAATCGGTTCTGTGTTCTGTTTGCAGCACAATGAGCCCTGAGGTGGAGCGGAAGGGGGGCCGAGCTCACCAGGCGCTGCGCCGTCTCTTCTCAGCTATGGGCCTGAACTCTGGGAGACAACTGGAAAAAACTCACTGCAGCAGTGTGGAGCATCTCGGCCCCCGAACACCCGGACCTACGAACGCACTGAAGAAAG
>JAFMOC010000263.1:277500-325000 GCA_019802505.1 Corydoras sp. C115
TTTGTGCAATACGAATGGATAATTTGTCATGCAAATAAAGCTTTTAAATTGAATTGAATTGAGAGAGGGAGAGAGAGCACATGAGTGTGTGTGAGTGAGAGAGAGAGAGAGAGAGGGAGAGAGAGCACATGAGTGTGTGTGAGAGAGAGAGAGAGAGAGAGAGCACATGAGTGTGTGTGTGTGAGAGAGAGAGAGAGAGAGGGAGAGAGAGCACATGAGTGTGTGTGTGTGTGTGTGAGAGAGAGAGAGAGAGACAGAGAGAGCACATGAGTGTGTGTGTGTGTGTGTGAGAGAGAGAGAGAGAGCGAGAGAGAGAGAGACAGAGAGAGCACATGAGTGTGTGTGTGAGAGAGAGAGCGAGAGAGAGAGAGCATGAGTGTGTGTGAGAGAGAGAGAGCGAGAGACAGAGAGAGAGAGAGCATGAGTGTGTGTGTGTGAGGTGTGTGTGTGTGAGAGAGAGAGAGAGAGAGAGAGCACATGAGTGTGTGTGAGAGAGAGAGAGCGAGAGACAGAGAGAGAGAGAGCATGAGTGTGTGTGTGTGAGGTGTGTGTGTGTGAGAGAGAGAGAGAGAGAGAGAGCACATGAGTGTGTGTGTGAGAGAGAGAGAGAGAGAGGGAGAGAGAGCACATGAGTGTGTGTGAGTGAGAGAGAGAGAGAGAGGGAGAGAGAGCACATGAGTGTGTGTGAGAGAGAGAGAGCGAGAGACAGAGAGAGAGAGAGCATGAGTGTGTGTGTGTGAGGTGTGTGTGTGTGAGAGAGAGAGAGAGAGAGAGAGCACATGAGTGTGTGTGAGAGAGGGGGGGGGGGGGACTGGTGGAGGGACGAAAAAGGGAGTGAGGAGAAATAGAATGAAACCTGAGAAGGTGCATGTGTTCCTGATTCAGATTTTGGGGGGGGTCATGACCCCCCCCCCCCCCGCGCCCACTCCTGTTGTACGGGGAGCGCACCAAACTGATCAGCTCTCACTGTAGCGCACTCAACAAGAAGACTGCTGGGTCCTATCCCAATACTCATAGGGTGAGTGAGTGGGTCAGTGGAAGAACATGCCAATTCCACACAGAAAAGACCACCATGCCCAACCCAGGGCCCGGTGACCCCTTTTCGGGGGTTATGGACCAAAAACACCAGGACTGTGGGAGAAAACCGGAGAACCCGGTGGAAACCCACGCGGAGAACATGCAAACTCCACCCAGATGGGAGCCTGGCTGTGAGGCGAATGTGCCGACCGCGACACCGACACTGCCCACTGTCCACCCACTGCCCACTGCCCAGGCCTCTAATTAGGTTTTATAAATATAGTTCCCTCGCCTCTCAGCGTTAGAGATTCCCGGTTCAAATCCCCATCTGGGTGGAGTTTGCATGTCCTCCCCGTGTCCGCGTGGGTCTCCTCCGGGTTCTCCGGTTTCCTCCCACAGTCCAAAAACATGGATCAAGGTCAATTGAGTTCTCCAAATTGCCATAGAGAGTGTGTGTGCGTGAGTGTGTGCCCAGTGATAGATTGGCACCCTGTCCTGGGTGTATCTGCCCAGCGCCCGGAACGTTCTCCCCTGGATGGGCATAGGGAACCCCCCCCCCCCCACCCCGCGACCCTAATAGAGGATAAAGCGAAACCGCTGAAGGGGGAGTTTTGTGCACCATGATGCTTAAAGCCTCCACAATGTGAGAACCTTTTTAAAAGAGGTTCTAAGATCTTTTGGAGAATCAACCATCAAGGTTCCTCAGAACTCCGTGTTGAGTGGCTTTTTTACTCCAGAGTTACAGACAGGAACTACACCAGGTAACTACACCCGGGCTGGAACCCTCATTTTGAAACCTGCGGGCAGTGTGGGAACCTTCCCAATGAATAGGTACTAAAGCTTTTTGATCTTGAAGTGACTATAATTCCAGCTGTTACAGGTATAATAGTGGGGAATGGGGCAACCACACCAATGCCCCTGCTGCTGGGATAGGATTAGATGGTTGTTTAATAACTGGGAGTTATAAAAAGTTCCATCCATCCATTATCTTCCACTTTATCCTCTATTAGGGTTGGGGGGGGGGGGTTCCCCATGCCCATCCAGGGGAGAACATTTCGGGTGCTGGGCTGATAGACCCAGGACAGAGGGGCAATCCATCACTGGGCACACACTCACTCACACAGACACCCTCTATATGGGGCAATCTGGAGAACTCAATTGCCCTTGATCCATGTTTTTGGACTGTGAGAGGAAACCGGAGAACCCAAAGGAAACCAGGAGGACACGGCTAGAACATGGAAACTACACCCAGATGGGGATTCGAACCGGGAATCCCTAGTGCTGAGAGGAGAACATGCCAAACCACTAAGCCACCGTGCCACCCGTTATTCATTCATTCATTATCTCCCGCTTTATCCTCTATTAGGGTCGCGGGGGGGGGGGGTTCCCCATGCCCATCCAGGGGAGAACGTTTCGGGCGCTGGGCAGATACACCCAGGAGAGGGGGGCAATCTATCACTGGGCACACACTCACTCACACAGACACACTCTATATATGGGGCAATCTGGAGAACTCAATTGCCCATGTTTTTGGACTGTGGGAGGAACCCGGAGGAAACCCACACAGACACGGGGAGAACATGGAACCTCCACCCAGATTGGGATTCGAACCGGGAATCCCTAGCGCTGAGAGGAGAACATGCTAAACCACTAAACCACTAAAAGTAAATTTCCGTAATTATTAATGAAACTGACGGATCACGCACAGCGTCAGCGGCACGGTAAATCTTGCACATGCCCAGTAGGTGGGTTCATGTGGAACGTGAGGTTCACTCTTTTCTTTTTTTGGCCCGTGTGCAGGAACCTTCAGCGTACCCTGAGTGTGGAGGACGTGGGCAGCCCCTGCGCCGTGCGGTCGGTGGGCCGGGTCGCCCGGGCGTTTCCTGACGGGACGTATCTGTTGGAACTGTACCGACCCCCTTCAGGATCTTTCGGTTTCCTCATCTCCCGAGGGAAGGGCAGGGTGGACTCAGGTACCGCGCCCACCGACAAGAACGCTCACTCACATTTCCTACTTAAAAAAAAAACAAAAACAAAAAAAACACTGACAGCCGTAATAAATCAGTCCTTAATTCATTCATTCAGTATCTTCAGCTTTATCCTCTATTAGGGTCACGGGGGGGGGGTTCCCCATGCCCATCCAGGAGAGAACGTTTCGGGCGCTGGGCAGATACACCCAGGACAGGGCGCCAATCTATCACAGGGCACACACTCACTCACACACACTCTATATGGGGCAATTTGGAGAACTCAATTGACTTGATCCATGTTTTTGGACTGTGGAAGGAAACCGGAGAACCCGGAGGAAACCCACACGGACACGGGGAGGACATGGAAACTCCACCCAGATGGGGATTCGAACCTGGAATCCCTAGTGCTGAGAGGAGAACATGCCAAACCACTAAGCCACCGTGCCACCTGTTATTTATTCATTCATTATCTCCCGCTTTATCCTCTATTAGGGTCGCGGTGGGGTTCTCCATGCCCATCCAGGGGAGAACGTCCCGGGCGCCGGGCAGATACACCCAGGACAGGGCGCCAATCCATCGCTGGGCACACATACACACACACACACACACACACACACACTCTATATGGGGCAATTTGGAGAACTCAATTGACTTGATCCATGTTTTTGGACTGTGGGAGGAAAGCGGAGAACCCGGAGGAAACCCACGCGGACACGGGGAGAACATGGAAACTCCACCCAGATTGGGATTCGAACCTGGAATCCCTAGTGCTGAGAGGAGAACATGATAAACCACTAAGCCACCGTGCCACCTGTTATTCATTCATTCATTATCTCCCGCTTTATCCTCTATTAGGGTTGCGGGGGGGGGGGGGGGTTCCCCATGCCCATCCAGGGGAGAACGCTTCATGCACTGGGCAGATACACCCAGGACAGGGGGCCAATCTATCACTGGACACACACAGACACACTCTATATGGGGCAATTTGGAGAACTCAATTGCCCTTGATCCATGTTTTTTGGACTGTGGGAGGAAACCGGAGAACCCGGAGGAAACCCACGCGGACACGGGGAGAACATGGAAACTCCATCCAGATAGGGATTCCAACCGGGAATCCCTAGTGCTGAGAGGAGAACATGCTAAACCACTAAGCCACCCCCAAATCAGTCGTTAATTTAGCCCAAAAATGTGACTCCGTATGCAGACAGTGGTGCACGGCGGCGGTTGTTGAGCGTGAGCGTGTGTGTGTGTGTGTGTGTGTGTGTGTGTGTGTGTGTGTGTGTGTTCTGCAGGTGTGTACGTGGAGGAGCTGGGTGACAGCAGCACTCAGAAGCTCTACGCCGGGTTGTTGGGGGTGGGTGATGAAATCCTCGAGGTGAACGGAGAAAAAGTGTCAGGACTGAGTTTGGATCTCGTCACGGAGCTGATGATCCAGAACGGCACCGCCTCGGTCCGCGTGCTACGCCACCGCCCGCCGCACCGCTGACTGCAAAGCCCACACCCGCCGCAGCATCACAGACGCCGCCGTGTCCGTGTCCCCGGAACTGAACGAGCAACGCGCCGCGATGAATGTTTACACATTTCATTTCAACAGTTTTTATTTCTTTTTTTTTATTTTTTTTTATTTTTTTTATTAAACAACTCACACAGACCATTAAACCAAAAGTAAGTGGACACCTTACCCTCAGTTACAACTCAAATCAATCACCTGCTGTTCAGAACATCTATCCATCCATTATCTGGGTTCCCCATGCCCATCCAGGGGAGAACGTTTCAAGCACTGGGCACACACTCACTCTATATGGGGCAATCTGGAGAATTCAATTGCCCTTGATCCATGTTTCTTGGACTGTGGGAGGAAAGCGGAGAACCTGGAGGAAACCCACGCGGACACGGGGAGGACATGGAAAGTCCACCCAGATTGGGATTCGAACCGGGAACACTGAGAGGAGAACATGCTAAACCACTAAGCCACCGTGTTCAGAACATAAGATCTAAAATTCTTGACAACTTGCGTTTGTAGTTTTGTAGGATCACCAACATTCATCCGTTCATTGTGTTCCGCTAAATCCTATATTAGGGTCATCATGTGGGGGGGGGGGGTTCCACATGCCCATTTCAGGCACAGGGCACATGCACTCACACAAACACACTCTATATGGGGCAATTTAGAGCATTTAATTGACCTTCAGTCCATGTGTTCTGGACTGTGGGAGGAGAACCCAGAGGACACGGGGAGGACATGGAAACAACAGGACCAAGAATCTAAACATCTTAAAATCCAGAATGCCCCAAAGCAACAAGAACCGTGTTCTAGACATGATAGCACTCTTTGGAGATACGTGGATGGATAGATCCCACATAGATCTCAGAACGGTGGAACCTCAGCAAAGAGAGTGAGAGAACGTTCCACCATCAGGAATTAAAACCAAACCTTTACCAAAGCGAAGGTCCGCTTCAGGAATCATTAATGTTACAACTGAACGGGAGGTGTTCACATACTTTATGAAGTCATAATGATATAAAGCAGCGCTGCTTTAAAGCTTGTGATGGCGAGGCGGCCGCGCTCGTCTTTAAAGCGGCAGATTTCTGCGACGACAATCCCGCGAGGAACGAAGGACGGCGCGACGCCGAGATGTTTACACGCCCAAATCAGTTTGCCAAAGTCGGTATCACTTCACCTTTAGTGCTCGTGTTAGAGTCACATGCTGCACTCTGTTCCTGCTGAGGATTAAACTCTCTTTGTGTCTTTAAATTCGTCTCCTGACTCTTTTCACAACCGCACATCAGTACTCGACCCCGAGGTTCCTAATGCTTTCATTCATTCATTCATTATCTCCCGCTTTATCCTATATTAGGGTCGCGGTGGGGTTCCCCATGCCCATCCAGGGGGGAACGTTTCAGGCGCTGGACAGATACACCCAGGACAGGGCGCCAATCTATCGCTGGACACACACTCACTCACACACACACACTCTATATGGGGCAATTTGGAGAATTCATTTGACTTGATCCATGTTTTTGGTCTGTGGGAGGACACCGGAGAACCCGGAGGAAACCCACGCCGACACGGGGAGAACGTGGAAACTCCACCCAGATGGGGATTCGAACCGGGAATCCCTAGCGCTGAGAGGAGAACATGCTAAACCACTAAGCCACCGTGCCGCCTCCTTCTGCTTTCTGAACTAAATAAACCACGGACACGGGACGTCAACAGGCCACCATTTTGGGAATTACTACTACCACCACTCAGTTAGTCCAAGCCCTCAGCCTATCCCGGCTCCATTATTGTAATGCATTACTCACCGGTCTCCCAGCTCACACCATCAGGCCTCTACAACATTCTACTGAACTCATGGGACTCCACCTCTCCTCTCTGATTGGCTGCCTGTGGCTGCTACATTCGGAGCAAGACCCTGACTCTGATCTACAGGACACTCTCTGGATCTGAACCCCCTGACCTTCACTCTAGATTTACAAAATACACTCTGCCTCGTTCACTTTTGTGAACTCACTCAACGATGAATGTCGCCTGGTGGTTCCACCGCACCGTGGCGCTAACCCTCACTCCGTACCGTTCTCCACTGATCAATGGAGGAACCATCTTCCCAACTCTGTCCATAAGGAGGAATCACTTAGTATCTCCAAGAAACAACTCAAAACACATCACTTCCACAAACACCTGATAAAAATCATGGGGGGGGTTCCCCATGCCCATCCAGGGGAGAACGTTTGGGGCGCTGGGCAGATACACCCAGGACAGGACGCCAATCCATCACTGGGCACACACTCACACACACAGACACACTCTATATGGGGCAATTTTGGAGAATTCAATTGACCTTGATCCATGTGTTTTTGGACTGTGGGAGGAAACCGGAGAACCCGGAGGAGAACACGCGGACACGTGGAGGACATGGAAACTCCACCCAGCATTGGGATTCAAACCGGGAATCCCTAGTGCTGAGAGGAGAACATGCCAAACCACTAAGCCACCGTGCCGCCCCCTGATAAAAATAAAAAAATAAATAATATTATATATATATTTAGGGCGGCACGGTGGCTTAGTGGTTTAGCATGTTCGCCTCTCAGCGCTAGGGATTCCCGGTTCGAATCCCCATCTGGGTGGAGTTTCCATGTTCTCCCCGTGTCTGCGTGGGTTTCCTCCGGGTTCTCCGCTTTCCTCCCACAGTCCAAAAACATGGATCAAGTCGATTGAATTCTCCGAAATTTCCCCATATAGAGTGTGTCTGTGTGAGTGAGTGTGTGCCCAGCGATGGATTGGCGCCCTGTCCTGGGTGTATCTGCCCAGCGCCCAAAACGTTCTCCCCTGGATGGGCATGGGGAACCCCCCCCCACCGCGACCCTAATAGAGGATAAAGCGGGAGATAATGAATGAATATATTATAATAATATTAATAATATAAATAACAAGCGGGATCGTAATGATCCAATCTGATCATTCTACAGTGTAGCTGACCCAGCACTACTCAGTGTGTGTGTGTGTGTGGGGGGGGGGGGTGTTTATTCACAGGTCGTAAAAGTGATCATGGCGGTGCTCAATGTGGAATCTGATTACAGAGCGAGTCGGCAGCCTCGGGGTTGGGCCTGATCGGACCGTTTAAGGCATACACGAACGCATTCTGTAGATTTCTCATTTCTGATGTTTTAAAGGCAGGACGATTACATTAAACCTGCCGGGGACAGGGACACGCGTCAGGAGGACCAGAGCGCAGACAGGGAGGGAGGGACGAACAAACCATATCCCGGCCTCTTCGTATTGATTACAGAGAGATGGATTAACGCTGACCATCCATTCAACCGCACAAATGCACTGGCTGTGGAGGCGGTGTTCATTACACGCCCTTAATCTGCTTCATAGGGACTGCTATTGACTAAAATATCCCAGAATTCATCGTTCTGGACCTTTTTTTTTACTTAATTACTAATTTTCAGTGGTTTTCAGTTCAGAACACACTGCATTTCAATCCCGTGACCATCACGCACCTCCTCCTGCAGACCCGATGCCATTTGCATTATTCTTTATGAGCTGCTGCAGCATCATCTCCATCACCAGCTACAAAAAAAAAAAAAAACACACTGGAGAGAGGAAAACACCCCCTACATAGGTCACCAGCAGACCGCTGGACACAAACACAAAGATCATCATGAAGCATCATAACCAGCGGAATAACAGACTGTAAGGGGCAACTGGACCTACTCAAGAATAAACAACAAAAATATAGACAGGGAGAACATGCAAATGCTACATAAAATGTCACCACGTGATGCGAATCAAAGGACCTGCAGCAGCATTCTATCTAAACTAAAATATATTCATCTATTTACTCACATTTAGGAGCTTCCCTTTACAAAGGAATCGTGTTTACGGGGCACAATCTGCATTGCGATGTTAATGAGCCAAGCTGTCTGACGACCGCCCCCCTCCCCCACCTCCCTATGGGGCAGTTAGGGCTCAGCTGCCCCCTCAACTAACCCCGGATAAAGGGCTGAATAGAGGACCTGCATCCTGCACCTGCTGCCCTCATACACTCATGTACACACACACACACACACACACACTGCAATTAATGCCCCTCCAGCAATGCCACGCCAACGTCTGCCAACCTCTGGATTAACATCGATGTTCCCAAAAAAAAAAAAGAAGAGCATTACGACTTCAAAGCAGTTTAAAGCCTCCGTTAATTCTGATACGAGCCTCCATCGTCAAACCATCCGGACCCGATCAAAGTGACCGTCCGTGGTGCGAGGGGCTCAGGTGTGACGAACAAATCAGATCTCACCCAGACCAAACAAACATAAAAGGTCGAGGGAGGGAGGGGGGCAGCGGCGGGGGGGAGGACCACCTGTCACGACGGCAAAACACCCCCTTTCTTATTTTGCAGGATCTGTGCACGCCGGCTCGATCAATAAGCACGAGCTGCCTCGGTGACACGACGACACACACACACACACACACACACACACACACACACACGCGACAAAAAAGGATCCACCAATAGAATCATCACATTAAAATCCAGAGTCGTTCTACACTATAAGGACGAAGGTCAGACACCGATGTTGGGACCAGACATCACATGTTCCGTTCTGGTTCATCCCAAAGTTGTGGGATGGGGTTGAGGTCAGGGGTCAGTCCTGCTTTACACACAGAGAACCATTCACACAGGAACAGAGAACCACAGTCGTCCAAAACGCAGAGCTATACACTTCATTTTACACACCCAAAAAAAGACAAATAAACATCCATATAGTGTATTTTAATGTTTTAGGTCTAATGGGGGGCGGCACGGTGGCTCAGTGGTTTAGCATGTTCTCCTCTCAGCGCTGGGGATTCCCGTTTCGAATCCCCATCTGGGTGAAGTTTCCATGTCCTCCCCGTGTTCGCGTGGGTGTCCTCCCACAGTCTAAAAACATGGACCAGGACAATTGCGTTCTCCAAATTGCCCCATATAGAGTGTGTGTCCAGCAATGGATTGGCACCCTGTCCTGGGTGTATTTGCCCAGCGCCCGAAACGTTCTCCCCCTGATGGGCATGGGGAACCCCCCCCCCAATAGAGGATAAAGCGGCCTAATTGAGGATAAAGCGGGAGATAATGGATGGATAGGCCGTATGAGAAAAGCCTGGATTTGTAGAAACCCGTTCGGCCATCAGGGACGTCGTTTTGCTCGATGCCGCGGAACCTCAAAAACCGCGGACGAGTGCAGGAAGGAGTCAGAAGCACGGCGTGTAGCATCAGTCTGCTTTTAATGCGATCATACGAACTGAAATGACACACCGCGGTGACAGAGTGAAGGTCTGATGGAAACAAGAGGACAGATTCGTCCTTACACACCAAACACACCGCAGACCGACGATGAGAAGAACTCAGAACGTATTCACCACCACACACCCCTCAGTCGCCCCCGACCTCAGGGGCGCGTTGTGTAATGTGTTTAGAGCTGTTCATCAGAGCTCACGTCGCCGCCGCCGCATCGCATCCTGTTTTAAACTGTAAACGCTGTCATTAAAGCAGGAGTTCAAAAAGCCGAACAGGCTCGAGACTCTGACTGACGTTCGGCGGGACGGTTCAGGTGGTCGATCCAGCTGATGGTGGTGCTCCCTCACACATACTATCATGTATTATTTTAAACTGCAGTCCTCCAAACAGGAGCAATTAAAAAGCAATCGTTTCTCGTCAACGCACAAACACCGATACTGAGATTATAAATACTGCGGTCGTCGCTGCTGCACACGAAAGCAAAAAAAACCAAGCTCTAGAGAGGTTAAGAGATCTGAAAATGGAGTGCCGTTATAAACACGCCTACTGATCACTTTAATCAGGTTCACCGGACCTCCAACCAAACCCTGTTCACCCAACAGCATCCTGAAATCACGGCGGTACTGAGAATCCTCCACCACCCTAATAATACCTACTCCGTCAGGAGGTCAACACGAGGACTAATAAAATCTGTTGGATATTTTGAAGTCCATCATGTCCAAGCTGATGAAAATCTAAAATAATAAGCGGATGTGAACCTAATAAAGTGGCCGGTGAGTGAACGGGGCGATGCTGTGATCTAAGGCCCTAACCCCGTAGTGTTCCAATTTGCACCGCGATTTCTGACCAAGGAACGGACCCAGCGTCTTTACCCCGGTCCCCAAATTATAATCCGTAGAGATTCTGTCTGGGATTATGATTTAATTAACTGTAACGACGTCACTTGGGAGTTATCAGGTGCATACTGTCCGAATGGAATGGACACGGGATGCTGGGACACGTTCGAGCCGTGATTGTAAATGATGCCTAATGATATTAAGTCGTGTAAACCTCCACCGTCAACTACGTACCTCACATCTAAATCATCTATTAAAGAAAATCAGAAACACGACGTAAAACATTTTTAAAATCAAATCAGGGTGAGGACGTCAGACAGTAACATCTAAAGCAGATAAACACGGGAACAACAGTTCTGATTGCACATCTGGAGCATAGCTTCATTAGGGCCAAATATATATATATATATATATATCAGAACTTCACTAAGCAACACATCAGACAGAAAATAAATAAATAACACCTGCAGAAAGTCGTTATTATTAACTAAACGTTGACCAACGTCACTTGGAAGAGCCACACAGTCATGTGATTACTATCCCGTCACCTGATGATGTCAGCATTGAGGTTTTTTTTTTTTAATTATGCAGAGGTGCGCATGCAAATGGTTTACTGCTGATTGAAAGAAAGTCCCGATTATCGCGAGATTCATGGCGCAGTTCGGCTCGTCGATTAAAACTCATTTATCTAAAGACTGACGATTTGTTTACATCTAGCGCGTTCAGTTCAGTCCACTATAATGTTCTCAAACTGGCAGCAGAACGTTTAAAACACCCGTCTTTATCTCGGCTCTGATGTGAAAGTCATTCGGTCGATTTAATTACCACAAATAAAACTATGGAAATGATTGAAGTGATCAGCGTTGATAATTAACGGTCCTCTCCCGAATGCACTTTAAGCCAAAAACACACCGTCCCATCGGGTGAACACTGACTGGACAGCATTGGGGCATCGAAGACCGATCAAGAACAGTCTGAACAACACAGTTCTGAGTTTACGAAGCTGCATTCAACAAAGATTTCTGTTAAACTCAGTAATATGTAGTTAATCTATTAAAAGATCCTGGTCAATGCATTTTGTTTGCATCATGCGGTTGCTGAACACAACACATGTCCAAGAAATGTCCAAAAAACTTCCTCCGTATCTCAGTCTACTGGTTTATAGTAATTATTAATTAAATGCGATCAAGTGTTGCGTAATGATGTCTTAATGCACGATCAGAACTGTACACCCAAATTTACAACCCTGCGGATTCACCCGGCTAAATATTCGATATGATATAATCATTAAGACTGATTAAGGTTTAATCCTGACCCGACCACTTTAATGCTTCAGTAAGACACAGACAGAAGAGTGAATCAGAGCTGACACCCGTGATTCAGGAGTCGTTTGGGGCTCGGAACAGGAAAGAGATTCACAAGCTGAGGTGCCGCAGTGGCGTCGCCGAATCGCTACAGGAGGTGCTTACGAGTGAACGCAATGAGAAGAGGGGAAGCGTACGACTTCCTTTTCCTTTGAGCCCCCGTTTCAGGCAGTTGGTCGGAGTGAAGCTTGGAGTGTTTCGGAGGGGGGGGGGTTACAGGACGCTGAACAGGATGATGATGACGAGCAAAATGACCAACAAAACGCCGATAGCACACCACTGCCGCCGATCTGGAATAAGAGTCATAAACAGGACATCATGAGCATTTCTGTCCGTGGAACACCGGCTCCGTTCAGAGGGCGAGTCTGCTGACCCCCCCTTCCCCCCACCGCCCATCACAGGTCAGCGCTCGTGACCCCGGTTAGGCTCAGTCTGGGGTTTACGTCCTGGGCCGACTGAGCCCATCGAATCGGGTTATCATGGAAAAGGTTGTATCAGATGGATGTAGAGTGAGGACTGTACAGACTCTATCAGTCCTTTACTGTCTTCCTCCAAATAACATCATCAGAACCGAATCTCAACCTACTTTCCAAAATCCCACATGCGTTCTGCGCGCACACACACACACACACACACACACACACACACACACACACACACACACACACACACACACACACACGAAATAATAAACTGAATGATGGGACCCGGGTCCAAGAATCTTACAAACCCACTGACGCTCCTGTAAGAGTGTTGCTTTAATTAATTCATTTATTCATTAATTATCTCCCGCTTTATCCTCTATTAGGGTCGCGGGGGGGGGGGGGGGGGTTCCCATGCCCATCCAGGGGAGAAGGTTTCGGGCGCTGGGCAGATACACCCAGGACAGGGCGCCAATCCATCGCTGGGCACACACTCACACACTCTATATGGGGCAATTTGGAGAACTCAATTGACTTGATCCATGTCTTTGGACTGTGGGAGGAAACCGGAGAACCCGGAGGAAACCCACGCGGACACGGGGAGAACATGGAAACTCCACCCAGATGGGGATTCGAACCGGGAATCCCTAGCGCTGAGAGGCGAACGTGCCAAACCACTAAACTACCGTGCCGCCCTGATTAATTAATTAATCAGCAAAAAATAAATAAATCAAATTAAAATAATTCGAGCCAAAAAAAAAAGTGTCGGTTGACGTCACAACCCAAAACTAACGTTAAACACACGCTGGATTTTAAAAAAAAACCCAGAGCTCATGGAATTCACTGAAGTTTGCAGAGCGAGTTCGGGACGCGGAGCAGAGCGTCTCCGAAGTCGACTTCCGCTGAGAGTCCCTCGGCTCAAACTTCCTGTTCTCATCACACGGGTGGCACGATAAGGAGAGCCCCCGCTTCCTTCCGCTCGGGTCTATGAACTCTCTGACCTCAGGAAGCATGGGCCGGTTGTGGGCAGGAAGCATGTTCACGGCTCAGTTACAGCCGTGAATCAAAGTCCGCCGGCCGTGGCGACCGTACGCGCCGTAAAGCCGCTTTTCTGTTTCCACCGCCGCTGGTGTTTATCCTGATATAATAACCTTAATATAACCTTAATATAACCCATGTGCATCACATATAGACCAATCAGTCCTATATGAAAGGACCAAGAGCCGTTCAGGATAAACGTTATAAAATAATTATGGCAATAATAATAATAACCTTCATTAATGAACTGTCAGAACAAACTACCGTATTTTCCGGACTATATGGCGCAGTCTGAATTACGGGGTCTATTTCTGTATTTGACCCTCGTATAAGGCGCACCGTACTATAAGGCGCAGTCTGAATTAGGGACTCTATTTCTGTACGGTACTTATTCTGTACGGCTCTGTATTATAAGGCACTCGCTAAAACATACGATCTACAAGAAAAGTAAAGGATGCAGAACGCTGATTTATAATTGAAGTTTATTCTACTACTTGATAAAAAACACATTATTTTAATCTCTTCTCCCACAAATCCATCAGCGTCCTCGTCTTCTGTGTCTGAATTAAAAAGCTGGTTCTCTATCGAGCACTCCGGTGTTCCCTCTCATCGATGTCCGAGTCCGTCTCGTCTCCGGGCGGCCGTTCGGCGACGACGCCGGCTTTCGCTAAAGCTCGGACGACGGTCACGGCAGAAACCTCAGCCCGGGCGTCCACAACCCATTCACAGACGGTGGCGTAACTCGCCCCGCCGCCGCCTCCCGAGTTTTAGTAAACGTGCGTTCGCCGTCCATCATCCGTCGCCCCCGCCCCGCCCGCAACTTTACTTTAAACACCCCGTTTACCCCAATGTCCAGCGGTCGGAGTTCTTTATTTAATCCTCCCGGAATGACGGCGAGCGCCGAATTCATTTTCGGTCGCACAACAATACTGTTATAGATTTTGGAACTCGGATAAGGCGCACCGGATTATCGGCGCATGTCCGAAAATTTTAGGCTTTTAGGTGCGCCTTATAGTCCGGAAAATACGGTAATTACATCTGCTGTGTTGGAAAAATATTATAATATTCGGGTATCACTATTTATCACTATTTTCGGGTATCACTATTTTTTTTTTTTACCACATCACCAAATTCTACTCACCACTAGTCATGTGAGAAACTTTAGCCAGTTTCTTCATCACGTTGTCCAGTCTGGAATGAGTGTTGTCCATCTCGTGTGCAAAATCATCCAGCATTCTGCAAACCAGTACCGGAACCCGTGGTTAGAACATCACAGGTCCACGGCATCAGTTACACCAGAACGATCCATTGCATTTACATCACATTTGGTCATTTAGACAAAGCGACTTACAGATATCCCAACTTGGTTGGGGTCAGAGCTCAGGGTTGGTACAGCGCCCCCTGGAGCTGAGGGTTAACGTTCTTACTCAAGGACGCACATTGGTAACTTCAGTGGAGCTGGGATTTGAACCTACAGCCTTCTGATTGAAAGCCCAACACTCTAACCACTGAGCTACCACACCCTCACCCTAACCCTCATATACATAACATACTGACAGTAATATTGGGACACAGCTCTAATAAATTAATTGAGGTGTTATCTATTCAACCGTCAATGTTCTCCTCTCAGCGCTAGGGATTCCCGGTTCGAATCCCCATCTGGGTGGAGTTTCCATGTTCTCCCCGTGTCCGCGTGAGTTTCCTCCGGGTTCTCCGGGTTCCTCCCGCAGTCCAAAAACATGGATCAAGTCAATTGAGTTCTCCAAATTGCCCCATATAGAGTGTGTCTGTGTGAGTGAGTGTGTGCCCAGCGATGGATTGGCGTCCTGTCCTGGGTCTATCTGCCCAGCGCCCGAAACGTTCTCCCCTGGATGGGCATGGGGAAACCCCACCGCGACCCTAATATAGGATAAAGCGAAAGATAATGGATGAATGAATGAATATCTATTCAACCTTTATAAACAAATGCACACCCCTTACTTTGTGGGAACAGTTTAGATTAGGAGGCCCTCTTTGGTTCCAGTATGACAGTATGTGCAGCACTCGAACTACAAAAAGGACACGTTCAGAAAATGTAGTTTCTTCTTACACGGCTTGTTCGTCCAACTCAGTGCCGATTCTTTCAGACATGTTCTTGAGCACGCCGATGGTTCCAGATACCAGCTCCAGCTGCTCATCCTGCTGCTCCACTATCATCTGCAACACACAGAGGCATCAGGCATCACGAAACCATCCACCACACACACGGCGCTGGTCCACAAGTCCTTCACGGCAGTTTTTTTTTTTTTTTTTTTTTTACCTGCTGCTGAGATTGTTGCGACTCTATGAACTGAGAGTTGGCCGACTGCAGCTCTCGGTCCGCCTGAGCGTATTTATCTCCTCCCGGTTGCCAGATCGGGCCACGAGATCCTCCATCTCCCATTAGAGCCTAACACAGAGAGATGATGCGTTACATGATATCAGATCCTCACACGGAACCGTGCAGGTGCTTAAATGAGAAACGTACACAATTATTACTAAAACAGTTTTTTTTTTTTATTGTTTTCCAGCCAACCAACCTGCCGGCCCTTCTTTTCTGGGAGTGCTGTTGAACTGTTCATGTGGTCCTTCATCTCCTGAAAAAAAAAAAGGCAGACCAATACAAAACTGTTTCCTTTTATTTACATCAAAAACCTGTTTTTAATGAACAACCAAAGGAAAAAAATGCCCTTGTATATGAACATGTCAGCTTATTAAATGCACTAGTGTATTAACCACATTGAAAAAAATTATTATTATTATTTTTTTTTTTTTTACATAATTTGCTTTTTGCAAAAACAAGTTGAAATAACATTTAATTCTATTTTACTTTTTAGATTAAAAAAATTACCATATACAAAAAATATACTACACACTATACTATACTTCCAATCTTTGCACAGAAGTGAAGTAATTCCCCAAACTCCCATCAGTTTTGAAAGCATGTGAGTTTGGAAAATGTCTTATTTTAAAAACTACGTCTCTCAGACCGCTCACCTGATGTATATTGTGTGTATAAGGTAATAAACTATAGATACTTTACTTTGACTGTTTGTCTTGTGCCTGTGATGAAGGCCTTCCTCTTGCTCAGCTCGGCTGCATCCAGATTGAACTTGCGTGGATTTGCCTCCACAATACCTGAAAACGTGGTTAAGGAATAAATCTGTGTAGTTATTATACACGGTCAGAGGACGAGAGGTTGTTCTTTTAGCTGTTTTATTCATCTGAAGCTTGAGTTCTTATTAAAACAGGTGGAAGGTGCTATAAAGACACAAACAGAGAACGCTGCACACGTTTCGTTCTAGAAGGATACTGATGGTCTCATCCAAGTCCTCCAGGTCCCATTCAATGGACCTCAGGCTGTTCCTCAGCTCATTGGTGGTCCAGTCGATCTCCTCCTTACTGGCGCTACTGGGAGCGTGCTGCAACTCATTCCATCGCTGATGCAGACCCTGCGCTGTGTTAACAGCCTTCTGAACCTCCCTAACACACAGGAAACACAACATAGTAACATGCCATCTGTTTGAAAATAAAGGTCTTCCTTTAACACGTACAGATGTAAATAAATAACACCAAATGTACCAGCCAAAATCTGTACTATAAGAGAATAGAGTGCAGAGTCAAACGTAAGATCATTTACATTGATCTATTATAATTAATGACCCCGCGATATGTTCTTTTTTGGACAGGAACATTTTTATGGAGAACACAAATTCCTTCGCTTATTATCTTCCACTTGATCCTCTACTAGGGTCGCATTTTCCCCATGCGCATCCAGGGGAGAACGTTTCGCAGATACGCCCAGGACAGGGCGCCAATCTATTTCTGTGCACACTCACTCACACAGACACACTATATGGGGCAATTTACAGCATTCAATTTGCCTTCATTCAATTTCATATATGTTTTTAGACTGTGGGAGGAAACCCATGCAGACACGAGGAGAACATGGAAACTCCACCCAGATTGGGATTCGAAACTGGAATTTCCAGCGCCGGAGACGAATGTGCAAATTACTAAGCCTATTTTTACTTTTGTGGAAAAGCATCGTCTTTATTTCATATTTTCATGTTTTTTGCAGCATGTTTAGAGTAACGTTTATAATTTTGACAAGAGATATTTTTAGAGTATTTTAAGTTCTATAAAGGGCGGCACGGTGGCTTAGTGGTTAGCACGTTTGCCCCTCTGCACCAGGTATTCCCATCTGGGTGGAATTCCATGTTTACCCCGTGTCCGCGTGGGTTTCCTCCGGGTTCTCCGGTTTCCTCCCACAGTCCAAAAACATGGATCAAGGTCAATTGAATTTTCCAAATTGCCCCATATAGAGTGTGTGTGTGAGTGAGTGTGTGTGCAGTGATAGATTGCCCCCCCCCCCCCCCCCCCGTGTATCTGCCCAGCGCCCAAAACATTCTCCCCTGGATGGCCATGGAGAACACCCCCCCCCCCCAACCCTAGTAGAGGATAAAGCGGAAGATAATGGAAGTTCTAGTGTGTTCAGTAAACGTTTATCCTGTTCGGACCTAAAGTCTGCTTTGGGTTCGACACCCCTGATCTAGAACGTCCCATTCGCATTGATGAAGTCTAAAGCACTGATCTGAGGACAGTTTAATCCTAATGTGTTCTGACACGGTGACAGGGGACTCTCTCTCATCATTCTTGTTTAAAATGCGGTTTAAAGGTGTTTCATTGCAGAACTCTGTAGGATTAATTAATAAACACTGTGTTGTTGTTCTGGTTTGAGATGTTTGGCTTTAATGAGAGTTAAGTCTGATGCGAGTTAATTGTAACTTTTCATTTTCATCATTTTGACAAGAGATATATTTTTAATAGGGAGCAAAGTATTTAAATTTCTATAAATATAATAGAATTTTATTAGAAATATAATAGAACTCGCCCACTGACACGAACGCTCACTCACATGTTTCCTACTTAAAAACAAAACAAAAAAAAAAAAAAAAACACTGACATCCGTAATAAATCAGTCCTTAATTCATTCATTATCTTCCGCTTTATCCTCTATTAGGGACGGGGGGGGTTCCCCATGCCCATCCAGGGGAGAACGTTTCGAGCACTGGGCAGATAGACCCAGGACAGGGCGCCAATCTATCGCTGGACACACTCACTCACACACAAACACACACACACTCTATATGGGGCAATTTGGAGAACTCAATTGACTTGATCCATGTTTTTGGACTATGGGAGGGAAAACCGAAGAACCCAGAGGAAACCCAAGCGGACACGGGGAGAACATGGATTCGCATTGATGAAGTCTAAAGCACTGATCTGAGGACAGTTTAATCCTAATGTATTCTGACACGGTGACAGGGGACTCTCTCTCATCGTTCCCGTTTAAAGGCGGTTTAAATGCAGAACTCTGTAGGATTAATTAATAAACACTGTGTTGTTGTTCTGGTTTGAGATGTTTGGCTTTAATGAGAGTTAAGTCTGATGCAGTTAATTGTAACTTTTCATTTTCATCATTTTGACAAGAGATATATTTTTAATAGGGAGCAAAGTATTTAAAGTTCTATAAGTATAATAGAACTTTATTAGAAATATAATAGAACTCAGGGCGCTGAGCAGATAAACCCAGGACAGGGAGCCAACCTATCGCTGGACACACACTCACTCTCACACACTCTATATGGGGCAATTTGGAGAACTCAATTAACTTGATCCATGTTTTCGGACTGTGGGAGGGAAACCGAAGAACCCAGAGGAAACCCAAGCGGACACGGGGAGAACATGGATTCGCATTGATGAAGTCTAAAGCACTGATCTGAGGACAGTTTAATCCTAATCGTTCCCGTTTAAAAGGCGGTTTAAAGGCAGAACTCTGTAGGATTCATTAATAAACTCTGTGTTGTTGTTCTGGTTTGAGATGTTCGGCTTTATTGAGAGGTAAGTCTGATGCAGTTCGTTAGCTTTGCGGCTAAAGCTACACGGCGCTGTTGTCCGCTCACCCCTTCACCACGAAGAACGGGTCCTCCATCGACATGCTGCCGCTGACAGGAGGTGTTCTCCTCATGAGGAGCAGCTCATGTCGCCGCTGCCGCTGCTCCTGCTGCTGCTCTCTGTGTGTGTGTGTGTGTGTTGTGTTTACAGGAGGAACAGCAGGACGCTCCGCTACTCCGCCATTACTCCACCCCCCCCCCCCGCGGCGGCTCGCGCACCGCCTGCTTCCGCTCCTGCTTCCGGTCGCTTTCCACGCGTGTTTATGACAAACTGTGACTTCAGTCGGTCGATGTGATGTCGAGTTAACTAATTACTACGTTTAATTATCATTTTTCCATCCATACGTCATCCAGGGGAGAACGTCTCGGGCGCTGGGCAGGTACACCCAGGACAGGGGGCAATCTATCGCTGGGCACACACTCACTCACTCACAAACTCACACAGGACACACTCTATATGGGGCAATTTGGAGAACTCAATTCACCTTGAGCCATGTTTTTGGACTGTGGGAGGAAACCGGAGAACCCGGAGGAAACCCACACGGACATGGGGGGAGGGGGCTTTAACCATGCCCATCCAGGGGAGAATGTTTCGGGCGCTGGGCAGATACACCCAGGACAGGGGGGCAATCCATCGCTGGGCACACACTCACACAGACACTCTATATGGGGCAATTTTTGGAGAACTAAATTGACCTTGATCCATGTTTTTGGACTGTGGGAGGAAACCGGAGAACCCGGAGGAAACCACACGGACATGGGGGGGGGGGGGGTTTCCCCATTCCCATCCAGGGAGAATGTTTTCGGGCTCTGGGCAGATACACCCAGGACAGGGGGGCAATCCATCGTTGGGCACACACTCACTCTCACACACACACACACTCAATATGGGCAATTTGGAGAACTCAATTCACCTTGAGCCATGTTTTTGGACTGTGGGAGGAAACCAGAGAACCTGGAGGAAACCCACACGGACATGGGGGGAGGTGTCCCCATGCCCATCCAGGGGAGAACGTTTCGGGCGCTGGGCAGATACACCCGGGACAGGGGGGCAATCTATCGCTGGGCACACACACACACACAAACACTGTATATGGGGCAATTTGGAGAATTCAATTGACCTTGAACCCTAGCGCTTAGAGGCAAACGTGCCAACCACTAAGGCACCGTGCCGCCCCAGTCAATGTAAGGTTCATTTAAATAATAACTACCTTTAATAATCATTTTAATGAGGATTAAATTTACCTTGAATCCATGTTTTTGGACTGTGGGAGGAAACTGGAGAACCCGGAGTGGAATCCACGTGGACACGGGGAGGATATGCAAACATCACCCAGTTTGGGATTTGAACCTGGTTCCCCCGTTCTGAGAGGAGAACATGCCAACCACTAAACCGGCATGCCGCCCCTTAAGTAGGTCCGACGTTAGATTCCTGATGGGATCTACGAGGTTCTTTGTGTAAGGGAGGAACATGCAGGAGGTCAAAGTCAAAGGGACATATGTACTCTACATACAAAGTAATCGAAATGACGTTCCTCACTTTCCCGCGGTTACAGACATTTATGACATTTGAACATAAAAACATGAAAGTGAAACGCAGTGTGTGATGTATTGGAATTTACAGTAAAAAAGTTTAAATACTATGATTTTGTAGTGACAATGAAAGGCAGTGTAAATGCGAAATAAGTAGTAACAGTAATGATAATAATAATAATAATAATAATAACAACAACAACATAGGCGGCACGGTGACCTAGTGGTTTAGCATGTTCGCCTCTCAGCACTAGGGATTCCCGGTTCGAATCCCCATCTGGGTGGAGTTTCCATGTTCTCCCCGTGTCCGCGTGGGTTTCCTCAGGGTTCTCCGGTTTCCTCCCACAGTCCAAAAACATGGATCAAGTCAATTGAATTCTCCAAATTGCCCCATATAGAATGTGTCTGTGTGAGTGAGTGTGTGCCCAGCGATGGATTGGCGCCCTGTCCTGGGTAGTATCTGCCCAGCGCCCGAGACGTTCTCCCCTGGATGGGCATGAGGAACCCCACCGCGACCCTAATATAGGATAAAGCGGGAAATAATGAATGAATGAATAACAACAACATAACTATAGTAATAATAGCAGTAACTAAAAATAATAAATAGTAGTAGTAATATTAATAATAACTCATTCCGGTTGCTTCCTGCCTTTTGCACCGGGAATGCTGTTATATGTCCCTTGTTCAAACAGTGTCCCCAACCCCAATGAACATGAGCATCTTATAATGTAAATAAATCATCACATCATTAACCCAACCAACAAATAAAAGGCTTTCCAGGATGAAAGACGAATGTAATTAAACTAATGTTTTAGTAACAAAGAACCACAGCGGTCGCTTCGGTTTCCACGTCTGAAACAAGTCAGGGCACGTCGTGTGACATGTCCAAGCAGAACGCCGTAACGCCGTAACGCCGTATGCAGTCAGTCAGTCAGCGCGTTGTAGGTTCGCCTCTGAAAGTCACTGTCATCACCAACTTTGAATTATTAACTGCATGGCTTAACACGATTCAATTATTTATAGACCTCACGTATTCACTGGGACATCTACACCGGCACAACGTGGCACTCGGCATTGCTGACCGGAGCGCATGGCTATTTAGTTCGGTTTCGTCTGATCCTCTTACATATTAATAAAGCAAAGTGTTATTGTAAGGTCACAGACATTAATTACGGTAAGTTATAACCGTACGCACCAGTGGAACTGCAGAAAAGTACAACGTAACATGAATAAAGGGCGGCACAGTGGCTTAGTGGTCAGCACTAGGGATTCCCGGTTCGAATCCCCATCTGGGTGGAGTTTCCATGTCCTCCCCGTGTCCGCGTGGGTTTCCTCCGGGTTCTCCGGTTTCCTCCCACAGTCCAAAAACATGGCTCACGTCAACTGAGTTCTCCAGATTGCCCCATATAGAGTGTGTGTGTGCCCAGCGATAGATTGCCCCCCTGTCCTGGGTGTATCTGCCCAGCGCCCGAAACGTTCTCCCCTGGTTGGCATGGGGAACCCCTATCCCCCGCGACCCTAATAGAGGATCAAGCGGGAGATAATGAATGAATATAGCATTGCGGGCGGCATGATGGCTTAGTGGTTTAGCATGTTCTCCTCTCAGCGCTAGGGATTCCTGGTTCGAATCCCCATCTGGGTGGAGTTTCCATGTGTCCACGTGGGTTTCCTCCGGGTTCTCCGGTTTCCTCCGACGGTCCAAAAACATGGATCATGTCAACTGAGTTCTCCAAATTGCCCCATATAGAGTGTGTCTGTGTGAGTGAGTGTGTGTCCAGTGATAGATTGGCGCCCTGTCCTGGGTCTATCTGCCCAGCGCCCGAAACGTTGTCCCCTGGATGGGCATGGGGACACCCCCCCCCCCCCCCCGCGACCCTAATAGAGGATAAAGCGGAAGATAATGAATGAATGAATGAATGAATGAATGTTATAACCGTACGCACCAGTGGAACTGCAGAAATTCACAAAGTACAACATGAATAAACTAACTCTCAGAAAGCGGGGGGGGGGGATATACAGTCCGCTTCCGTGTGTGAAAGATTGTTGGTTAGATTTTTTTTAATGACAGTGTACATTTCTGATGCAACTTCTAGTAACACTTACAGAGGCTGCAGACTGTAGCTGCACTGATACACACACACGAACAAATAACTGTGTGAAATCTGTTTTTATCCAGTTCCAAAAATAATCACAGCTTGTAGAGGAAATGCTAATTTTATTTCTGTATTCTTTTTTTTTTATTATTATTATTATTATTAGTTCCACCGATCCCAGCTGTAAAAACGTGTAAGTTCTTTTGAAAGTGGGCTCCGCCGTTTTTGGAAGCGTTATAATTCTAACATCCATTATCCGTGACAGCCAATCAAAGCAGCGTGCTGGTGGTCCCGTAGACTAAAATAATTATTTGAGCAGTTCTAAGAGGAATCATTATTTATTAAGGAGAACTGTGTTGTACACCGTGTGAATTAATGAGGCGTAGATTAAAGGACTCTAATGGCTCTTTCATTCACAAAACGAGGGCTTTGCATAATTTTGGGGGGACATTATAATAAACTGTGCTTTCAGCGTGCTGTGTTGTTCAGTGGGAGTGATTTAAAATAGACACTACAAATAATGCACGGGGCGCGGCAAGGCGGCTTAATGGTCGGCACGTTCGCCTCTCAGCGCCGGGGATTCCCGGTTCGAATCCCAATCTGGGTGGAATTTCCATGTCCTCCCCGTGTCCGCGTGGGTTTCCTCCCACAGTCTAAGAACATGGTTCAAGGTCAATTGAATTCTCCAAATTGCCCCATATTGTCTGAGTGAGTGGGTGTGTGGCCAGCGATAGATTGGCGTCCTGTCCTGGCTGTATCTGCCCGAGACATTCTCCCCTGGATGGGCATGGGGAACCCCATCCCCACCCCCTGCGCGACCGTAATACAGAAAGATAATGGATGGATGGATGGACTAGAAATAACTTGATCAGGGCGTGGTAGCTAAGTGGTTAGGGTGTTGGGATATCAATCTGAAGGTTGTGGTCACCTTGTAAGTCGCTTTGGATAAAAGCGTCCAGTAAATGACCAAATGTAACTAAATGACCTGTTTTTGGTCATTTTGTCCTTGAGATGAAGAACACTAGGAACAACTTTTCTTAAAAATTTCATCCATCCATTATCTTCCACTTTATCCTCTATTAGAATCGCGGTGGGGTTCCCCATGCCCATCCAGGGGAGAACGTTTCGGGCGCTGGGCAGACACACCTAAGACAGGGCGCCAATCCATCGCTGGGCACACACACTCACACAAACACTATATGGGGCAATTTGGGAAACCGGAGAATTCGGAGGAAAAACACACGGACACGGGGAGGACATGGAAACTCCACCCAGATTAGGATTCGAACCGGGAATCCCCATCGCCGAGAGGAGAACCTGCTAAACCACTAAGCCACCGTGCCGCCCAACCTTGTAAGTCGCTTTGGATAAAAGCGTCTGCTAAATGACCAAATGTAAATGTAAAATGTAAAACGTAACTAAACGATCTGTTTTTGGTGATTTTGTCCTTGAGATGAAGAACACTAGGAACATTCATTCATTCATTCATTCATTATCTTCCGCTTTATCCTATATTAGGGTCACGGGGGGGGGGGGGGGGGTTCCTCATGTCCATCCAGGGGAGAACGTCTCGGGCGCTGGGCAGATAGACCTAGGACAGGGCGCCAATCCATCGCTGGGCACACACTCTCACACACACACACACTCTATATGGGGCAATTTGGAGAATTCAATTGACCTTGATCCATGTTTTTGGACCGTGGGAGGAAACCGGAGAACCAGGAGGAAACCCACGCGGACACGGGGAGAACATGGAAACTCCACCCAGATGGGGATTCGAACCGGGAATCCCTAGCGCCGAGAGGAGAACATGCCAACCACTAAGCCACCGTGCCGCCACACTAGGAGCAACCTTTCTTTAAAATTCTTTTTTTTAAATAAAACGTCAGGCGCAGCTCCCTCATCACCGTGATGCTTCAGAACCAGGAGGAAAGTCTGAGGGTGGAAAAGTGAGACGAGACGAGACGAGACGAGAGAGCCGCCGCTCGTTTTTCTTTCTCCATTACGTATGTAAACAAGCGCTGCTCCCTTTAACAGCCTGTTACGTCACACTCTGCATGTTGTTTACCGCGCGAGGCCAACGAGCCCAAAATAAAGCGATAATAATCCGCTGCGTCGCGGCGGCTGCGCCCGGAACAAACGGCTGGGCTTCGGGTTCTCTGCTCATCGTCTCGTTTTTTTTCTTTTCTTTTTTTTTTTCTTTTTTTTTTTTTTTTTTGTCTCGCCGTTTCTTAAAAAAATCCGACGCCCCCTCCCCCCTCTCCCCCCCTCCCCCTCCACTACTAACGTCTCCATTCACATTCTCACCCGCTGCACAATAGCGCTCACGTGACCGGACTAGGGCATATAAACCATTACATCAGCGCAGGAAGCCGCTTAAAGAGACAGTGACCCCGTTACTACCGGCAGGAATAACAAGAGCGTCTTTCATTCATTCACTCATTCATTCCTGGGTGGGGGGGGTGGTTCCCCATGCCCAGCCAGGGGAGAACGTTTCGGACGCTGGGCAGATACACCCAGGACAGGGCGCCGATCCATCGCTGGGCCACACACTCACACTCACGCACACATACACACACACACTCTATATGGGGCAATTTGGAGAACTCAATTGACTTCATCCATGTTTTTTCAGACTATGGGAGGAAACCGGAGAACCCGGAGGAAACCCACGCGGACACGGGGAGGACATGGAAACTCCAGCCAGATGGGGATTCGAACCGGGAATCCCTAGCGCTGAGAGGCGAACGTGCTAAACCACTAAGCCACTGTGCCGCCAGCGAGAGCATCTTGTTTCCGAATATCGCAAGTCTCTGGGTCGAATTTAAGGGGACACGGCCCGGTCGCTTCACTTCTGTCGGGTGCATTTAGTTTAGTTGTTCTGTTTACAGAAGCACGATTTTACAGTTCAAAGAACAGAGCAGGTGATTCATGGTAAACTGCAAAACTACCATTGTTAGGCTCTCAAGAAAGAGCTTTTATCCTAACTTGCTTGGAAAGCATGATATGACGGCCATACATTTTCAGAAATAAGATCATTTTTATCCTGAAATAAAAGGGGGGAAGGGTGTGGGGGGTTCCCATGCCCATCTACGGGGGAATATTTCTGGCGCTGGGCAGATACACCCAGGACAGGGCGCCAATCTATCACTGGGCACACTCACTCACACAGACACACACTATTTATTTATGGGGCCATTTAGAGCATTCAACTGACCTTAAATCTATGCTTTTTGGACTGTGGGAGGAAACTGGAGAACCCGGGGGGAACCCACGCGGACACTGGGTGGGGAAACTCCAACCAGATTGGGATTCGACCCTGGATCACCAACACTGAGAGGTGTCCAAGCTAACCATTACACCATGGTGGGTGGTGTCATATTATATACTATTATATATTTTTTTATTTTCCAAAAATTGTACTTGGCCAGCCGAATTTGCAGAACAGATACAAATATTTGTTTTTGTTTCGAGGTTTTACTGGAATAGTCAAATCTGTAATGGCTGCAAAATGGGACCCCGAATGTCCACCATCCTGGACTGACCAGTGCGAATGTCCTTCAGGAAATGAGTTGTAGCAGATAGTGGCTAATAAAATGTAATTTATAATTCAAATATTTTTTACGGCACGGTGGCTTAGTGGTTTAGCACGTTCGCCTCTCAGCGCTAGGGATTCCCGGTTCGAATCCCCATCTGGGTGGAGTTTCCATGTTCTCCCCGTGTCTGTGTGGGTTTCTTCCGGGTTCCTCCCACAGTCCAAAAACATGGATCAAGTCAATTGAATTCTCAAAAATTGCCCCATAGAGAGTGTGTCTGTGTGAGTGAGTCAGTGTGTGCCCAAACGATGGATTGGCGCCCTGTCCTGGGTGTATCTGCCCAGCGCCTGAGACGTTCTCCCCTGGATGGGCCCCCATCCCACGACCCTAATAGAGGATAAAGCGGGAGATAATGAATAAATGAATGAATATTTTTTATAAGGTTGGTAGATTATTTACACACTGTAAATAATGGCAGTGGAATGATGTATTCGTTGATTACTCATCATATTTCTTCCCTCACACGTGATTCACACACACACGTCCACATGCTTTTCATTCCACTCTAATTCTGCCTTAAATGTCGATGATGGAGTGAATAATAATTAGCAGTTTGCAGGTTAATTATCGAAACCGCCATCAGTGAACAATTCGTGTTCTGTCGCCTCAAAACATTCCTGCGCCTTTAAGCCCGACTTCCACGTTAGTATTTAAATCGCGGGCCGCCGCTCGCCGCGCTCTGATTGGTCCGTGTGGATTTGGCGGGGTGGAAAAAAAAGAGCGTTGCTATCGTGTCACTCGCCACGCGATTGGTCGACGCGCGTGCTGACGTCCTCGTATAAAAGCCGTCTAAAAATAGAAACGGGCTCATTCCTCTGAAGGCTGTGGTGCGGTGCGGGCGAGGATGCTGCAGCGACGCGCGGCTTAATAACGCCCCGAAATTCAGCACACAAACAACGGGAGCTTGTTAGCGATGCGACCCGCGGACCTTTATTTACTTTCCGTCGGCGGATGGTGAGAGCGAGCGGCGGCGCGGCGCGAATCGACGGCCCAGCCCAGAACAAAGCGCGTTTTCAGGAGAGTTTTTTTTTTTTATTGGAAACGCGTCCCTCTGGCGTCGCAAGTTTATTTTATTTTTTATTTTTTTCTCTCGATGCTCCAGTGAGATCCGACTCACCGATCGAGCGAACTTTGAAACTTCCATTTTTATTTAATTTATTGTTATTTTTTAAAGTATTTTTGCGACTCGAGCCGGCCATGGAGTACAAAGTGGAGGCGCACCGGATCATGAGCATCTCTTTGGGGAAGATCTACAACTCCCGGGTTCAGCGAGGAGGGATCAAGCTGCATAAAAACCTGCTGGTGTCCCTCGTCCTGCGGAGCGCTCGGCAGGTCTACCTGAGCGACTACTACAGCGGGGTCTGCCTCAACTCCCAACACGGGGACGCCAAAGAGTGGGACCTGATGGAGGCCGAGCAGCCCAAGGGTTCCCCTTTGAGCTCCGGAGAGTGCGAGCGGCCCGAGGACTCCCGCACGGAGCAGCCAGACAACGCCGCCGAGTCCCCGGCTTCTGTCGAGCCACCCACGGCGACGACGACGCCGGCGGCGGTGGTGGAGTCTCCCGGGATCAGCGCGAATAGCACCGAGGGGAAGGCGGACCGCGAGTCGGACTCGGCCTCCGTGCCCGAGGATCATTCACAAAAAGCGGCGGCGACGTGTGTGAGCAGGAAGCGGGGCGCGGAGAAGTCCCCGGCGGCGGCCGCCGCCACCGACTCCCCCGTCAAACGGACTAAAGTGACGCCGAGCGGCGAGCCGGAGAGCGAGGAGATGGAGACCGGCAACGTGTCGAACCTCATCACGATATTCGGCTCCAGCTTTTCGGGACTTCTGACTAAGGAAGGCGCCAAAGAGGAAGCGCCGGACGACTCCGCCGAGTCCGGGCAGATCTGCTGCGACCAGATGCTCAAGAACCTGAACTCGTGGAACACCGCCATCGTCGCGTTCTAAAAACGCGGGAACCTTTTTTCTTTTTTATTATCATTATTATAATTTTTTTTTTAAAACAAAACGCGTTTCCCCCCCGGGGCGGTTTTCAGGGGGGGGGCAGTTTATGACCCGGTTTACCCCAAAGCACGTGGTCGAGAGAGGGACTTCCCCACCCCCCCTCCCCCCGCCTCGCCGAGGGCCACGGAGCAGCGCTCCAAACCGCCTGAAGATGGCTCGCTTTGGCGTGCGCCCAAATGACACGCGCGGCGCCGGGTAGTGCCCTACGTCTCCTCCGTCTAGTGTGTAGGGGCCTAGTGCGCCGGTGTAGGCAGCAGGGGTCGGGTTGCGGCGCGGCCGCAGCCTGTTGTAAACCGTGGAATGTGAACGTGTTGGTGCTACTACGCGACTCCCACGTCAAAGGAAGTTACGAAACCAGACCCCCCCCCACTACACACACACACACACACACACACACACCGAGACATGATCGAGTCTCACCAGCAATCAGGATGATGGACGATCACGGTTGTACTTTTACGTACAAGTAAAAATAAAAGAGAAAAAGAAACAATGTTACGATCAACAGAGACCGAAACGAGCGTCTGAGAGACTGAGGCTACTGGTTTGACCTCCAGCTGTCTTTGTTTTATAAAGACTTGTACATTTGCTCCTTGTACATAATGTTTCCAATGTGGCATTATGAATCGATGTATTTTGGTATTGGCGATCATGACGTCACGTTATGGTCATGTATTAAAAAAAATGTGAAATGACCCCCTCCTCCTCCCCTTGTCGTTCTTAACCATTTTTCCCCCCAGAGATCAGAATCAGGTTTATTGGTCACATACGTAGTTATACATGGTACAGCCAGCAGTGAAATTTCTTTTTTGACCTCTCCACAGACAAATAAAATTTGTTTGAAAAGGATAAGAGTAAGAAAAATAAGGTAGAGTAAGATAAAGATAAGATAAAATTTAAAGGACAAATTATGTCTTTAAATATAAAGTGACGTTCGGTCATTTAGCGGACACTTTTATCCTTTTTGTATTCGCTTTTATAGTTGGGGTGAGAAGAGCGGCTCCATACGGCCCTCCCCCTATATTCTATATTTATAGAGACAATATAAAGGTTAAACTATAGAACATGTATTAAAAAAAATCTGATGAATATGATGTACAAAAATATTGCAGCACCCACACGAGCTGGTCTTTTGGAGCATGTTGCTTTGTTTATCCAAAAGAGCATAAATTCTCATGTTGGATGAGAAGACCCAGCTTACCATCTAGTTTATTTTAATGGGTGTAGTTTGGGCGAACGAGGGAGAGACACTCTCCTTAATCACGGGACATTCTTGGTGTTCGGTAGCTTACAAGACAAAAAAAAAAAGTGTTCTGTGTGGATCATTTAAGTGTTTCCACACTAGAATTATCTAATCATTGATTTATGCACTGAAAATAAGAGGGCCTTCCCCAAAGTGTTCGCACAAAGTTGGAAACATACAACAGTGGTGTTTTAAAAAAAAAATTATTTAGAGATGGGTCCTAATTCTGTAGTGCATTTTGTCAAAAAATAATCAGAATTAAATTATTTAAATTGCATTTCTAAAAATACTAAAACAACACAAAGGCTCGGTATGACATCTGCACTGTCACAAAGTGCTCCACCTGCATCGCTGCTAACTTCAGACTGATCAGGACTCGGGTAAATCCCAATTTGTAGGTTGATTTTAAAACTTGTTTTAAAACGGGAAGTTTGCATTTGGCTGCTAGCTAACTCAAAAGTCCGCACTTCCCACGTGGAGACTTTGGAATCAGTATGATACGGCCTGAAAATCCTGAAAGGTCTCTCATTGGAGTTTAACTCCTGACCTCTGATGGTCATTAATACTAAAGACTTCTGACTCATTAAAGGTGAGACGTTGCACTTTACGAACTCGACTCAAACTGAAAGTCTTCACAGAGCCACTCGGGGCTCTCCCACGCTTCCTCAAACGCCGGTCGGGGGCCACGCGAACACGAGTGAGACGGCTCAGAGACGAGCGACACTTCGGTGGCTGAAAGCTCCTCTTGTGCTGAGGCTGAAACGCTTTCTGGCTTCAGCATTTTACTGCGAGCTGTAAAACGAGCCTTTGTGTCCTGAAGCATGTGCGGTATGCAGGATTAGGTTTCAGTCCCGGCTCCGGGACACGTCTCCGCTCGGTCTGGTTAGACAAATGTGAAACATCGGGACGGGACTCGAGGAAAAACAGCTCACGAGAGGTTCCCCATCATGGTAAACGACGTACGGTATGCGGTTATAATACTGTACGTCTGCTTAATCCATTCCGTACGGCACATTCGAAAATCATTACGCCGCGCGGACAAAAGTATGTAGAATCCTGAGCGGAGCTGCTCCATCATGGATCACATTATGTTCTAAAAGCTGTCATTTCTCTTAAGGGGCCTGATTTTAGGGTTCTACAGAACACCCCGACTCTTGAACCCTTGTTTATTGCTGAAACAGGAAAGGACCTCCACAAACCCCTGCCCAGAGCTGCGTGCATGATTCACGGTAACCCTGATCCCACAGTTTCCGGGACGGCCTGGGTCTCAATCAGTTGTATTAGAATATTAGAACGTTAAACGGACTTTAACCTGCCTGTTCCATCGGACAGATAAGTCTACTCATCACTCTCCACATCAATATGTTGACTATTGTTAAACTAATCAATACATTTTTTTCATTCATTCATTATCTTCTGCTTTATCCTCTATTAGGGTCGCGGTGGGGTTCCCCATGCCCATCTAGGGGAGAACGTTTCGGGCGCTGGGTGGATAGACTCAGGACAGGGCGTCAATCTATCGCTGGGCACACACTCACTCACACACACACTCTACATGGGGCAATTTGGAGAACTCAATTGACTTGATCCATGTTTTTGGACTGTGGGAGGAAACCGGAGAACCCGGAGGAAACCCACGCGGACACGGGGAGGACATGGAAACTCCACCCAAATGGGGATTCGAACCGGGAATCCCTAGCGCTGAGAGGAGAACATGCTAAACCACTGCCGTTGCATTTTATGGTTTGAAAATATATTGATGGTGGCACGGTGGCTTTGTGGTTTAGCATGTTCTCCTCTCAGCACTAGGAAGTCCCGGTCCGAATCACAATCCGGGTGGAGTTTCCATGTTCTCCCCGTGTCCGCGTGGGTTTCCTCCGGGTTCTCCGGTTTCCTCCCACAGTACAAAAACATGGATCAAGTCAATAGAGTTCTCCAAAATTGCCCCATATAGAGTGTGTGTGTGTCTGTGTGAGTGAGTGTGTGCCCAGCGATGGATTGGCGTCCTGTCCTGGGTCTATCTGCCCAGCGCCCGAGATGTTCTCCCCTGGATGGGCATGGGGAACCCCACCGCGACCCTAATAGAGGATAAAGCGGAAGATAATGAATGAATGAATGAAGATGCAACACAGCGGTTTTCACGTTTACCTCACAGCAACACGACCCCGAGACAGACAGGGTCCTCTCCTCTGAGTTCACCTTCCACTTTTCCTTCCATCGAGCCTCAGAGTCCTGCAACAGAAAAAAAAATCAGTTAGTGACTAAATTCATTCATTCATTCATTCATTATCTCCCGCTTTATCCTCTATTAGGGTCGCGGTGGGGTTCCCCATGCCCATCCAGGGGAGAACATCTCGGGCGCTGGGCAGAAACACCCAGGACAGGACGCCAATCCATCGCTGGACACACACTCACTCACACAGACACACTCTATATGGGGCAAGTTTTGGAGAACTCAATTGACTTGATCCATGTTTATGGACTGTGGGAGGAAACCGGAGAACCCGGAGGGAACCCACGTGGACACGGGGAGAACATGGAAACTCCAGATGGGGATTCGAACCGGGAATCCCTAGTGCTGAGAGGCGAACGTGCCTAAACCACTAAGCCACCATGCCGCCTAAATTAAAAACCCTAATTTAATAAAAATGAAATCCCCGGTGTGAATCGGTGTGTCAGTTTCTCTCGCCGCAGCCTGCCTCGAGCGCTACCCCGTATTTCATCCTGTGACCTTTTGGACAGTCCGCAGCAACCAGAAGGTCCGGACAGGCAGCGTGGAAAGCAAACAAACGTTTCCAGATGCTCAAGATGAGATCGTCAGATGCGCGTTTCGTCCGCGATCCAAAGATAATAGTTTCTGATGAATAGTCGCTGCTCCGAGTCCTTTTAATGAACCCAGTAATAAGAACGGCAGACGCGTCGTGGAGGCGAGAACGTGTGTGCTGCATTTATAGCTACACAGGTGGACAAAATTGTTGGTACCCCTTGGTTAATGACAGAAAAACACACAATGGTAACAGAAATAACTTTAATCTGATAACAGTAATAATAAATAAAAATTCTATGAAAATGTACAAATGAAAGTCAGACATTGCTTTTCAACCATGCTTTAACAGAATTATTTAAAAAAAGAAACTCATGAAACAGGCTGATGTTCCTTGAGCTTGAAGTTCACCTTGAATCTCTTTAGGTGTTTTTCTTGACTCTTTTGTTACCATTCGTGTTCTCCATCTCTTTGATTTGTCATCAGTTTTCCTCCTGCGTCCACGTCCAGGGAGCACATGTGCAACTGTAGTCACAGGAACATCAAGCTGCTTGGAGATGGTCTTATAACATTCACCTTTAACATGCTTGTCTATTATTTTCTTTCTAATGTCCTGGGACAACTCTTTTCTTTGCTTCCTCTGGTTCATGTTGAGTGTGGTACACACCTGGTCACCAAACAGCACAGTGACGACCTGTAGTCCTATAGGCCCACTGACTGATTCCAATATTGTAGACACCTGTGATACTAATTAGTGAACACACCTTGATTTAACATGTCCATTTGGTCACATTATTTTCAGGGGTACCATCATTTCTGTCCAGGCCTGTTTCATGAGTTTATTTTTTTAAATAATTCTGTTAAAGCATGGTTGAAAAGCGATGTCTGATTTTTATTTATTATTACTTTTATCAGATTAAAGTTATTTCTGTTACCATTGTGGGTTTTTCTGTCATTAACCAAGGGGTACCAACAATTTTGTCCACGTGTGTATATATTCGTTAACTACATTATAAAGAAAAGTCACAGCGCCAGTGATGATGTATGTTCAGTAAGACAGCAGTATAATGCCTCTACAGATGTGCGGCCTTTCAGGATTCCCAGTGTTTAGAACCTTCTCATCCTCCGACCCGACATTCATTCATTCATTCATCCATTATCTTCCGCTTTAGGGTCGCGGGGGGGGGGGGGGGGGGGGGGGGGGGGGGGGGGTCGCGGGGGGTTCCCCATGCCCATCCAGGGGAGAGTGTTTCGGGCGCTGGGCAGATAGACCCAGGACAGGGTGCCAACCTTTCACTGGACACACACTCACTCACACACACACTCTATATGGGGCAATTTGGAGAACTCAATTGACTTGATCCATGTTTTAGGACTGTGGGAGGAAACCGGAGAACCCGGAGGAAACCCACGCAGACACGGGGAGGACATGGAAACTCCACCCAGATGGGGATTCGAACCGGGAATCCCTAATCCAATCAATTGGGCTGGCGGTCCTGCAGGACGCCCCCTAATGGACTCTCATATAGTTTTCCAGTTGTTAGAGTTTTTCCATTTGTTAAATGTCTCTACATGGCTGTCCTGCATTGTTGTCGCTGCCCGGCCGCTCAAGGAGGATGAGTCCCCCACTGAGTCTCGGTCCTCACAAGGTTTCTCCCTTAAATAACAACATAAAAGGGAGTTTTCTCTTGCCACTGTCGCTTCGGCGTGCTCTTTGGGGGTTTAAGGCTTTTCATTCTGTAAAGCTGCTTTGTGACGATGTACTGTTGTAAAAAGTGCGACATAAATAAATAACTTGAACGTGAACTTAGTGCTGAGAGGAGAACGTGCTAAACCACTAAGCCACCGTGCCGCCCCCGACCCGACGTAATTCTTTAATTTTCACACAGTGCAAATGGGAAATAGATGTTTTAGGAAGGAGTCGTGTGTCTGAAAGGTCCACGCGATGCCGGCGTTTAATCTGACAACAGACGGACTACTTTAAGGTGATATTTGCCATACAAATGAGACCTGCATTCAAACACTCCCTCCAAAGAACCCAAATTTACATCATACAGACCAAGTATGGGGCACATATCATAATGCTGCCCAACAAAGCACCGGCGTCGCAGTGATAGCAGTGGGTCACTTAAGGCCCAAGTCAGCTGACCACAAGTGAGATCATGCGGGAACGAGTGCGTCATGTCACGCTCGCTTGGGAACTCGTAAACTAATCAGAGGCCTGGTATTTATTTATTGTTTTTTGGGGTTTCTCTGAGGGTTCCTGCAACACACAACGGCTCTTGTCCAGCAACCACGGCAGCCCGAGACGAAGGGGCGGGCGGCCCGGTTTGGGTTAAGGGCTGCAGACCGATGGGGGGGGGGTGTACCTGCCGCGGCTTTGCTGGGCGCGGACGGGAAGGTGCATGCGAGCACATGCCCCAGCCGGGCTAACCACATGCAGATGTCTGTCTTGTTCACCAGACCCCTCCACCCTTCTTCATCCTGCATTCCTTATTCCTGGAAGGAAGAGAGCGGGGGGGTTGGGGGGGTTGGGGGGGGGACGGGACTGTGCGATTGCGAAAGCGTTTCCTGACGATCTCCACAGCAGGAGCGCATGTGTCTCCGGAATGTTGGGCTTCAAAGCCAAAAAAAAAAAAAAAAAGCCCAAAAAAAAAAAAAGGGAGTAAGGTACACGACATAAAGCGTGCACTTTGAAGAGAACCTTCTAAGGCTTAAAAAAAAAAAAAAAAAAAAAAAAAACACCATGTCGCAAGAACACGTCACTGGGACGGAACACTGGAATAAAAGACGTTAGTGTGTGGACGGAGACGGCAGCTCCACAGCAAACACTCCGGCTATTTTTGGCGGCCCTGAATGATTTATTCCTCGGGCGAGAGCTCCGGTGCGAGTCTCGTTCTAATGTGGCCACTGCTCGTGTCCTCCTTCCAGGAGAGAAGCTGGGAGCCGTCCAAAGAAAACACCCGTCTGGAGACATGTAGAGACAAGGGCCGCTCGAGCAGCGGCCTTTTGTTCCGTTAAAAAAAAAAAAAAGACAAGAAAAGAAAAGTAAAGAAACATCGGGTCTTCGGCAAGATGGATATCTCCGCAAGCCAGGCTCGCTGCTGCGCCGACCTATTGAGCTGTTGATCGTCAGGATCGTTAATCAGTTAACGCCGCGCGGCCGAATTAAATACTTAACCGCGAAACGTCTGAAGAATCGCTCTGCCTCTCGCCAATCCCCTATTTATTACCCTCACAAAGCACCCTTCAGATTCCTGCGCTCTGTCCACACAGAGACGGTTTGTCTTGATAAGTGGCCTGAAGTGTACGAGCTTGTGATCTGGTTGGGTTTATGAATACGTTTTATAATAGGCACCACATGCAGGACGGTCGCCGTGTTGGCGGCGTAACACGGATTGGATGGAGGGGGCGCTACGGAGCCCGATCAAACTCGACCTTCGTCTTTAATTCCACAGCAAATGGATTTAAACGGTTATTATATGAAGCGTGCGGGACATTCATTTTACATTCATAAATTAAATGACCTACATCCAGTATCAGCAACTGTCTCTACAGGTAGGGCGGCACCCCAATCTGGGTGGAGTGTCCATGTCCTCCCCGTGTCCGCATGGGTTTCCTCCCACAGTCCAAAAACCATGGATCAAGGTCCACTGAGTTCTCCAAATTGCCCCATATAGAGTGTGTACGTGTGAGTGAGTGTGTGCCCGCGATAGATTGGCGTCCTGTCTTGGGTGTATCTGCCCAGCGCCCGAAACGTTCCCCCTTGGATGGGCATGGGGAACCCCCCACGACCCCAGTAGAGGATAAAGTGGAAGGTGATGGATGGATGGATGGTCACGTGGTCCTGGAGGACGATCTGTGATAGTATGAGACTAAAGGAAAATGTGTCTGGGGGGGGGGGGGCATTTAGTACTTAGACATGGTGTAAAAAAGTTAAAGTGCCACCAGCTGGCCCGGCGTTGGAACTACAGCAATTTAATTGGGTATAGAGGTTTTGATAGGTTTAAAAAAATATTTTTGTGTGTGTGAATGCTAAACTTTTTTATTATTTTTTTAAATTCTAAACATTTTGATGGGACGCGACTCATGTGCTCTGACTGTGTGGTGGGTGGGTGTGTTTTGGGATAGTTTAGGTGTGGTTAGTTATAGGTTTAGGGTTTGTAACAGGTATCACTAACTTAAACCCTTACCTCTTTTTCCCTCCCCCAACACACACACACACACACACACAGGGGGGGGGGGGTAACAAAGACAACAGTGCAGTGATTCTTTACAAGCAGGAGAGTAAGACTGCCAGCAGGGAAAGTAAGAGAGAGAGAGAGAGAGAGAGAGAGAGAGAGAACGGACCAGCGAGCCCTTGCTTTGGCCCCTCCATTCATTCCGTGTGACCTCGGTTGGAGCGCAGACAAACTAAACTCTTTGTTTGTCTTGGGAACTGGCAGAGGACTGGAGGAAGAGATGGGTGGGGGAGGGCGGAGGGGACAGAGGAAGGTGGCGGGGAGGGGGTGGGGTTGGGAGAAAAGGCGATGGGTGTCAGGGTGGAGGGGTATCCTGGGAAAAATGCCAGCGTGGGATCAGTAGCAGGCTTCCTGAAACAGGAGAGCGACGGGGGGAGGGGGGGGGGGTAGGGTGGGGGTGGGGGTGGGGAACCGAGCCAGACGCCGGCGCTTGAATAAACGGTCGTGGACACAAAGAGGTGGGACCTGAACGTACCTACACCGCGTTAGAAGGGGCGCATCGGGAACGGGGCGCGGGGGGGGGGGGGGGGGGGGCGACCCCCGCCGCGGCGTCCCGAATCGGCCGATGAGCGAGAGTGTACGTCGTGCGAATGCGCCTGGCGTTTCCTTCGAGTACAGACATGCCGGTGAGGCGCCGAGCCAACGGACGAGACAGATGGTTCTTGGGAGACAAATAGCTGCCGCCGTTTTCTCCGATTCCGAGAGGCTCGTTCTACACGAGGAACCCGGCTGGCGACGAGCCGCGCCGCCGAGAGGGGTAGCATTACATTCCAGAGGAGGGGCTCGCCGGTTTGCTCGCCCTCGCACGTAAACACACACGCGAGGGTCGCTAATGCCCTCCAGGTGGGCAGGGTATCTCGAATATGTACGGCGTGGAGGGGAAATGCGATAAACATGAACGCCAACACCTCACCATCAGAACCTGTTCTCATTGAGCTTGGAACCGTTGAAGGATGTTCCCTCTTGGACTGGGAACCCAGAACAATGAGTTCGGGCCATGACCGAACGGACCTCGACGGCATAGCGGCTGCAGTGTGGCGGCCCGAGCACAGGGGGCGCCTCATTATCCGCGCTGCTGTCTCGTCGATATTATCGTTTGCTCACGATTTAAGAAGCAACTTCGCGCCAAACAAACGGTTTCTAATAGTTTACAATGCCGCTGAATATTCCCATGCCCATCCAGGGGAGAACGTTTCGGGCGCTGGGCAGATACACCCAGGACAGGGGGGCAATCTATCGCTGGGCACACACTCACTCACTCACTCAAACACACTCTATATGGGGCAATTTGGAGAATTCAATCAATGTTTTTGGACTGTGGGAGGAAACCGGGGAACCCGGAGGAAACCCACACGGACACGGGGAGGGGGGGGGGCGTTTCGGGAGGGCGCCAATCTATCGCTGGGCACACCCTCACTCACACAGACATGCTCTATATGGGGCAATTTGGAGAACTCAATTGACTCGATCCATGTTTTTGGACTGTGGGAGGAAACCGGAGAACCCGGCGGAAATCCACGCGGACACGGGGAGAGGACATGGAAACTCCAGCCATATGGGAATTCGAAACGGGAATCCTTAGCGCTGAGAGAAGAACATGCTAAACCACTAAGCCACCGTGCCGCCCCCAACTATAAATATAATATAATATACAGTATATAAGGGGGGGGTCAGGACAGGGGGGCAATCTATCACTGGGCACACACTTACACAAACACACTCTATATGGGGCAATTTTGAGAATTCAATTGACCTTGAATCCATGTTTTTTGGACTATGGGAGGAAACCGGAGAACCCGGCGGAAACCCACGCGGACACGGGGAGGACATGGAAACTTCCCCCAGATTGGGATTCGAACCGGGAATCCCTAGCACTGAGGGGAGAACATGCCAAACCACTAACCCACTGGTTTTGTTGATGCGAATCAAATAAATGAATCCTAACTCGTTCAAGTCGGCTCACACAAAGCTGTGGAAATATTTTTTTCCTGATTAAATTGGAATTCTAAAAAGTAGCGTGCTGCGGTTCTCCTGCGGAACGCTCAAAGTCCAGCCGCTCTCGGCCCTGATTGCCCAACGTTCTGTTTTTTTTTCAGAGTGCGCTCATGCTGTCTCATGCAAACAAACATTGGCCCTGATGACACATCTGACCTCGGCGGCGCGTTTCTTTCGCTTTATCGTTACGAGACCGAGCGAGACCGAGCGAGACCTCTCCGTCCGTCGACCGATTAGCGAGTGTAATCCCCGCGTAATGAGACGTTTACGGAAACGGGAGGCGAGTTGAAAGCGGGCTCCCTTTTTTTAAAACCCTGCTCTCGTTCAAACACTTTACGGCTGAGCACGGGGAGAGCCGGCTGTTTTCGCGGCGCGTTGTTACTAGGAGACCAAACAAGGCTCGCGTAGCGCCGCACAAATGGCCTAGTAACGAACAGCAGCTGCCACAACAATAAACATGACAGCACGCGCCGGGCCGCGCCGCCGCACGTCATGAAACCAGAATCCCGGCGCTTCCCCTTCACGTTCCCGTCCGATCGCACGGAGGAGCGATGTGCCGAATCACGACGCGAAAGCCGTTCTTATTATTATTATTATTATTATTATTATTATTATTATTATTATTATTATTATCCTCATCTGTGAGTCATTTGGAACTTGGCACCGGTGTCGGTACGGATGCCGTTCGTCCGGACAAAAGAGACATTGTGCTGTTGGACAATGTGCAGGGACAGGTCAGACCGCTCGTTAAAAACACAACGGTCTTCTGAACGATGCACCTCCTGCACGAACCCACTGGAAGAAATAAAAATAAAGATGAAGCCGTCCTTCGATCGTACGGCAATTATTTAAGGTGATTAAGGCGGTTCACTGCGGTGTTTACGGCGCGTGGGAAGGTTCATTTCTCCATCTGAAACCTAATGACACCTCGCCCTGATGTTCTCACTGCCCCATGGTTCTCCATCCATCTCCCGCGTCATCCTATATTAGGGTCACGGGGTGACCTTTTAATGCCCATCCAAAGGAGAACGTTTCGGGCGCTGGGCAGATACACCCAGGACAGGACACCAATCACTCACTCACTCACACACACACACTCTATATGGGGCAATTTGGAGAATTCAATTGACCTTGAATCCATGTTTTTGGACTATGGGAGGAAACCGGGAACCCAGAGGAAACCCACGCGGACACGGGGAGAACATGGACAGTCCACCCAGATGGCGATTCGAACCGGGAATCCCTAGTGCTGAGAGGAGAACATGCTAAACCACTAAGCTACCGTGCCGCCGTCCGTCCATGGTTCTCAAACCTCTCAAACATTTAAAAACATGGCAGAAACCATTCTGGGTTCCATATGTGCCGAATGCCCCACTGTAGTTATTGGTTTTTATATCAATATATTTTGACCGAAATAAACAAACCGAGGGCCGGCACGGCGGCTTAGTGTTTGGCATGTTCTCCTCTTCAGGTTTCAGGTTCAAATCCCAATCTGGATGGAGTTTCCATGTTCCCCCCCATGTCTGCAAGGGTTCCCATCCACAGTCCAAAAACACTGATTCAAGGAAAATCGAATGCTGTAAATCGCCCCATGTAGTGTGAGTCCTGCCATAGATTGGTCGTTTAGTGGTTTGGCATGTTCTCCTCTCAGCGCTAGGGATTCCCGGTTCGAATCCCCATCTGGGTGGAGTTCCCATGTTCTTCCCGTGTCCGCGTGGGTTTCCTCCGGGTTCTCCCGTTTCCTCCCACAGTCCAAAAACATGGATCAAGTCAACTGAGTTCTCCAAATTGCCCCATATAGAGAGTGTCTGTGTGCGTGAGTGATGGATTGGCGCCCTGTCCTGGGTGTATATGCCCGGCGCCCGAAACGTTCTCCCCTGATGGGCATGGGGAACCCCCCGTGACCCCCGTAGAGCCTTAAGGGGAAGATAATTAAGAAATGAATGGATAAACAAACTGCACTTCTGACGATCTTCTCACTTAAGAAGATGCAGCCTCATCTTCAGAACACACCTTTTTATTTTATGCCGGACAGAAAATAAGCTGCCACCCCAACGACGTCCCGGGTCAGCTGCCGGAGGTCAGGCCCGGTTTGAGGATGCACACCAACACTGCGCGTTTCCAGCTCATGAATAATTCATACATCATCTTTCATACGTTCGGCATTCTGCGGTTACCTCGAATTCAAGGTGAAAAGCCATTATTCTGAGGGGGTTTAAGCACAAATTAATTATATTGGTGTAAATGAGTGGATTAATAAATTAATAATAACTCAAAGATGGTTCATGACGATTGGCGTTCTAAAGAGGCTTCACACCGAACACAAAGCAAAGCCCTGGCACGGCACCCGAGCGTTTGTCGCCCTAAAATCCATATTTTCCATGTGAGCAGATGCTCAGACAGCCAGCCGAGTGGGAATCGCGCGATCGGAACTCGGCCCGGCGGGACTCCAAGAACGAGGAGCCCAGAAAGAAAGTCTGCTCCCAATTAATAGCTCCCCGGACCACCCACTGCGTCCGGCGAGCGAGATATCCGACTGAGTCCAACACGCTGCGGAATCAGTGGACGTACACTAGGACTAATCACACGGACGCGATCAATCAATCGCCGACGGCCGGCGTCGCCACCGCCCGCCCGCCCGCCCGCCCGCCCGCGGAACGCAGACTGCGTCCGGAATTGGCCAGACATCCAACTGTAAGTGGGACAAATTGGCGAAGGAGGAAGCAGACAGTGAATTAAGCAGCTCATGTGTGTGTGTGTGTGTGTGTGTGTGTGTGTCGGCGGGGGAAGGGGGTGAGTTGAGGAGGGAGGGAGGGAGGGAGGGGGGGGGGTCTGAGCCAGGAAAGGAAACAAAGGCGGGAGCCGAGGCGAGGGGGAGATCAAGGGCCTCTGGAGCTTGTGGAGGGGTTGGTGGAGGGGTGACAGATGCTCTCTCAGCGTGACTTCAGTGAATCGGCGGCGGCGGCGGCGTGGGGGAGGGGCGGACCGGCCGCGCTCCACCTCGCCGGGGCGCGTACGCATCGGTTTGTTTGTGTTGGCGGCCGCGCACGTGCGGGACGAGCGAGGGTGGCGTGGGCGGGCGGTGTGGATACTGCTAGTGAGTGGGTGTAATAGTGAAGATGGCGTTTTGTGTGTGTGTGTGTGTGTGTGTGTGTGTGTGTGTGTGTGTGTGGAGTGTGTGGGGGGTTACCATTCTGCTATAATGAGTCCTGAAGGAGCTTGTGTGTGAAAATGTTATAACACACACGCGTGTCCATCGCCTTGTGATTCTGTTCGGCGCCGGACGATAAATACATGTTGTATGATTATTGTGATGTCACAATGTCCACTGACTGCCCGCGTGATTACTGAATGGCATTATTCATCAACTGGACACAGCGCAGTTTAGTTTGGATGTAAAATAACGAGTGTAATTTTTAACGTTTATAATAGTTCATTCATTCATTATCTCCCGCTTTATCCTCTATTAGGGTCGCGGTGGGGGGGGGTTCCCCATGCCCATCCAGGGGAGAACATCTCGGGCGCTGGGCAGATACACCCAGGACAGGGCGCCAATCCATCACTGGGCACACACTCACTCACACAGACACAGACACACTCTATATGGGGCAATTTTGCGAATTCAATTGATTTGATCCATGTTTTTGGACTGTGAGAGGAAACCGGAGAACCCGGAGGAAACCCACACAGACACGGGGAGAACATGGGAACTCCACCCAGATGGGGATTCGAACCGGGAATCCCTAGTGCTGAGAGGAGAACATGCTAAACCACTAAGCCACCGTGCCGCCTGTTTATAATAATGTTTAAATATAATTTAATATATAATATAATATATATATATTATATAATATAAATATAATGATTATAATATATCATATAATATATAAAAGCAGGGCGGCACGGTGGCTTAGTGGTTTGGCATGTTCGCCTCTCAGCGCTAGGGATTCCCGGTTCGAATCCCCATCTGGGTGGAGTTTCCATGTTCTCCCCGTGTCCGCGTGGGTTTCCTCCGGGCTCTCTGGTTTCCTCCCACAGTCCAAAAACATGGATCAAGTCAATTGAATTCTCCAAATTGCCCCATATAGAGTGTGTCTGTGTCTGTGTGAGTGAGTGTGTGTCCAGTGATAGATTGGCGTCCTGTCCTGGGTGTATCTGCCCAGCGCCCGAAACGTTCTTCCCTGGATGGGCATGGGGAACCCCACCGTGACCCTAATAGAGGATAAAGCGGAAGATAATGAATGAAAAAGGATAAATAATAGTAATTCTATAAAACTAATTCCTAAAAACAGTTTATTGGGTTGATTTCCAAACGGGTCGAGGGTCACAGTGCATGACGGAGACGAAATGATCCGGATTCTGGTCGTCCATGACGTGTATCTTTGGGATCATAAGACTTTTTTTTGGCATTTTAACGAAACCTTTGGGTTGCCAGGTTTTTCCCCTTGTTAATTAGTGATTATAACCAGCATGTGAAGGATGTTGCCTTAATTATCTTTTAGTTTTTGTGACGGAACTCAACTGAAGGTAACAAACACATCAGATTTCTTTTCACAGTCTGCAGCTCATTTTCTGTGTGGCTTTTGTTTCTACTGTTATTATCAGCGAGTGTGTAATCCCTCACTTCCTGAGAACATTACTCATCATTCATACTACCATCCACCCACAGACACAGACACACAGACACACAGACACACAGACACACACACACACACACACACACACACACACACACACACACACACAGACTTCCTCTTTAGGTCCTTTACACCCAACACACACCCACGTCCCATTTAGAGCTTTATTTTCACTGCTTTTCTCTCCTGTGCTGCATCACTCTGTCATGTTCCCCACTCTTCATCGTTCCCCCTCTTCCTCCCTCAGGACCCTCAGCCGCCTCGTCTCTCACACTGCAGTCCTGCCTTAATTACACCGTCCTGTGTTCTACAGTACGGAGACGTGAAAAGAGCCGAGTGCATGTCCTATTTCAGCTACAACTGAAAATTATATAAGCAGGTCAGAGAGGAAGTGTGTGTGTGTGTGTGTGTGTGTGTGTGTGTGTGTGGGGCTGTTGCCTTGTATGACTGCAGCTATTTATGTATACAGGCGAGCAGCAATTCCAGCCAGTGGTTATGAGGAAATACAAGGGCATTTTAAAGTCAGTGCTGTCTGTGTGTGTGTGTGTGTGTGTGTGTGTGTGTGTGTGTGTGTGTGTGTGTGTGTGTGTGTGTGTGATCAAGATAAGAGTTGTGCCATACAATAAAACCACAGATCATATCACGTCCATTCATTCATGCTCTTAGCTGTTTTGTTCTAAACAGGATTCCTAAAAGATTACTGGAGCTCATTTTGAGAGGACGGTCTCACTCTCTGAAGGCTTCTCCAACACGTCCCGAGAAGAGAGACCTCCAGAAGGTCAGGACTCAGTGATGGAACAGGACATGTGTGAAACCCTCTCCCCGAATCCACCTTCCTCCTGACACGAATAAAGAAATAAATCCAGTAACCTGGTGGTTCCCAGTCAGACTTTAAACAGCTACTTTCCTTCCAGACTGTGTGTTTACATTTGTGTGTGTGTGTGTGTGTGTGTGTGTGTGTGTGTGTGTGTGTGTGCGTAATTACTAATCATGAAATACTGTAATCAAAGATAAATTCAACACTAAAGAGCCAACATCAAAACCATCTCTCAACACAGAGAGCGAAAAATCAAACGTGCAAGGATTTGAAACCAACAGGAAGAGAAGAAGTGCAGAATAATCAGACCTGACTTCAAAGATTCACGAACACTTTATATCGTTTGTATCGCACGTGGTCCATGTGACAAAAAAAACGAAATGACGGCTCAGGGACCCCGTTTACCCCGATCTATTAAAGTTACAACTTCAATTTGAAAACAAAATAAGATATAAATACAATACATCCATCCATTATCTTCAGCTTTATCCTCTATTAGGGTCTCGGGGGGGGGGGGGGGGGGGGGGGCAGTGTCCCGATCGATCCCCATCCAGGGGAGAACGTTTCGGGCGCTGGGCAGATACACCCAGGACAGGACCTCACTCACACACACACACACACTCTGTATGGGGCAATTTGGAGAATTCGATTCACCATGATCCATGTTTTTGGACTGTGGGAGGAAACCGTAGAACCCGGAGGAAACCCACGCGGACAAGGCGAGAACATGGAAACTCCACCCAGATTAGGATTCGAACCTGGAATCCCTAGCGCTGAGAGGAGAACATGCTAAATCACTAAGCCACCGTGCCGCCTTCAACTATAAATATAAATATAAAGATACTGTATAATATAAGATTGTAGAAAATTCATTCATTCATTATCTTCCGCTTTATCCTATATTAGGGTCGCGGGGGGGGTGGGGGGTTCCCCATGCCCATCCAGGGGAGAACGTTTCGGGCGCTGGGAAGATACAGCCAGGACAGGGGGGCAATCCATCGCTGGGCAAGATTGTAGAAAATATAGAATAAAATAGAAATATTAAATAGAAATCGAGTGGCTTCTGTGATGTGAAGTGTAATGTGAATGTTCTGGTTAATGTAATGGTTCTACGGCTGAGCGGGTCTCAGGCCTCCTGCGGAACATGAGCTCGGGAACCGTCTGGGGTTTCATGGATTGGGTTTCTACGGCGGAGCAGATGCCGACAGATCCGAGGAGACCATAGACGGTTGGACTTTTAAGAGTCTTACTGAGTGTAACAAAAAGGGAGACTAAAGCAAGCCAAACATTGAAAATGATGAGATCATGTGACCACCCCATCAGACGATTCAAGGCTTATTAATTCTAGCGCTTCATACACAACCAACACAAAACGAATCGGCAGGACCGCAGAGCTCCACCACATCACACCACACGTGGTTTTCAGGCCACGTCGTTGCCGAGCGCCCACGCCCTCGTCAGAGTTCCGTGACTCATAACGAATGAGGCGCTCGTTTTTTTTTTCGGCCACCTGTCTGAAGCTCTGAACTCATCACTTTCAGAGTGGGAAACTCTTCAGCTACGCAAAATCCCCGGGTAATGTACAGTTTCTAACAAAAAAATGGAAGTCGTCCAGGGACTTTCCATCGGCAATCGGCAACGATGAAGCAGGGTGACGATGGAATATTCCACAGCTTTACATCCAATACATCAGAGTCGAATACATTTAACTGAATCGTTAAACTAATGACCACCAAACACGGCCCTTCCCTTTATGAGAACCGCATGCGGCTGGACCGAAGTCCACGACAGAATGTGTCGGTGTGGGAAAAATGAATCGTGACTCAGATCGAAGAAATCCAACAACACGGTGGAGGACGACTGACCCACATTCGGCATTACGGCTGCGTCATGCTCAGCCCAGTGGGCGGAGTCTGGGCGCTCTTCAGTTCTCAGTGCAGATGAATCTCAGGGTTTTAAAGGCAGAAAAGTGACGTGGCGCTGCTTTAGAGACACAATTCCCAATTCCATCAGGAAAACATTGAGTTTCATTGAGTTCGGAGTCATTTTGGATATACTTATAAAACATTCTTTCATTGTCTTCCAGAGCAGAATGTTTCGGGTGCAGGGTGGAGAAAGCACTAGGTCACTGGTCCATCACAGGACATGCAAAGGGAAATTAAAGAGAACATGCAAACATTACATTATATAACATGAGACACTTGGCGGCACGGTGGCTTAGTGTTTAGCACGTTCGCCTCTCAGCGCTAGGGATTCCCGGTTCTAATCCCCATCTGGGTGGAGTTTCCATGTTCTCCCCATGTCTGCGTGGGTTTCCTCCGGGTTCTCCGGTTTCCTCCCACAGTCCAAAAACATGGATCAAGTCAATTGAATTCTCAAAAATTTGCCCCATATAGAGTGTGTCTGTGTGAGTGAGTGTGTGCCCAGCGATAGATTGGTGCCCTGTCCTGGGTCTATCTGCCCAGCACCCGAGACGTTCTCCCCTGGATGGGCATGGGGAACCTTACCGCGACCCTAGTACAGGATAAAGCGGAAGATAATGGATGGATGGATGTTCTGTTTGGGGAAAATAGAGATTGACCCCGGTAGATCTCGATGACCCGTCCAATGGAAAAGTAGATCTCGGGCCAGAAAAGTGTGGACACCGCTGCACTTATCCAAAGTGACGTGATGGTTGGGTCTAAATTACGGGGTTCTCGGAATACTCAGGGTACAGAATACTCTGGAGCAATGCGAGTTAAGGGCCTTGCTTAAGGGCCCACACCGGTAACTTTAAAGTAGACTTGCTGGAAGTGGGATTTTAAACCCCCAACTTTCAGATTAATGGCGCCACGCCCCTCTCCCCTGAAATATTATGCAAATGATATTTTCCCTGCCCCACCCAGGACTCGAACCCAGGGCCGTAACTCCAGAGGAAGAGATAGGAGATGAACCACGGCCCGACCGCACCGATTCCCGGTTCTGACCAATCATTCATTCATTCATCCATTATCTTCCGCTTTATCCTCTATTAGGGTCGTGGGGGGGGGGGGGGACCCATGCCCATCCAGGGGAGAACGTTTCGGGCGCTGGGCAGATACACCCAGGACAGGACGCCAATCTATCGCTGGGCACACACTCACACACATAGACACGGACACACTCTGTATGGGGCAATTTGGAGATCTCAATTG